>JASAUF010000007.1:90000-331892 GCA_030180095.1 Magnolia changhungtana
GTAGTGGAGCTGATCTAATTAGAGATCATCACAAACAATTAATACATCGTTGGGTATTTCAAGTTCGATGAACAAAGTAAAATGCATTTCTGCACCAGCAATTGGGTGATTCTCTTCTCAATTAAGCCAAATTCAATGACTGCGTCGTGTTGTTGAATTGCAAATTTCCACTCCAAAGCATTCCTAAGTCTGACTTGTGGGCACATGTTTAGAGAAGAAAATGCAGCAAAAGATATTTTAGCAAATCTTTCGGCATCTCAGTATCAAAAATAGAGAGAACAAGCAGGTGAGCGACATACATTTGAAAATTTATGGATAGGAATAGATATTTGACATAGTTAAGATCTGTATAAGTAGTATAAAATACAAATGTTATCTGGTACAGTCCACTTTGAAAATTCCCTAACACATGAAGTAGTCAGGTCTAGTAATCAGTTGAGCCACATACATTTGTTGAACAGGCATTTATTTTAGTGTTATATTAGTGTTTTGTAAATGGACAGCTGAAGGAATATGACTAGTTTTGTTGGGGAAGAGAGGTTTACTTTACCGTGTCCTCGGCTTTCTAGGTTGACAGTTCTACTTATGTTGAGCCATACTTTGAAAATGGGCCATTTTATTAGCTATCCATTGACACGCCAATATACATGCTGCTAATGATGAATTTACTATCCCTGTCATCAGGATTATGGGCCGCATGTGATGAATGGCCCAGGTCCCGCGCATGCTACGTGTCATGGTTTCTGGAGTTTATCAGTTTGAACAAATGAGGCTCATGTGTCAGTTATCCATTTCATCCACGGTGAGGCCTGTGACATCAGTGGTTTGCATCAATGAATGATGTGACCCAGGCTAGACCTTAGGTGCTGGATCCTTCTAACTAGGTGCTGGTCCCATTCAAATCCCGGCATTGGATATTCGCTCCTGCTTCCTACCTCTTTATTCTTGTTTACATTTTGAAAGAAATGCTTCCCTGCTCCAGCACCGAATTTGTTACCGCTTTTCTTTGTGCTTCTTGCAACTATAGGCCAGACTCTCTTTCTTTTCTTTTGCGTTCCTTTTTAACTTGAATAAATTGGTGGTTATCCTTTAAAAAAAATGGAGCTAGACTTTCTGATTTGTACAACATTAGAAACAATAACTATGAAAATATCTTTCAAAATTCATTGCTCCACCAAGATCCACAGCCATATTAACCTATAAAACTAAGAAATCTACATGTCTAATTAAAAAAACTTAACTAGGATATTCTAGAACCTGTTTCCCTCAAACCAGACTTGGGTGCTGTTTTATGAAACTTATTTTCAGCACTTATACTATTCAGATCATTTGGCAAATCCAGATTATTAAGTGCTTAAATTAATTTTCACTGAAAATATGGGTCTTTTTTTTCAGCTCCCCTCCCTTCCCTTAATGCTGAAAGTGGTGGTCGATTAAAATTTCTTTTCACTTTTGATTAAAATATCCCTAAGATTATTTCAAATTACAATCACTTCACGTTTTCAGCACTTGATTTATTTTCGAGCTTATTTTTCAGCTTTTTCAGATGACAACTTAGATTTGTGTAAAACTTCCATAAAGATCTTCTAGATGTTTCAGTGTTGTATAGTCTTACCGACTATATAGAACCCAGATCTAGTGTTGTTCTTTTTTTTTTTTTTTTTTTTTGGCTGCCAAAATTAGTCAGTTTGGTTGCTTATATTTCTGCCTAATCACCTATGTTGAATTAATATGATCACTCCTAGCATGGGATTTGTAATGCATTCAACAGCTTGTCTGGAAACCCTAGTGCATTCTTTGAGCATATTGATGGGTACGATGGCATCCATCGATATTTTGTTTCTAAACAGATTGTCTTGAATTATCGAACAATCTTCTCCATAACAATGCATCCAACCAGGTTTATGGCTTTTAAAGATGCCTACTCCCAATATGCTTCGTCAGTGATTACTTAAAACAATTTGTGCAAAGTATAGAGATTTTATGAAGGAAACTGTGGGATTCGAACCATTAATTTCAATTCTAAAGCTTCGGAAAGGTAGTGCCTACAGTTTCACTCAAAGAAAAGGTAAACTGCAACACATGTAACAGACTGTAACTTCCTATTCACATTGTTCTCTTTGCTATAGCTGAAAATTTTTAAGTTTATTTTTTCATTGATTAGCTGCAATCTTTTATAGCTTTTAAACAAATAATAATAATAATAATTTCTAATCAATATGCAATCTTTTATTGTTTGCTATTGTCATGGATATGCTAAGATACTTAGCTTACTCCTGACTTGTAACAGATCATTCTCCTTTCCCACAGTTTCCTGGAACTTGTAACAGATCATTATTTAGTAAGAGTGTTGTCTCAACCCATCTAATGATTTTATTAACTTGACAGAATCCCAAACTGGCCTGAAATTCATGCAAACTATGGCACTTATCCCACTAATGCACATTCCTAAGCATTTGATATCATCCCACCAAGTTTGAGAAGACCCTGCACTATGAATCAGATGGGACTGTTTATTAGTTTTTTTTTTTTTTTTTTTTTTAATAAAAATTAAATGCTGCGAATCTGAATTGACTGAAACAAAATCAAGGATCTGGTCACTAAGCACTCTGCACATGTTTGAGAATTCCAACATGCTAGCCTGGGGCACTAGTGCAGTCTTACAGATGTCAGAATAGGATTTATTCAGCTGCACCCAGATAACATATCAGAAGATCAGCTTTTATATTTTGAATTTGAAGATGGGTGCTGGATACTTCAATCAAGATGGGAAAATACCTCTCCGTTGTTTGTATCCTTCTTTGCCCTGTGAAAGAGCTTCACAGTAGAGCAAAGTATTATCTGTAGTGGAAACACATTCAGAATGATGAAGCTGCTTGCTTATGTTTCAATTTGATGCTTTTCGTCATAGAAGACTTATGCGATTTGACAACACAGCTTCTAACTAGGTGTTGCTCCCGCTTCTAATCACACATCAGATTGTCACTCCCACTCCTGCTTCCTACCTATTTATACTTATTTACATTAATAGACGCTACCCCACGCCTACATCCAAATCTGTTGCTGCTTCACTTTACTATCCAATCAGTTTCTTCTTCAATTTTGGGATGATTTAGTTCTGAAATCAGCAGTCTTATTGATTATTTATTTGTTTATTTGTTTATTGTTTTTGTTTCCAGATGAAAACGGCTGCAGATGTCTGTGTGCTTTATGATATGAACAGGAGGGAGAGACCCTGATACTTATTACCCAAGATGACGCCAGGTGTTTCTTTTTCACTCCCATGTATTCATATTCCTTGATGTTGCAGAAGAGAAAAATCTCAGCTTGTGTTCTATGTTCTGATTGATATTTCTTTTTTAAGCATCCTTGAAAAACTTTTGACCTTTTGGCCTCTTTGTTAGCCATGTGTTATTTCTACCTTGTAGCACCATCATGATGGCTGGTTTGGCACCATGCCAAGTAGGGTTGTCAAAGGTTTTGCCTGATGATCGGTGTCTTGTGCTGCATTCTAGTATGTCTCTCATGGATATCATAGGTCTTGAGTGCTGGTTTAGGAGAACCTCCAGAAAATCCTGTTCGTGGATATCATAGATCTTTGAACATTTTCCCTTTAATTTTAATGTCAGGCAATATGTTGGCAAGGCAGATTTCTTAGTTTTTCGGGCACTAAATCAGCACGGTTTTCTTGGACAACTACAAGAAAAGAAGCTTGTGAGTCATGTGGAGTTTCAGCTGTTACTTAGTTTTGTTGATGTGTTTATTCGACTGTCCATATTGTATCCATCTTTCATTGGCTAGTTTCTGTTCCTAAATAGTTCACATTAGTTAGAATATTTGTGTGGTAAAGCCTTCAAATAAGATCTCTAGTTTTTGCCAGCAGTACTCTGAACTTGATATTAGTAAAATGGGTGAAATCTGATGAGCGGAATAATCTTTTAGCACAGTAAATGTAAGAAAAGTTGATGCATGGATTTTGAATGCTACTCTAGTAGTACCTCAGATAACATATGCGCATCTAAACCTCACTCTATCCAGCTTCGGTCCACTTTTTACAAGTTTGTAATCATCTCTGAGCATATGTATCTATGCAATAACCTGGAACAGTGGCTAATGGCTAAGATTTGTTTTGTAGGTTAGAACTGAATGGTAACCATTCTTTTCTCTATTGGAAGCTCCATACTTCCACAGGTAGGGCCCACGGTAATGTTTATAACTGGTCTTTTTGTTGGTGTGCAAGTAATCACAAAGTGTAAAGGTAAGTAGGAACTGATTTGAGCATGGGAATGGAGAAGCTTCAGCTTCAAAATGTTAGCAAGTATGAACAGCTAGGAGGCAGGAGCAGGAGCACAAATCAAAAACACAATTCAAAGTGACAGTGGCACCTGGGTAGAAAATTTTGCAGTGATCTTCATTTTGTGGCCTATGAAATATATGTTGAACCTAGTAGATCTTCAACAACATAGGGAAGACAAAAACCTTTAAACTAATGGAGTTTCAATGGTCCCATAATCTCTCCAAATCAACAGTCTTATATGTAGAGATAAAGATAGGAAGTTAGTTTTAAAATTATGACTTAAATATGTTGATACTACAATCAAGAATTAAATGAGTTTGTGAGAAAGAATTTAAGCATGGATGGCATTGACTTGAATATATTGGATTTATTTTTTGCGCAGTTAGGAAAATCTTTTTCCTTGGGCTACCCAAATGCCAAGATTAGTGTCCTCCATGCAGCCCTGTCTTTTGAAGCCCCCAAATTATTTAAATCTTATGATGTGTAGAACAACATAAACCCATCGTAATCTCCCTTTGTGCAGGTTCTGGACCGTGGTGAGAAGATTGAGCTTCTGGTAGACAAAACAGAAAACCTCCGCTCACAGGTGGTGAACCTCAATATCATTAAAGGCCTGAACCTGCTGAAGGACTCCGAAATACTGGTGCTAATGCCATTTACTGCTACACAGCTCACCAAAGATCGACAGAAGAAACGAGTCCTTTGGAAACAATGGCAATCATTGGCAACAAGGAGATCATTGACATTAACCAAGGTATGTTAGTTGCTTAGACGGGTGTGTAAAAAATAAAAAAACTAGGATGCATGTGGGTCACCTTTTCTTTTTCTTTTTTAAGCTTTTTGATAAGAAAGATTTTCTCTATTGCTACGGATTGTCGGTGGCCATGATCCCTCTAGCGACGGATTTTATCTGTAGCAAAATTTTAAAGAGCTACAGTACTAATGGCTACGGTCGCACTGTGGGGGTAGTCATCTTTAGCTACGGATTTTATCCATAGCTTTTGACCAATAGTCTGGTAGTGTAGCAAAAAACTGGCGATTTAGTGGCGTCCAGCACAATCATCAGTAAAGATCCTGCCGCCAGTAAAGCCTTTACCGACCGAGGCTCTACTGGCTGTTAGCTGACCGCGGGCAAAGGATTTGCTGGCGGTTTTCTGGGCCTTTGGCAAAGGCTAGTTTTCTTGTAGTGAACCCAGGCAAGAAAAAAGAAAAGGAAAAGGAAAAGAGCCTACGCTCCTTCCAGGGAGGGAGAGCCCACATCCTAGGCTATAGGCTATGGAAGAAAATAAAAGAAAATCAAATGAGAAGGAAACTCGTTAGCAAGAATAATTCAAAAAGTAACACCCAGGGGGAGTCCTAGACAATCTTAAAGTAAGAGCTTTCTATCATTTTCTAATAATCCAAGGCGAGAGATATAAGATTGCACTAGCTAATAGACTCATTGTCCATGAAGAAGAATTTGGAGTAGAGATCTTACACCTCATTATAAACTTTAATAAGTGCATCTAAAATATAAATGAAAGTAATTTATCTCGGATTGCCCGAATGTAATTTTGTCCAGTTTTATAAATGAAAGTCGGAGTTTTCCCAAAAAAAAAAAAAAGAGCATCTAAAATGTAAATAGTATTTAATTTGGAGATGCCAACAAAAAAGGTTTCTAGACTTTTATCTCTAAGCCTATGCATGTCAAACTCTAAGATAACTCCCTAGATGGCACTTGAGGAGAGAGGAAGGAACAAAAGCCCAATACTTATATCAATTTTTTTTTTCCCAAAAAAAGGACGATCTTCATATATGATGATCTAATGATCAAACTTTATACTTTTTCGGGTTGTCCATCATGAAAAGAATCTGGGGCAACCTATCGTGAAGGAAAGGAAAACAGAACAAAAAGGAGATGGCGCCATACCCTTGGGGGCGGGACCGCGAAGCAAACAAAACTATACACTTCTAATCGATCTTAGGCCCACCTTATCCAAAAAAATGAGACCTTTGATGAGAGGAGGAATGACCGCTGTGCTGCTAGAGAAAAAGGGGTTTTGGGTGCCACTGCCCATCCTTGCCATGGCGTCTGCAGGGGCATTTCCTTCCCTCAGAGTGTGGGAGAAAATCACCTGAGTGGATGAGAGCATGCCGCAGATCCTGGAGAGCCAGGAGAACCATTTCGAGCCAGGAGAAGCAGAACTTGTGAGGAAACTGATGACCAACTCTGAGTCTGATTCAACAATAATCTGTTTTAGCCCCAGTCGTAATCCATCATGGATGGCCTGGAGTTTTGCGTGAGTATTGGAACCCATCCCTTAACCATCAGCAAAAGCAAACAGTAAATCACCGGAGTCTCCTCTGCATATTCCCCCACCCCCAGATAATCCTGGGTTCCTGAGAGACGACCCATCCACGTTGACCTTGAACCAGCCGTTGGGAGGCTGCTTACATTTTACTACCAAGATATTGGGGCGGGAATGAGCAGGAGACGAGAGATGACCTGACCTTTACAGCTGCCGCCCTGCCGTTTTCTCCCTGATGTAACTGATCCACCAACCTATGTAAGCTATCAGTCTGTGGTTGAAGGGCTTGATCGGTGAACAGTGCTGCATTCCTCGTGTAACACCCTGAATTTCGAGGGTCGAGTAAAGCTCAACTCCCGAGATCCATCACATCACTTATGCAACATAGATAATAATGTTTAAATGTTGTCCATAGTAATGTATTAAACATGAGTGGGATTATACTAAAACATCATATCATACTCCAGATATAATTAAATTGAGCAAGCGGAAGACTAAAATATATGTATTGAAATAAGTAAGCAGTTCACAGCCTCTAGAGTATGATGATGTAACAGGGTTTAATATATATAAGGTTCGTTTCAAAATATACAAAATATCAAAATGTAGGTATCCAACTAATCTATGTGACCCTATAATCCCATCGAATTAGTACAAGGTCTATGTAGACCCGCCTGATAGCTGAACATAGGAGAATTCCTCCTCCTCATCTATAAAGTCTAACTCGGCAGCATAAACTTCATCATCACCTTCATCTACAGCAGGGTCTGGTTGGTTTTTTAAAACACCGTCCCAGGGTGGGAGTGAGTGATCAACTTAGTGGTACTATAAGGCAAAGGTTACCATGTTATCAATTTAATCAAGCAGTAATGATAAAGCAGTACAACAATCATTTCCTAACTACTCTTGTTAATGCAGGAATGGTATACAGTAATGATGTATGCCCTCGCACAAAGCTCCCTCATAAGTGACTCCGACAATCATGTTCGCGCATGTATGACAAACTCCCTAAAGTGCAACTTCCTCACCAAAGCACATGTAATGCAGTACATGGTCGTGTTAGCCGAGTACTTAATTAAGCTCATTCATACAGCAGGTTTGGGAAGCTAAGGTACCTCCTTTTTTATCATTGACCCAAACTGAAGGATCCATCTAGGGTCATCAATCCTAGTTAATCACATACGATAGGTAAGTTGTAGGGCATCACCCTTAATGAAAAGTAGTGGATAGACAAATTCAAAGTTTATACTCACAGTAACTACGGAGAGGCTCGTCACCTCAGTGTAGGCCGACAGCTCGAACACGGTGTCCTATACCACCATGCCTAGCTCACAAGTTTGAGTTGCTCACTGGACACTACGGGGAGGCTCATCACCCCAGCGTAGGCCGATAGATCAACCACGGTGTCCCATACCACCATGCCTGACTCATGAGTCTTAGCGGATCGCGGTATCATGGTTGAAACTGGCCTTTACATTGGTAAGGGGTACCTTAGATTCAAGCAATGACGTACATATATGGTAAACACACAATAGGCCAATCGGTGTATTTGACAAGTTTAACTGTTTGGTATCATACAAATGTTTGGTATCATGTATTTGATAAGTTCAACTGTTCAACTGTTTGGTATCATGTACAATGCAATAGTTATCTTCGCATTAAAGCTCTGGAGACATTACCTCTATGGAGAGGAGTTCGAGCTCTTTTGCGACCACAAGAGCCTCAAGTACATATTCACGCAGAGAGACCTGAATATGAGGCAACGACGATTGATGGAGACCTTGAAAGACTTCAAGTTTGAGGTCTCCTACCATCCTGGCAAGGCTAACCTTGTGGCTGATGCGTTGAGCCGCAAGAAGACGATAGAATTTGCAGCTCCTCTGATGATAGAAGAGTGGAATATGGTAGAGTTTGTGCAGGATTTCGAACAGAGGTTGATAGTAGAAGAGCCGTTCGAGAGTGTCGCACACTTCTACTTGCAGCCGCTTATTGATGACCGAATCATTGCGGCATAGAAAGAAGATGAATTGTTGGTGAAAATGAGGGAACATGTAAGTGATAGGGAAGAATCTGAATGGGGGTTTATCATATCATGGCCGGCTATGCGATAACTCCAAGGATAATTCTGGTATGGGCGCACGCTGACTTAATCGACATGGAACGCATAAGGACTCCACGTGGCTTAACCACTGTCGATAATCATCGTACGACCCAGATTCATCGAACGTATCCATTGTGGTGAAGCTAGTTCGGCCACTCGAATGGAAATTATTATCGATTGCCTGGACCACGTTTGTCACGCCCTAAACCCGGAGATCGGAATCACAAGAACCCCAATCGCCGAATCTGGTGCCGACAGCCTCCGTAGTTCCCCATTCTCGGTTCCCAGCACCTATGCGCCAGATTCCGATCATGGGATCCTACAAGGAAGATTTTTTTTCGTACATTTATCTCGTAATAAACATAACCACAAGTATACCCAAATCATAAAGGCAATATCATATCACATATCCACTAATATAAACTATTGAATATAGTACTGAAAGGGAAATATATATGACAAAAATTAAAACTCCATAAGTCCGCTGCACGCTCCAAGCTCAATGCTGCTGCAACTTAACGCCACCTGCACGCATCTATCGTGCATAAGCTTATAGAAAGCTTAGTGGGTGTGAAAGTATGTGCGCAAGGTAAGTGCCAAGTAAGCAATATCAGAGTAATCAGAGTAATCAAAAATACTGACAGTTCGTGAGTCATACAATATCAGGATATGTAATGCAATTCAGCTATACAAATGAGGAGTCAAAGAAAGCCAAATATTAGATGCCGAGGATGCAATGCCATAAATTATACAATATCGAAATAAGCGAAAATATACTGATAAGTCTATGAGTGCCTTCAGCCGTACAAAGGCTATGCAATGTAAGGCATGAATGCTAACGGTCATATCAATATAGAAACATGACAACCCAAAATGCTAAGTACTATGGATACGATGTAATATGCGGTGCGAATGGAATGACCATCTGGAGTGAAGTTGGGATGATAGTACGTGTAAGACTCGTATCCTAGTCCGTACTATTCCGAAGGCTTCCGCGATCCTTCCGGTCAAATTCCGGTAATCCTCGACCTAAAGCCAATGTTGCGCATGATCCTAAGACGAGACTTGCATGCCAAAGTCGGCTCGACCCGAAACTTATACCTTAGTGATCGCGCCGTCGCCGCGGTTCTAACGCCGCGACTCGCGCACCAAACCAATACCCAGGCTAGAAGTTGTGGATCTGCGTTCAGTCCGAAGAAACGCCGCACGTTGCGGATTGCGAGGGAATCTCTATGGCACATCACATCGATCCATCATTTCAAAGGTTAAGTACACCACCCATGCTCCATGCCACCTCACCCCTCACAAGTCAACTCTCTCTCTACCCACCCATACTTTTTACACCATTTTCAAACCAACTCATACCTCCCCTTTCCCATCTCTTACAACAACCATACCTTATCAATCAATCCCATCAAGGGTTAAGTACACATCACTTCACACTATTCCCCAAGCAAGCCCCAAAAGTCAAAAAGTTCTTACAAGCCCATACCTCTCTTACACCTTTTACCCCAAAAGTCAAAAAGTCTCTTACACCCATCACACCACATCCATCATCATCTCTCCCTTTACAAGTCTCTCTCTCTCTCTCTCTCTCTCTCTCTCTCTCTCTCTCTCTCTCTCTCTCTCTCTCTCTCTCTCTCTCTCTCTCTCTTCAAAACCCATTCCAAGCAACTCCAAATCATCCCACGTCCAAGCCTCTCCCCATTTCTTCTAAGCAACAAGTGTGGCCCACCTCTTCCTACCCTCTCATCTCCCATCTCCACCAACCAAAGCTTATCTCATCCGTTGAAATCGAAGCCAAGGAGCTAAGGAGCCCATAGGAACAAGAAGATCAAGTGGTGGGGTGCTTTAATAGAGTAGTTTTCATTTATTTTAAGATGGGCCAAGTGAGGCCAACCGATCAATGGTTTGGATCTCACTTGGGACCCTAAAATGTGGCCGATGGCCCACTTTGATCATTATGATATTTATTTTCTTGTATACCTAAGGTCATCTAGACTGTCTACTTTGGTGGAGAAGGGATCCCCACCGTTGGATTTTTGGATTTAATGGGCCCATGTGTAGTGGGACCTACCTTGATGTATGTTGAATGCAAGAGAGGCCCAATGTGGTGGGGCCTCTCCATCCTCACCGATCTCCCTCTATCTCTCTCCACCTCTCTCTTTTTCTATCTTCCTTATATTGTGGACCCTACGATGAGGCATGTATTCTATCCCAACCATCTACAAGTGGGGCCCACTTTGTGTGTGTTGTACCCACACCATCCTCCATGAGGTGGCCCACCTAAGTAAGGCTCACCTCTAATGTTATTTACATGCAACGTCCAGCGTCCAGGGACGCTGGACGTGGTTTGGAAATCACAAATGTCAGCTTATTTCCAAGCTCATGGGTGGCCCACTCATGTAGGCCCCTTGTGGATGTATGGACATAATCCACGCCGTCCATTCTATTTGCCGACTCACTTTAGGCGTTGAGCTGAAAAGTTAGGTCTATCCGATCTTCAGACGGGCCATAGCCTATTAAATAGTGGTTTCCACCGTTGAAAGTCACCCTAACGTTTTTTATGCACCGAAAAATGTCGGATATTGGATTCGTTTGGACGGTCTTGAGCCACTGAGTGCAATGGATGGGTTGGATTTGCTTGATGCGGGTCCTACCTATGAAAAACCACAGGAAGTGTTTTTTTTTTTTTTAAATATAAAAATACATGCATGAGGGGGGCATCGCCAGCTGCCCCTGACAACAGCAGCAATACGCTGCCGCGTGTATAGGCGGACGGGTCAGGGGCCACGGCTCTGCAGGTGGACCCCACCATGATGTATATCTTATATCCACACCGTTCACGAGGTGGACCACTCCCAGCAGTGGACCCCCTCCAAAGATCAGGCCCATCCACCATTCTTGCGGCCCACACCAAAGGAAAAAGTGGGAGTTGAAGGTCTGCCATTGAACCATTTTTTTTGGGCCCACAGAAGCTTCGGATCAAGCTGGAATTTTTGTTACCCTTCATCTAAGTCTGGCTGACCTTATGAACGGATTGGATGGGAGGTAAACATTACAGTGTGCCCCACGTGGAGCCCACATGATTCATGTGTTTTATCCCACCGTCCGCTGGACGGTGGAGCCCATGTGTTTGCGAGGATGCATGCCTGGGTGGGTGTGCGTGTATGCGTTCATGTGTGTGCACATATGTGTGCGTGCGTGTGCATGTGGCGTGTGTACGGTGTATGTGCGTGTGGTGTGTGCACGTGTGGCCGTGTGGGTGTATATATATATATATATATATATATATTATATTATGTAATATACATATGCCTGTGTTGGGCCTTCATGGGGCCCACCATGATGCTAGTGTTGCATGCAAACTGTCCATCTATTTCGTAGGCTCATTTCATGGCATGAGCTAGAGAATGAGTCAGATCCATAGTTCAAGCGGGCCCACTTTGTCATATTATGGGGCCCATCTTGGGCCATTTGTGGCCCATCCATTGAGGCCCACCTTGTTATGCATAAAGGCCCAAGTGATGAGGCCTACCTTGCCAAAATCATGGCCCATTGTTGAGGCCCGCTTTGATCTGAATGAAAGGCCCATGTTACGAGGCCCATTTGATACATATAAGACACATAAGATTAGGCCCATTTGATGTAATCTAAGGCCCACGGGTTATGACCCATTGCAATCCGCATAAGGCCCATTAATGTGGCCCATTTGATGAATATAAGGCCCATGTGATAAGGCTCATTTGATGTATTTAAGGCCCAATGGGATGTACCTAAGGTCCATTGCAATGTGTGATCCCAACATGGTTTATGTAATGATGTTTACGACGGGCAATGCCTTGGGAGCAATGTTGGTTTAACGTCCACATTGCAGTATAGTGTTGGTTAAATGTTCACATTATGACTCTCCCTTGGACCATTGTTAGGCCCATACTGGTTGGCCGTCTAGGCCCATCTCCTTATGAACAGCATCTATCCCATATAACATGTTTAGTATAGTCTCATGATTCATGATCATACGCATCATATGTATGCTTGGTATGGAAAGTGACTGATCATAGCATATGTCTTCGGGCAGATTGTTTAGGGTCTCCTGGTTAGGCGGTATTGCCCCACATGAGCGCACGAGTCGCGTTGGATTGCTGCATGACTGGATAGTGTGATTCATGCATTGGCATTGTGTGATATGGTTACTGTACGCCCTAGCGACATCTGGGTCGTAGCCTCCACAGGCATATCGTGGTTGGCAGGATTGGATACCAGAAATCTTGTTTTACATGGGGTGCTATAGATATCCCTGGGTGAAAGTCCCTAAACCCTTATGGTACCAAGAGGTTGCTTCAACGTCTAGACCTAGTGGGTACAGGAGCACCGAGTGCCGATTACCAGACGACTGCACTTTCCACTGTGTCGTGGTCGGTTGGAAGGGGGTGCGGCCTTACCCGCCCGAGAGGAGGGGGCAATGCTAGGCTGAGTTTGACCAGCTCGAGGAATGGGTCCGCTGTCGACGAGCCGAGCCCGATATTGGCAGGCGGATAGTGAGGTCTCTTCCATTTACCTTATTGCGCGCGATGGGGCGGCAATCTAGTTTAGAGTGTACTAGACCCCGGTGATATCCTAGATTTTGAGCTGTACTGATATATGGATTTAGATGAGGATTTGTATGCTTGCCTTGCATCTTGCATCACATAGCCTTGGTACGGCCGACATCATTCATGCCTTGCATCGCATAGCCTCAGTACGGCTAATGGTATTCATGGATTCACCAAAGATGTTACTCAGACACTGACATCGCATATCCAGCATTACTATCTTGCGCACATACTTTCACCACCCTCTAAGCTTTCTATAAGCTTATGCACGACCGTTGCGTGCAGGTGACGCGAGGACGCAACCGCGTTGAGGCAGGAGCGCAGAGCAGATCTTTTTGGAGCCTTTTGTCTATCATCATTGTATTTCCCTTTATGCTCATTATACTTGTAAAGTTTTTGATCATAGTGGAAATGTGATGGAGTTTTTGGTTGTTGTTTGTGGGTTATGCCTTTGGTTATGCTTATGACGAATTAAACTGATGATTGAAAATCCTCCTTGTAGCATCCCAGGATCGGAACCTGGCGTATGGGTGCTGGGAGCCGAGAATGGGGTTCAACGGAGGCTGTCGGCACCGGATTCGGCGATCGAAAATTTTGTGAGACCGGCTTCCGAGTTTGGGGCGTGACAGTACGTAGTATCACAGGATATGGAGTCCATCACAAGAGACTTCTATCCAAACCAGTCCCATACCTAAATTTGGATAGTCAGACTCAATGTGGTAAACTCCTGAACTCAGGGTAGTCGTGCGCCCAATCGAAATCCTGGCCATGCGAAAGTACACAATAATTAGTTGCGCACCACCAGCCCGAGTGGATAGTGAATGAAATGAATGCATGAGTATGTAACTCCTACTCAATAAGTCTACATATCAGTACGTTTGCTCTCTGGGATCATCACCGGGGTTTAGTACATTCTAAATGGCATTGCCGCTCTCCCAGCCGTACAGTCCAAGTGATCGTAAGAAACCTCACTATCCGCCTGGCCAATAGTTTGCCAATACCTATTCGGCACGTCGATAGCGAACCCATTCCTCGAGCTAGTCAGACTCAGCCTAGCAATGCCCCCTACGCTCGGGCAGGTAAGGCCACAACCCCTCCCAACCGACCACGACACAGTGGGAGACACGGCCTCCTGGTATTCGGCACTCGGGCACTCATGTATCCACTCGGTCTCAATGTTGGGCCGTCCTCTGGTACCAAGAGGGTTTTAAGGATTTTCACCCAGGGCCATCTATGGCAGCTCGATGCTAGAACAAATTTACGGTGTCCCGTCTGGCCATCCACGATATGCCTGTGGAGGCTACAGCCCTAATGTCGTTAGGGCGTATAGTAATCATAATGCAAGATGCATGAGTCATACAATCTAGTCATGCATCAATCCTACGCATGCCGTGCGCTCATGTAAGATAACCTCCACCTATCAGGGAGTCTCATAACAACATGCTCAATGACATATACAATGATCAACCACATCACATAACAAACAACAGATGATGCGTATGGGCATGTATCATAATGCTATACGGTCACATACTCATAATCTGTACCCATAACCAGCATCGACAATCGACCTCGACTATGTAGACATTTAACCAACATTGCCCCCAAGGAATGACTCACATAGAGCCTAACATATAGTGGACCCATGGCCTCATACAAGGACCAACCTAATATACAACACCATGGGTCTTACTTAAGGGTCGCATATACACAACAGGTGGGCCCTGCTCATGGGCCTCAAATACATGTCATGTGGGCCCTACACATGGGTCCCGAATACATTAAAGGGCCGTGCATCATGGGCCTAATACATATCACAATGAGCCTTTCCCATAGGCTACGAATACATCACAATGGGCCTTGCCCGTAGGCCATAAATACATCACAATAGGCCTCAACTATGGGTTACGTACGTATCATATAGGTCTTGACAATCGGCCTCGGCAGTCGAAATTGGCCTTAACAATTGGAATCGACACTTGGAATCAGCCTCGATACTTGGACTCATATACATTAAATAGGCCACGACAATTGAAATCGGTAAATCAGTCACGTCAAACGGAATCGGCAATGGGTCACGACTCAAGGCGGGGTCCATAGATGGACGGCCGATGATGGTCTAAGCAATATCGATGGGGGCCCATTTGTTTAGGTTAACCCATTAGAGAATGACGAGAATGGGCCTAACTAACTAGGCCTAAAGGAAGGTCATTATATGGGCATTAAACCATCATTGCCCATCAATGTGGACTTTCAACCATCATTGCTCCCAAGGAGTGACCCTACATATAGTGGGCCCGTGGCCTCACACAAAGGCCTAATATACATCGCAGTGGGCCTCATACAAGGGCTACATGTGCATCACATTGGGCCACGTCTTAAGGCCCCATATACACAACAGGTGGGCCCTGCTCATGGACCTCAAATACATCACAATGGGCCACGACATATGGACTGAAAATATATCTCAATAGACTACAACACATGGACCTCATATACACCAAATGGGCCGCACTATATGGACCTAGAATACAACTCAATGCATCACGTCAAAAAGGGCCACAAATATATAACATGCGGGTCCTGCACATAGGCCTAATATTCATAACAGGTGGGCCCTGCACCTGGGCCTCATCATATCAAGTTGGGCCGTGTTAATGGGCTGCACCAATGGGCCTCATGTACAACAAGTCGGCCGCATCATTGGGTCGCACTAATGGGCCACAAGTATATCAAAGTGGGCCGCATCACATAAGCCTCACATGCATCTCATTAGTCCTCCCGCAAGGCCATATGTAACATCATAATGGTCCCCATATACGGGCCGCATGTACATTATAATGGACCATATCCCATGGGCCCCGAACACATCGTAATGGGCCACATCCCATGGGCCTCTCATACATAATATCGGGCCTTGCCATCTGGGCCGGAAATACATCACAATGAGCCACAACCCATGGGCCCTAATACTCAATGGGTGGGCCCTACACATGGACCTAATATACATCACGGTGGGCCCTATACATAGGCCTCATACACAACGAGTTGGGCCTATCAATGAGCCCTAAGGAGAGTGACAATGCGGACATTTACCCAACATTGTACTTACAATGTGGACGTCAAACCAATATTGCTCCCAAGGCATGGCCCGCCATAATATCAACACAAACCATGGGGAAATCACACATTGCAATGGACCCTAAGGACACCCCGTTGGGCCTCGACCCATGGGCCTTTGATACATTAAATGGGCCGCATCATATGGGCCTTATATAAATCAAGTGGGCCACAACAATAGGCCTTATGTACATTACAATGGGCCATAGCCCCTGGGCCTTTGAATACATCACAATAGGTCGCATAACATGGGCCTTATTGTAACTTCCTGGATTTTCACAGTTTTGGATTTCCAAAAATCCTTAAAATTTATTCTTAGTTAACTTATAAAATCACTTAATGTCCATTAGCACTCAATATTAGTTTATACTCGAGTGGACCAGTCTAGTTATGATGGGACCAAGTGCGGGCCGCCAAGCCAGATGACCTGTTTACACTTAACAACAACCCGTGGACACCCAAAATTGGGATCTAGCATTTGTCAAATGCACCCCACCAATGCCAGAGTTGGAATCTGGCATTGACAAAAGAAACTGAGACTCCTGGCTTTTCAACTCTCAGATTTCTTCCAAATTTACGAAGAAGGTCTAATGTATTTTACTACACCTGTCCATGAAATCTGGGACCCGATCGTGGCCCGGTAACCGTTGATCGCAAATCTGACTCGTACGACTAAACCTCATATCCGATTGTTTTCAAATTTTGTGTGGCCCTTCATCGGGCCATGGAGCACCTATCCTATAAATTTCATGGCCAGAGGTCCACCAGAAATGCCCCATCAATCAGAATGAGCCTCCTAGGGCCATTTAAAGATCGGAACCCTATACTCAAACCCAATATTTGTTCATCCGTTTGATCTTAGATTTTGCATGGCCCCTCATCAGGCCATGGGACACTTACACCCTAAATTTGGTGGCCGGAGGGGTGATAGGGCCGCCTCAACATCAAATAGAGTCCTAGTAGGCTATTTTTGAAAATTATGGAAACTGAAGGCCAAGGGGCCCAACTTTAGGAAATAAACCCTAGCTCTCTCTCATAACCCCCCATTCTCCAGCAACAAGCCCTCTCTCTCTTCCTCATAACTCATCCATTTTCCAACAACCAAGCTCTTCCTCATAATTTCATACACTCTCCAACCACCAAGCTCTCTCCCTCATAACTTCCTCCATTCTCCAACAACCAATCTCTAGCACTCTCATAACTTCCCCTTTTACCATAATCACTAAAGAGTAAAGAGAGCAAAGGAGTAAAGACGAGAGAAAGTAAGGGTGAAGAAAGGAGGGCGAGGTAGACCCTAGATCGAGGTGGGGCCCAAGGAGAGCAAACCCCCACAACTTCCTACCTCTCCTCCAAGAAGAATCATTCATCCACGAACGCTCTTTCGTCCCGTCGAACATCTAGGTAAGGTCCAACTCCTATTTTCCTTGAAATCCTTGTGATGAGGATGAATTTTCATGAGAACCTAACCTCCAAATGTTACTTTAGGGATTCCAGCCGAGCAACCCCTGAAATCCACCCTCCTAGGTCGATCCCAAGCCTTCAACGAATCCGAAGGTGCGGACTATTGCTCTTAGGTGGCCTAGCACCAATTTTAGTGTGGGTTCAATGATTTTAATTGCTTGAATGCTATGATTAAATAATCTAGAGTAAACCCTAGGGGTTGTATATTGTTTGAATTGTATGGATTGCATGCTTAGCTTTCATAATGGTGTTGATCTTGCCTCTCACATGATATTATATGTGGGTGATAGTCTGCTCATGATTGCTCTATCATTTTCCTTCATATGTGGTGTTTCGATGTGTGTATGATTTATTACCCTTGTGCACATGATTTCTGGAATTGGAGGAAGTACTTAACTTCCTCACACACACACACAACTCACATGCAATTGTTTCATGATATGGTTAGTCTTGCTTGCTATGAGAATCTGAATGATATATGAGATGCTTGAGAATATGTGGTTGTTATGCAAATTGATAATTTGTAGAGTTGGCATGCTGTGGATCCCCTCACGCCCTTGGGTTGATCAGGAACATGAGGAGAGACGTTGGTCCCATCGGTAGGGCTATGCCATGGTTAGACCTGCAGGTTTGGGCAGGTGTGTTCGGATGGCTGTAGTTCGACTACATGGGTCCCTTCTGCCCGATGTCACTCGTCTCACGCTCGCCTGATTCGTGCGGTCTAGCCTACTGTCTAATCAACCCTGTTTATTTACATATGTATAGAACCTGAACCACCCTACAACTGTTGTAGCCCACCAATAACCCACTTCAAACTGGTCCACAGCCTCGTGAGCAGGGCATGGTGGAATGGGACACTGTGTCCGAGCTATCGGCCTACGCTGGGGTATCGCGCCTCCCCGTAGTGACCGCGAACAATCCCTTTCGCTCGACACTCCTTATGTGCTTGAAGTCGGGGATGAGGAACCAGACGGGATCACGTACCGCAAGGCCTCGGCATCATGCGTTGATAGGGCCTTGGCCTCGCAACCAGTTTAGGGCATTGATACGTGGAGTGTATCAGATTCTCCAACTTTCTGGATGAATGGACCTAATTAATAACTCGGCTAACACGATCGCATTGTATCACATTAGTTAGGGTGGTGACTCGAAAGTCGAGGTTACTCTGAGGGAGTATTGTCATACGCGATCGTAAGATAGAGTCGCTCGAGGGAGCGTTGTGGCGAGGGCATGCATCATATCATCCCGCATGCATGCATTCTAATAAGAGTTGCTAGGTGTTTATGATTGACTGTTTTTCATTAAATTCATATATAATTGATGCCTGTTATAACTTGAGACTAATAGTATACACTGAGTTGATCACTCACTCTCACTCTGGGACGGTGTTTTAAAACACCAACCAGACCCGTTCATAGATGCAGGTGACTCAGAGCTTAAGGAGTCTGGTGAGGTGAGCTTTGAGGAGGAGGATGAGCTATCCTACTTCCAGTTGATGAACGGTTCTCCGCCAGCTTGAGAGGCGGGACTGGATCACTGAGCTATGGGCTCCGCCCCATTCTTTTTGAACATAACATTCTTTTGTTGTTTTGATTGGGCCACGCATTTAAACCTGATTAAGCGCATATTAACGAAAATCGGTGTTAAGTGATCCCGATTTTCAGGGCATTACAAGATAGTATTAGAGAAATAGTTTGAAATCCCTTGGGTCGTGGGTCATGAACTCACTAACGTGTCCGCTAACCTGAGAGGATACGTATTAGAAAACGCAATGGGGACTTAGAGCGCGAGGAACCATCCCAGACCCTGAACCAACAATTGTAGACCGAGGGTGGAACTTTCAAGGAGTTAGAAATGGTTAGTGAGAGAGGGAGTAGTAACGCTAGAGAAGGGGATCCGAGAGTCTTACAATGCTACGACCCATTCCCAGACAAGAAATTGGGAACCAGATGGCAAGACTCGATTCGATTGACTAGGAGAGTTAGCTAGTATAGTCCACAAAACTCCTAGGACCCGGGCCAACTGAAATAGGGGGGATTAGGGCGAAGTAAGTTCTTGAGTAACGATGAATGTCGGTGTAAAGTACTGTCCCTGGGATGAGTGCATCCCATGCCCTATAATGCCCTGTTGGAATGTAATCAATTAAGGGTAAATCCCGGGTCTTCCTTCCCAATCATACTTAGAAATTCATCCTCCTGAGGTTTGGAAATCCCGCATTACACCCTCCAACGCAAGGCTCATTTAGCAAAGCCTGTTAAATAAATTTAAGTCTCATCCCACACTCGTTCCAGACATGCCATTCCCAATCTTGAGCTGGGAATGGCGTTGTAATCCGCTTTGGTACAGCTTAACATCACTAGTCAAAGAGGCCTGAGTCCAATTTCCTCCCCCTGACCTATCCCCCTTAAAATCTTCACCTACCTCCACTATGTCCTCTAATTTCCTCGGGACATTGACAGGTATGAGCCGAAAATTTAACATTTAGACGGTCGAAACCATAGATCTAGACCGAAAGAGTTAATGTCAGGCCAAAGTTGATAGTTTCGACCCATTGGGGGGTAAGGACTTAAGGGAGAACAAAATTTCACTGAAAATAGGGAAACTGATGAAAAATAGGATTTTAGCTTCTAACCGGGAAGATTATCGCAAAACTAATAGGCTCATTGTGTAGATCAGCCTCTCCCACCTCAAAATCATATATGACACTTCCCGGAGAACTTTTTCGATGCCTGGGAATGCCAAAAATCATTCGGGTCCCTGATCAAGGTGGTCACCCCGCCGATCCGCATTGCTGCCCCTCCAATGGTCCAGAGACCTGCGTGGTCACCCCGCCGACTGCGTGGCCACCCCGCCGACCCGCGTTGCCCCGCCAGAATTTCCTGCGAATTTGAGTCAACTTAAAAAATTCATATCTCCCTCGATATAACTCCGATTTAGGTGATTCAAAAGCCAGATTGAAGCTTAATGAGTCTAGTTTTATATAATAAGTAAAAATAAAAAATAAAAAAAATTATAATATAGTTAAAATTAAGTTGTTCTGTCAACTATCCAAAAATTATCAGTTTCAGACAGTGGTTACTTTTAGAATTTTAATAATTTATCTACAACTCCAAATGATATGAAATTTGGTGGGATGACTTGAAACTTGATGATAAATCATTATAAAAATTTTAAAAATAATTCATTTACTAAAAGTAAAAGAAGCGGACCCCAAAAACTTAGTCCTCCCCCCTTTGCAACACATACACGTGTGGGGCCCACCTTTCTTGCTATTTAGGGATGCTTAGGACCCATTCCCTCTATTTACACTACATTAATCCCTTCTAAACCCTCTCTAAAACCCCAACACACATTTCCCTCCCCTCTCACTCTCTCACCCTAAATCTTATCTAACCCATCTTCTTCTTCTTCTTCACATCCTCTTATCTCCCTACTTCATTCTTTCCTTTCCTCTCCTTCCACTATTCTCCATTCTTCCAACCCATCTCCAAACTTCATTTCCAAGATCCACCAAGCCTAACCCATACTCATTTCTAAAAGTCAATCCTCCAAACCATCTTCTTCTCTTTTTCAAAACCCATTTCTTTTGTTTATTCCCACCTATTCACTCTCAACTCATTTCCCAAATCCCTCTCATCACCCATATTTCCTTCTAGACCCATTCACCAAAACCCCACTCCTTTCACTCTCTTCTCCTCATTTCCAAAGTTCACTTCCCACAACCTATCTCAAGACCATCCTCAACTTCATTTTCCCAAACACCATTCTAATATCACTTTCAAAGCCCATTCCTAAAACAAACTCCCAAAACCATTCCATCCCCATTTCCCAAAACCCATCTCAAATCCCAATCTCTACTCAAACCCCATATCCTCAACTCACCTTCCATTTCATCTTACACAACCTCATCTCAAACCCATTCTCAAATTTCATTTTCCAAACCCTTCTCAAATCCATTCACACCCAAAACTCATTTCCATTTTTCAACTCTCATTCTAAAAGTCATTCCTAAGACCATTCCTCCAACAATCCACCCACATTCCTCACACCCAAATCCTTCCTAGCCAAGGGAAATGACGTTCCTAGCGACCGTCATCTCCTTTTTCACCATGCCGACGATTCTTTCCCTTATGGGGAGGAAGCACTCCCACTTTCGCCCGACTCAGACGAGTAGCCCCACGACCTTACTAACGACTAGTAGTTTGTTAATGTGGTTAGGTCTAATATATGTACTGAAGGATGGTTAGGACCTTTGCTTAATTAGCTTGTATTTCTGTTGCGTCTAGCCTATCTAGTAACGCTTGAAATCCATGTTGTAACATGTAATTGGCCATACCTATGGCATTTTGAAATTTATGTGAATGAATGGATTGTTTTGAAATTTTCTTCTCGTCTTGTGAATGCTTGTATGAATAATTGCCTTACTGCGTCCATATTAGTGTTATTAGCACTCTAAGCCACCAGAATACCTTAAAACTTTCGATTCTTCCTTCCTTGTTAAAATTTATAAAACCAAAGTGTGATTTGCCCATAACCCACTAGCTATAGGATTGAAATGGTAATTCATATAAAAATTTGTAACTTTAAAAACTTTTTAGGATGATCGTTGCTCGTAGGCATGTTGAGAGAATTATTAAACCCCAAATTGGATATAGATTAAAACGAGGACTCTCGTAGACCAAGACCCAAGGGACAACCTCATAAATAGGAGATGTAAACTTTCCAATGATGGGTAAACAATTAGATTGATCGGACTATGGAATTACAGAACCACGCATCTGCGAAGTACTCGCGGCTTAACCCAATTCTCATTCTTGAGTGAATACCAATGGACTCACTGCTTTGACCGAGCAGAAACCAGGATCTACCAGGACTAAGAAGGGATACAACGATCTTTCTGCCCTGGTCAGATAGAGGATTGGCGTATGGGATCAAAGCCTACCACAACTGTCTTTCTGTATTAGCCCAATCATAAAGAGAAGAATATACCACCCTTAGGTAAACTTTAGCATCAAACGCTTAGCACGATAAAAAGGATTTGACATTGTTTTCAAGCCTCAAAGGTGAAAACTTTTAAGGGGGGTAGATCATAATGAGCTAGGCTAGCGTACTCAATATATATACCCTAAAACATATATAAACCCGAAACCAGCAAAACTTAAGCAAATGAAATGATAATATCTTTACTTATTGCCCTTAGGCAATTTCGGGGACGAAATTATTTTTAAGGGGGGTAGATTGTAACATCCTGGATTTTCACTGTTTTGGATTTTCAAAAATCCTTAAAATATCTTTTTAATTAACTTATAAAATCACTTAATAACTACTAGTACTCAATGTTAGTTTATACTGGGGTGGACCAGTCTAGTTATGATGGGACCAAGTGCGGGCCGTCATGCCAGATGGCCTGTTTACACTTAACAACAACCCGTGTGGGACACCCAATGACCGAGGAGGGTCAGAAAAATCTAAAAATTTAGAAAATCATAGATCTCATTGGGCTTGTGGTCTATCGCGGATTACAGACCCAGTGGACACCCAAAATTAGGATCTGGCACTTGTCAAATGCACCCCACCAATGCCAGAGTTGAAATCTGGCACTGACAAAAGAAACTGAGACTTCGGGCTTTTCAACCGTTGGATTTCTTCCAAATTTATGAAGAAGGTCTAATGTATTTTACTACACCCGTCCATGAAATCTGGGACCCGATCGTGGCTCAGTAACCATTGATCGCAAATCTGACTCGTACGACCAAACCCCATATCCGATCGTTCCCAAATTTTGTGTGGCCCTTCATCGGGCCATGGAGCACCTATCCTATAAATTTCATGGCCAAAGGGCCACCAAAAATGCCCCATCAATCAGAATGGGCCTCCTAGGGCCATTTAAAGATTGGAACCCTATGCTCAAACCCTATATTCGTTCATCCGTTTGATCTCAGATTTTACATGGCCTCTCATCGGGCCATGAGGCACTTATATCCCAAATTTGGTGGCCGGAGGGGTAATAGGGCCTCCTCAACATCAAATAAAGTCCTAGTAGGCTATTTTGGAAAATTATTGAAACTTAAGGCCAAGGGGCCCAACTCTAGGAAATAAATCCTAACTCTCTCTCATAACCCCCCATTCTCCAACAACAAGCCCTCTCTCTCTTCCTCATAACTCCTCCATTTTCCAACAACCAAGCTCTTCCTCATAATCTCTTACACTCTCCAACCACCAAGCTCTCTCCCTCATAACTTCCTCCATTCTCCAACGACCAATCTCTAGCTCTCTCATAACTTCCCCTTTTACCACAATCACCAAAGAGTAAAGAGAGCAAAGGAGCAAAGATGAGAGAAAGTGAGGGTGAAGAAAGAAGGGCGAGGTAGACCCTAGATCGAGGTGAGGCCCAAGGAGAGCAAACCCCCACAACTTCCTACTTCTCCTCCAAGAAGAATCGCTCATCCATGAACGCTCTTTCATCCCGTTGAACATCTAGGTAAGATCCATCTCCTATTTTTCTTAAAATCCTTGTGATGAGGATGGATTTTCATGGGAACCTAACCTCCAAATGTTGCTTTAAGGATTTCGGCCGAGCAACCCCTGAAATCCACCCTCCTAGGTCGATCCCAAGCCTTCAACGAATCCGAAGGTGTGGACTATTGCTCTTAGGTGGCCTATCACCAATTTTAGTGTGGGTTTAATGATTTTGATTGCTTGAATGCTATGATTAATTAATCTAGAGGAAACCCTAGGGGTTGTATATTGTTGGAATTGTATGGATTGTATGCTTAGCTTTTATAATGGTGTTAATCTTGCCTCTCACATGATATTATGTATGGGTGATAGTCTGCTCATGATTGCTCTATCCTTTTCCCTCATATGTGGTGTATTAATGTGTGTATGATTTATTACCCTTGTGCACATGATTTTTGGAATTGAAAGAAGTGCTTAACTTCCTCACACGCACAAAACTCACATGCACTTGTTTCATAATATGGTTAGTCTTGCTTGCTATAAGAATCTGAATGATATATGCGATGCTTGAGAGTATGTGGTTGTTATGCTAATTGATAATCTGTAGAGTTGGCATGCTGTGGATCCCCTCACACCATTGGGTTGATCAGGAACATGAGGAGAGACGGTGGTCCCATCGGTAGGGCTATGCCATGGTTAGACACGCGGGTTTGGGCGGTGTATTCGGATGACTGTAGTTCGACACTTGGGTCCATTGTGCCTGATGTCACTTGTCTCACGCTCGCTTGATTCCTGCGGTCTAGCCTACTGTCTGATCAACCCTGTTTGTTCACATATGTATGGAACTTGAACCACCCTACAACCGTTGTAGCCTACCAATAACCCACTTGAAACTGGTCCACAGCCTCATGAGTCAGGCATGGGGGAATGGGACAGTGTCCAAGCTGTCGGCTTACATTGGGGTACTGCGCCTCCCCGTAGTGACCGCGAGTGATCACTTTCTCTCGGTACTCCTCATGTGCTTGAAGTCGGGGATGAGGAACCCGAATAGATCATGGACCGCAGGGCGTCGGCCTCACGCATTGATGGGGCCTTGGCCTTGCAACCAGTTTAGGGCATTGATACGTGGAGTGTATCAGATTCTCCAACCTTCTGGATGAATGGACCTAATTAATAACTTGGCTAACACGATCGCATTGTATCGCATTAGTTAGGGTGGCGACTCAGAAGTCGAGGTTGCTCTGAGGGAGTATTGTCATACGCAATCGTAAGATGGAGTCGCTCGAGGGAGAGTTGTGGCGAGGGCATGCATCATATCATCCCGCATGCATGCATTCTAATAAGAGTTACTAGGTGTTTATGATTGACTGCTTTTCATTAAATTCATATTATAATTGATGTCGTTATAACTTGAGACTAATAGTACACACTAAGTTGATCACTCACTCCCACTCTGGGACGATGTTTTAAAACACCAACCAGACCCATTCATAGATGCAGGTGACTCAGAGCTTGAGGAGTCTGGTGAGGCGAGCTTCGAGGAGGAGGACGAGCTGTCCTACTTCTAGTTGATGGACGATTCTCCGCCATCTTGAGAGGCGAGACTGGATCGCTGAGCTGTGGGCTCAACCCCATTCTTTTTGGGCATAACATTCTTTTGTTGTTTTGATTGGGCCACGCCTGGCGCGACCCATTTATATTTTTTTAGACGTGTATATGTATATGTAACTGACCCCTTTCATTTCAGTATATGTGTTGTGGATGTGATTCATGTCCCGAGAATTCCAGGCTGCGCATTTAAACCTGATTAAGCACATATTAACGAAAACAGGTGTTAAGTGACCCCGAGAACTTGGGAGTCGAGTTTACATACGACCCCCGATTTTCAGGGCATTACACTTATATACATCAAGGTGGGCCTCGACAATGGGCCACAAATACATTAACATGGGCCCACCTTGCATGGGCCTTATGTACATCAAGTGGGCCACAACAATGGGCCACGACAATGGGCCACACCCGAATACAAGTGGTGATAATAATTTCCACCATTAAAGTTCCTAAGGCCCACCATCATAGGTATTTCCCATCCCATCTGATTGTAAGGCCTCACATACATGAATTTAAAAGGAAAGACCAATATCATATTTGGTCCCAAACTTAGTAGCCCAAGGGTCTTAATGATGGACATTCAAACCCACTGCTTCCTATAATGTGGTCCACCTATTCCTAGATCTATCTCATTTTTGAACTCAAGCTTTAAAATGAGCTTACAAGTGGTTGGACGACTTGGATGCAACACATGCATCATGGTGGGGGTCCACATGAACCATGGATCTGATTCATTCTTTAGCTCATGCCCAAAATGAGCTCGCAAAATGGATTGACGGTTTGGATGCAACACATGCATCATGGTGGGTCCCACCATCCTGTATATTATATATAATATAATATATAATTTATATATAGTATATATACACAATATTACATATAATATATATTATATATAAATATGTATATATATACACACACACACGCGCGCGCACACACACGGTTGTGTCCCAGCGTCCTGTATATTATATATAATATAATATATAATTTATATATAGTATATATACATAATATTATATATAAATATGTACATATATATACACACACACACACACACACACACGCACGCACACACACGATCGGGTCCCACCGTCCTGCGTGGACGGTGCGGATGAAACACATCCATCACTGTGGGTTCCACCGTTCGCCTGGACGGTGGGCATAAAACACATATATCATTGTGGGTCCCACGTGGGGCCCACCATAATGTCTATAAGCCATCCGATCCGTTGATAAGGTCCCACGGACCTGGCCAAATAGGAAAACCAAATTTCATCTTGATCCAAAACTTCCGTGAACCCAAAAAGGGTTTCAATGGCAGACGGTTCAGCCCACTATTTCCTGTGGTGTGGGCCACCTGAGCTTTGGATGGGCCTGATTTTTGGAGGCCGGCCCTCTGCCCTAAGGTCCCACAGAATGGATGGAGTGGATATATAACACACATCATGGTGGGGCCCACAGCTGGGGGCCGTGGGTCCCTGTCGTATGCTCGCCGCAAGAAGTGCGCCGGCCGCATTCATCTCGACGACAGTAGTGTAGCGGCTCTGGCGCATGTAATATTGTTATTATTATTATTAAAACCTATTTTCTCAAGGTTTTTCGCGTGTGGGGCCCGCTAGTGGAATCCACCCTAGCCATTGGGTTCTACTGCTCGAGACCAACCAAATGAGTCCAATATTCAACATATTTTGGGGTGTGGAAACATCAGGGTACAATTTAACAGTGAAAACTACTGTTTCCTATGTTATGGCTTGCCAGGAGGTCGGATTGGCCCCATTTTTCAGTTCAACGCCTAAAATGGTATGAGGAAAGGGATGAACGGCGTGGATTGAATTTATACATCAAGGTGGGGCCTGTATGAGTGGCCCATCCTAAACTTTAAAAAAAGCTATACTTTTTATCTGTTAGTACACCCCATGTTCGTACACGCACTTTATGTTAGCCACCCTCACTTCCAGCATTGTACACTGGACGGCATGGATTAAACACAATGGGTCCCACATGGACGTGGCCCACATTCATCAAGGCAGGTCCCACATGAATGTGGCCCACCTGATTAAAATCAATCTAATACTTGTGTGTTTCCACCATCATAAGGTAGGGTCCACAAGACTTGGACGGTTTGGATAAAACATACATTATGGTGGGGTCCATCTAAGCGGGCCACACATCAAAAAAAAATTTGAGAGAGAGAGAGAGAGAGAGAGAGAGAGAGAGAAGCACCCACCTTAGATCTTAGACTCCTTCCACCAATGTGACCTAGAGCTTCAAGGGTACAAGATTCAATGGTCGGGATTGATTTTGGAGGGTTGGATTTGGGGGGTGGAGGGCTTGCTAAGGGTTGGAAATGGAGAGCTCTCATGGACGTTGGGAGCTCTCTCTTGTTAGGGGAGGAAAAATGAAGAAGAAGAGAGAGAGTGAAGGGATGAGTTTGTAAGAGGGTAATAATGGGTTGTAAGAGCATAGGGAAGAGAACCTTATAATGACTTGTAAGAGAAAGTTAACTAAAGCTCTCATGGGAAATGGTGCTCCTAGGGTAGGTCCACCTAGGGAAATATGTGCACCCCCTCAAAATGGACCCCACATCAATCAATGGCTCAAATATTGCAAACGGTACATCTTTTGATCTACCTGTCGGAACGGCGCACGAGACACGGCGTTGGAATCGCAGCGACGATGCAGTTGCAATGACATAGGTCTTAGGTCTAGCTAACTCGAAATTAGAGGATGACACTCAAGGTCGCGCACAAATGTTATCTACGGGTCGCATGTCACCAGAATTCAACCGGAAGGACTGCGGAAGCCTATGGAACGATACAATCTAGGACACGGGTCTCACAGCTCTCCCCTCCTAATAAAAATTTCATCCTCAAAATTTACAGAATAGACAAACAAAAGGATAAAGATAGCACTCTCCAATCTTAACCTCGCCCTCTCCGGACACCTCATCAACGATATGGTGACTCTACTGAACCTCAGATCCTGGATTAGAAATGATCGTAAATGGAATACGATGCAACCTCTCAATTTCAACGATAGGGAGCTATATCAGAAAGTCTCTAAGTTATTCGAACTCTTGGATATAACCATTCTAGGTTCTTAACAATCATAGAGTGAAGGGTAGCTATTAGTAGACATGTGACATTATCTTCAGGTATTCCTAAGTTATGCTCTAATACCAACTTCTGTCACGCCCAAACCCGGATATCGGAATCACAAGAACCCCGATCGCCGAATCCGGTGCCGACAGCCTCCGTAGTACCCCATTCTCAGTTTCCAGCGCATATGCGCCAGATTCCGATCCTGCGATCCTACAAGGAGGTTTTTTTTTTGTACATTTATCTCGTAATAAGCATAACCACAAGTATACCCAAATCATAAAGGCAACATCATCATCACATATCCACTAATATAAACTGTTGAATACAGTACTGAAAGGGAAATACATATGACAAAAATCAAAAATCCATAAGTCCGCTGCACGCTCCATGCTCAATGCTGCTGCAACCTAACGCCACCTGCACGCATCTATCGTGCATAAGCTTATAAAAAGCTTAATGGGTGGTGAAAGTGTGTGCACAAGGTAAGTGCCAAGTAAGCAATATCAGAGTAATCGAAAATATTGGCAGTCCGTGAGTCATACAATATCAGGGTATGCAATGCAATTCAGCTATACAAATGAGGAGTCAAAGAAAGCCAAATATTAGAAGCCGAGGATGCAATACCATAAATCATACATTATCGAAATAAGCGAAAATATACTGATAAGTCTATGAGTGCCTTTAGCCGTACAAAGGCTATGCGATGCAAGGCATGAATGCTAATGGTCATATCAATATAAAAATATGACAACCCAAAATGCAAAGTACTACGGATACAATGTAATAAGCGGTGTGAACGGAATGACCATGTTGGAGTGAAGTCGGGATGATAGTACGTAGTATCACAGGATATGGGGTCCATCACAAGGGATTTCTATCCAAACCAGTCCCATACTTAAATTTGGATAGTCAGACTCAATGTGATAAACTCCTAATCTCAGGTTAGTTGCGCGCCCAACCAAAATCCTGGCCATGTGAAAGTACACAACAATTAGTTGTGCACCACCAGCCCGAGTGGATAGTGAATGAAACGAATGCATGAGTGTGCAACTCCTACTCAATAAGTCCACATATCAGTACAGTTTCTCTCTGGGATCATCACCGGGGTCTAGTACACTCCAAATGGCACTGCCGCTCTCCCAGCCGCATAGTCCAAGTGAGCGTAAGAAACCTCACTATCCGCCTGGCCAATAGTCTGTCAATACCTATTCGGCATGTTGATAGCGAACCCATTCCTTGAGCAGGTAAGGCCACACCCCCTCCCAACCGACCACGACACAGTGGAGACGCGGCCTCCTAGTATTCGGCACTCGAGCACTCATGTATCCACTCGATCTTGACGTTGGGGTGTCCTCTGGTACCAAGAGGGTTTTAGGGATTTTCACCCAGGGCCATCTATGACAGCTCGATGCTAGAGTAAATTTTTGGTGTCCCGTCTGGCCATCCACGATATGCCTGTGGAGGCTACGACCCTGATGTCGCTAGGGCATACAGTAATCATAATGTAAGATGCATGAGTCATACAATCCAGTCATGCATCAATCCTACGCATGCCGTACACTCATGTAAGATAACCTCCGCCTATTAGGGAGTCTCATAACAACATGCTCAATGATATATGCAATGATCAACCACATCTCATAATAAACATGTAGATGATGTGTATGGGCATGTATCATGATGATATACTGTCACATACTTATAATCGGTACCCATAACCAGCATCGACAATCGACCTCGACAATGTGGACATTTAACCAACATTGCCCCCAAGGAATGACTCACATAGAGCCTAACATATAGTGGACCCATGGCCTCACACAAGGATCGACCTAATATACAACACCATGGGCCTTACTTAAGGAAGGGTCACATATATACAATAGGTGGGCCCTGCTCATGGGCTTCAAATACATGTCATGTGGGCCCTACACATGGGTCCCAAATACATCAAAGGGTCGTGCATCATGGGCCTAATACATATCACAATAGGCCTTACCCGTAGGCCATGAATACATCACAATGGGCCTTGCCTGTAGGCCATAAATACATCACAATAGGCCTCAACTACGGGTTGCGTACATATCATATAGATCTTGACAATCGGTCTCGGCAGTCAAAATTGCCTTAACTATCAGAATCGACACTTGGAATCGGCCTCGATACTTGGACTCATATACATCAAATAGGCCACGACAATTGGAATCGGTAAATCAGCCACGTCAAACGGAATCGGCAATCGATCACGACGCAAGGCGGGGTCCATTAATGGATGACCGATGATGGTCTAAGCAATATCGATGGGAGCCCATTCATTTGGGTTAACTCATTAAAGAATGACGAGAATGGGCCTAGCTAACCAGGCCTAAAGGAAGGTCATTATATGGGCATTAAACCATCATTACTTGTCAATGTGGACTTTCAACCATCATTGCTCCTAAGGAGTGACCCTACATACAATGGGTCCGTGGCCTCACACAACGGCCTAATATACATCGTAGTGAGCCTCATACAAGGGCTACATGTGCATCACATTGGGCCACGTCTTAAGGCCTCATATACACTACAGGTGGGCCCTACTCATGGACTTCAAATACATCACAATGGGCCACGACATATGGGCCGAAAATATATCTCAATAGAGTACAACACATGGACCTCATATACACCAAATGGGCCGCACTATATGGACCTAGAATACAACTCAATGGGTCACGTCAAAAAGGGCCACAAATATATAACATGCGGGCCCTACACATAGCCTAATATTCATAATAGGTGGGCCCTGCACCTGGGCCTCATCATATCAAGTTAGGCCGTGTTAATGGACCGCACCAATGGGCCTCATGTACAACAAGTGGGCCGCATCATTGGGTCGCACTAATGGGCCACAAGTATATCAAAGTGGGCCGCATCACGTAAGCCTCACATGCATCACATTAGTCCTCCCGCAAGGCCATATGTAACATCATAATGGTCCCCATATACGGCCGCATGTACATTATAGTGGACCATATGCCATCGGCCCCGAACACATCGTAATGGGCCACATCCCATGAGCCTCTCATACATACTATTGGGCCTTGCCATCTGGGTCGGAAATACATCACAATGGGCCAAAACCCATGGGCCCTAATACTCAATGGGTGGGCCCTACACATGGACCTAATATACATCACGGGTGGGCCCTGTACATAGGCCTCATACACTTAACGAGTTGGGCCTATCAATGGGCCCTAAGGAGAGTGACAATGCAGACATTTACCCAACATTGTACTTACAATGTAGATGTCAAACCAACATTGCTCCCAAGGCATGGCCCGCCATAATATCAACACACAAAACATGGGGAAATCACACATTGCAATGGACCCTAAGGACACCCCGTTGGGCCTCGACCCATGGGCCTTAGATACATCAAATGGGTGGCATCATATGGGCCTTATATAAATCAAGTGGGCCACATCACTAGGCCTTATGTACATTGCAATGGGCCATAACCCCTGGGCCTTTGAATATATTACAATGGGTCGCATAACATGGGTCTTATATACATTAAGGTTGGCCTCGACAACGGGCCACAAATACATTAAGATGGGCCCACCTTACATGGTCCTTATGTACATCAAGTGGGCCACAACAATGGGCCACGACAATGGGCCACACCCGAATACAAGTGGTGGTAATAATTTCCACCATTAAAATTCCTAAGGCCCACCATAATATTTATTTCCCATCCCATCTGATTGTAAGGCCTCACATACCTGAATTTAAAAGGAAAGACCAATATCATATTTGGTCCCAAACTTAGTAGCCCAAGGGTCTTAATGGTGGACATTCAAACCCACTACTTCCTATAATGTGGTCCACCTATTCCTAAATTTGTCTCATCTTTGAATTCAAGCTTTAAAATGAGCTTACAAGTGGTTGGACGACTTGGATGCAACACATGCATCATGGTGGGGGTCCACATGAACCATGGATCTGATTCATTCTTTAGCTCATGCCCAAAATGAGCTCGCAAAATGGATTGACGGTTTGGATGCAACACATGCATCATGGTGGGTCCCACCATCCTGTATATTATATTTAATTTACATATAGTATATATACACAGTATTATATATAATATAATATTATATATAAATATGTGTATATATATATACACACATACATACAAACACACACACACGCACACACACACACACGCACACACACACGATCGCGTCCCACCGTCCTTTATATTATATTATATATAATATATAATTTATATATAGTATATATTCATAATATTATATATAATATAATATTATATATAAATATATATATATATATACATATATACACACACGCACACACACATGCACACACACACACGCAAACACACACATGGTCGGGTCCCACCGTCCTACATAGACGCTGCAGATGAAACACATCCATCATTTTGGGCTCCACCATCCGCCTGGACGGTGGGCATAAAACACATATATCATTGTGGGTCTCACGTGAGGCCCACCATAATGTCTATAAGTCATCCGATCCGTTGATAAGGTCCCACAGACCTGGCCGAATAAGAAAACCTAATTTCATCTTGATCCAAAACTTTCGTGGACCAAAAAAGGGTTTCAATGGCAGACAGATCAGCCCACTGTTTCCTGTGGTGTGGGCCACTTGAGCTTTGGATGGGCCTGAGTTTTGGAGGGCGGCCCTCTGCCCTAAGGTCCCACAAAATGGACGGAGTGGATATATAACACACATCATGGTGGGGCCCACGGCTGGGGGCCGTGGGTCCCTGTCGTACGCCTGCCCGCCCGCCAGAGCAGGCACTGCCTGCATCTTTGACAGCAGCAGCGCCTGCTGCATGTAATATTTATATATTTTTTATTGAAACCTGTTTTCTTAAGGTTTTTTGCGTGTGGGGCCCGCATCAGTGGAATCCACCCTAGCCATTGGGTTCTACTGCTCGAGGCCAACCAAATGAGTCCAATATTCAACATATTTTGGGGTGTGGAAACATCAGTGTATAATTTAATGGTGAAAACCACTATTTCCTATGCTATGGCCCACTAGGAGGTTGGATTGGCCCCGTTTTTCAGCTCAACGCCTAAAATGGTATGAGGAAAGGGATGAATGGCGTGGATTGAATTTATACATCAAGGTGAGGCCTGTATGAGTGGCCCATCCTAAACTTTAAAAAAAGTTCTACTTTTTATCTGTTAGTACACCTCATGTCAGTACACGCACTTTACGTTAGCCACCCTCACGTCTAGCGTTGGACACTGGATGGCATGGATTAAACACAATGGGTCCCACATGGACATGACTCACATTCATCAAGGCCGGTCCCACATGAATGTGGCCCACCTAATTAAAATCAATCTAATACTTGTGTGTTTCCACCATCATAAGGTAGAGTCTGCAAGACTTGGACGGTTTAGATAAAACATACATTATGGTGGGGTCCATCTAAGCGGGCCACACATCACAAAAAAATGAAAGAGAGAGAGAGAGAGAGAGAGAGAGAGAGAGAGAAGCACCCACCTTAGATCTTAGACTCCTTCCACCAATGTGACCTAGAGCTTCAAGGGTACAAGATTCAATGGTCGGGATTGATTTTGGAGGGTTGGATTTGGGGGGTGGAGGGCTTGCAAAGGGTTGGAAATGGAGAGCTCTCATGGATGTTGGGAGCTCTCTCTTGCTAGGGGAGGAAAAATGAAGAAGAAGAGAGAGAGTGAAGGGATGGGTTTGTAAGAGGGAATAATGGGTTGTAAGAGCATAGGGAAGAGAACCTCATAATGACTTGTAAAAGAGAGTTGACTAAAGCTCTTATGGGAAATGGTGCTCCTAGGGTGGGTCCACCTAGGGAAATGTATGCACCCCCCTCAAAGTGGACCCCACATCAATCAATGGCTCAAATATTGCAAATGGTACATCTTTTGATCTACCCGTCAGATCGGTGCATGAGACACGGCGTTGGAATTGCAGCGACGATGCGGTCGCAATGACATAAGTCTTAGGTTAAGCTGACTCGGAATTACAAGATGACACTCAAGGTTATGCACAAATGTTATCTACGGGTCGCAGGTCGCCGGAATTCGACCGGAAGGACCACGGAAGCCTACGGAAAGATACAGTCTAGGACACGGGTCTCACAACGTTGTTGTCCCAATCTTACTCAGATATAGCATGTAAATACATGTGATAATCATATCAGAAATTGACAAACAATTTAAGTGAATTCCTCATTTAAGCATTTCGCCAAACACATTGAACATGATACCAAACATTTGCATTTGATCCATAAGTCGTGTAGACGAAATTAAGATATCGTGAAGGAAACTATACATATAGATAAGGCAGTTGCGAATCCTATCTCAATACTCTTACTAAATACAATTCATCAACATTTTCACATTCAAACATTTAATTAAATACTTAAACTACACACTACTAAATACATAGACTAGATTAGTTACGACATGAATTATGGCAATTCCTTACACAAAGAGGTTATCAAGCATATGACAAACATGAAGCTTAGATTTGAAATCATGGCAAGCATAAATCACAATTTCACGTTCAATCAAACATTTCAACAAACATATGGAATGCATCTTGTATTCAACATAGTTCACACATGTATAATATATCAAAAACGTCGTAACTAAGATCATATGGCAGCAATTAATTCAGACATAAATCATTAGCTGACAATGAAAGCCTTGAAAACCATAACCTAAATGTTTATAGTCCACACCTTTCGTTGGAATACTCATTTTGGATGCAGTTCGAATCCTACGTTCCCGAAAAAGGAATGACGGGTACCTAAATCACGAAATCTGTTAGCTAGGTTGACAAACGACTATTCCAAATCTTAACTACAGCGTTAGGGTTTGGATTGCTTACCCAAATCGTAGTTGAAACGGGTCGTGTAGTGAAATAGGGAGGTGAATTAGTGCTTGGAGTTGTGGGAAAGAATCGCAGCAAAGATCTCCAAGAATCCTTCTTCCTTCCATCCTCTTTTTTTCCCTTTTCTCTCTCTCTCTCTCTCTCTCCCTTAGGATTTTTAGAAAATTCGTATGAAATGGGAATGAGGTGGTTTAAGGGCTTTATATAGGCCCAGAACTGATGTAAATGGCCCCAGGACCATGGTATACTTAATTTACAACCAAAGGATGACTATTTCTGACGAACGGGGCCCACCGTGAGGTCCATTTCTCACCTATGTCATAGAGTAAGTTCTTTGACAATGGATCTATGCCAGGAGGTGATTTCAGCTCATTTGGATAGGTCGATCAGCCGTGAAAGATCCCGTGTCAGATCAACGGTCATACTTACTCGATCGGGGCCACGAGTATACAGATATGTGTAGGGCAATTTCCTTTTCCCATGGATGAAGTTTGGTTAAAAACTGACCGTCTGAAATCCTTCATTTCACGCGTTAGCAAATGGCCCAATTTACTTAAGTTTCATTTCATTTTCTAAAGATATTCGCGTTTCTCACACACTTCACTCAGGGCTCAAGTTGTGCGTTTCTGGATACTATTTAGGCTTGATTCCCGTGATGGTTGTCAAGCCCAGTAAGACGGTCATAACCCTATAGTTTCGTGGTCATTGGACTTTCGATGTGTGGTCCAGATCTGATATGGAGTTTCAATGTGCTCCCGAGAGTAACAAGCTTTTGGGATTTTTTCTAGGTTTTAAAGCAGTATTAAGTTAGTGATTTTGATGGTTTTGGGTCTTGCAATTTGTATAAATAGTGGTTTGAGCTAAATCCACTGATTAATTCAGTGAGTACTTAATTAATTTTTGCCTAAATTTCTACAAAATACGGTCCTTAGGGATTTCTGCCTGAGGTGGTACTCGGGTCTTTATACGAATTTTTCCAAGACGTTACACCTCGCTTTCCATATCTCCCAAAGTAGGACACAAGGGGCCAGCTTGTGTGCCCCTGAGTTGAACCTACCTGCTGTCAGTGCTAGCCAGGCGTTGGCCAACCAAAGAGGTCCCCTGAATGGAGATGCTGAAGATAGACCTGATAAATTCCCATGCCGTTCTCGCCAGGCCACCTTCGAGGAACAAATGGGAGATGGACTCGTTGTCGCGGCCTACCCTGCCTTGCGATGGACTGCAATCACAACACACACATCTGGGGGCCATCTAGACGCCTTTTTATTGTATCTCAACCTCAACCAAAACTGCGTTCATCATGATTTTCCAAACTAGGATGGAGATTTTTGGGGGGAGGGAAGAATGTCAGATCCATTTGGCGCACTGCTTGCGCGGCTGGCCCGCTCTACAATGATCCCATGCTGAATGAATTAAGAACTCCCCAGATGGAGTGAATGGCCAAAAATGATGGTTAGGACCTGAAGTTATGCAAAAACCTACTTGAAAAATGAAGTCTATCACTTCTCGAGGAAGGATTTCAAGCACTACTGATAGAGGAAGAGGTCCAGTTCTTCCTAGGAAATGATTGATTTCAAGACGCCGCAGGTTCGGAGGGATTTAAATACCTTCTATCCGTTAAAGAGGGCCCAACCCTGTCCAATTTGAGCTCCATAAATTGCTCTTACCTAAGCCTATTTGTTGTTGTGTGGACGCTTCCATGCACCATCAGGACGAGCTGTTGGATTTTTTTCGAGATGGGAGAAGCAAAGGCAGGCAAGTGCAGCTGGCTGCGCGAGCTGTGGTTTTGGACGTATTTGGCCACCATGAAACTGCTCCATAGGCTTTGGCTGTTTTTGAATTTGATGGCTCAGGCCATCTTGAGCCTAAAAGCCTTCATAATATCAGCTAGCCTTCTAATACCCAGACCCCTTTCCTCTTTACGGTGATAAATTTTCTTCCAACTGCGCCAATGAATTTTACTTTTTCCCTCAAATCAACCCCACAGAAAATTTGCCAACCAATTTTCTAGAGAGGACAATACTTGCAAAGGAAGATGCGCTACTGCGAGTGAGTGAACTGGAATACTGCTAAGCACATTTTGAATCAAAATTGTTCTACCAGCTTGGGAGAGGAACCTGGCTTGTCATCCCAAAATTCTGGCCTCGACTTTATCTACGAGCGGCTGAAATGCCGAGGCTTTTAGCCTACCAATCTCTAGGGGAACTCTGAGATAAGTGAATGGGGGGGCTGATATAAAGTTGTCGCTGGACCGTTCAATAGATTTGATTCTAGCTGGTGAAAGGGAGTTACCACAAATAAAGGAGCTTTTGTTAAAATCGATGGATTGACCGAAGGCAACCTGGTAGTCATCTAGGAACGCCTTCGTGGCCCTTATCGAAGCTAAGCTGCCATTGAGGAAGAGCAACATGTCATCCGCATAGAGAAGATGGGAGACCATAGGGCAGCCTCTTCTCAGCTTGAAAGGAAGGATGATCTCTTGGGCAATCTGCGCTCTCAACCCTCGGCTCAGGACTTCAGCAACTAAGATGAAGAGCGCAGGGGAGAGTGGGTCTCCTTGTCAAAGGCCGCTGGAAGACTTGAAAAAACCTGCCACCTCTTCGTTAATCAGGACCGAGAACTAAATGCTGGCCCAACAATTTTCCACCAAGCCTATCCACTGTAGACTGAAACCAAACCAAGTCAACGCTTTTTTGAGGAAACCCCAGTCTACTTTGTCATATGCTTTTTCCATGTCCACTTTCATCATTATATTACCTCCCACTGTAGACTAAAACTGAACCAAGTCAACACGTACTTTTTTTAGGAAACCCTAGTCCACTTTGTCATATGCTTTTTCCATGTCCACTTTCATCACTATATTACCTCCTCAGGTCTTCCTATTGATGTCCCTAAATAGCTCCTGGGCTAGCGCAATATGTTCCGCTATGGGCCAGCCTTGGATGAAGGCCCCTTATTCTGGGGAGATCAGGGAAGGGAAAATAGAACTCAATCTGGTTGCAATGATCTTAGCGATGATCTTTTAGAGACAGTTGCATAGGCTAATCAGCCTGAAGTCGGAGAAGCTTCTAGGTGTAGCCGACTTGGGGATGAGGCAAATGAGAGATGCGTTTATTGCACGCAGAATGGTCCCACCTTGAAAACCATAGATTGCTGCTTAGAGGATGTCTTGGGCGATGATGTTCCAGCACCCTGAGTAAAAAGCGCCCGAGAAGCCATCCGGCCCTGCTACCCCATTGACAAGGATGGATAGCACGGCTTGATGCACCTCGTGCAAGGAGGGAACTGCCATTAACTCTGCATTTTGCTGCTGCGAAATCATCTGTGAATGACATCCAACAGCAAAGGCTGATCAGCACAGGGAACTGTTGAAAATTGCTCTGCAAAATGTTCCATTGCAGCCCGTTTGATCTCCTCTGGGTCTGTTATTGGGTCCCCTGATTGCAGCCTAATACTTCTAATTTCTTCCGTTCTTTGTTTCTCCGTTGCGACAACATGAAAGAAGCGTGTGTTTGTCTCCCATGTCCAGCCAATTGACCCTTGATTTTTGTTTCCAGAACGTTTCTTCCATGATTTCTAACTGGCTGAGCTTGGATTGGATGTTTCTGAAATTTGACTGCAAGTCATTCTGTGTCGCAGCATCATCTAGTTGGCCCTGCATTCTGTTATCTAACTCAGCCAGCTCCTCCTCCCGCGCTACCTGCAAGGTGATATTGCCAAACACCTCCTTATTCCACTTCTTCAAGGCCTCCTTAACTCCCTTGAGTTTGAGGAGGACATTAAATATCGGGTGGGTTGAGGTCTCCGCTATCCAGGCTTCCTGAACCACCTATTGGAACGAGTCGCGAAGCAGCCACATACGTTGAAAACGGAAGGGCTTTGGACCGCTTGCCAGCCTGGACAGGAATTTTAGAAGGAGGGGCGCGTGATCTAAACTCACACGAGGAAGATGACTAATGAGGAATCTAGGGAAAACAAAGGACCAATCCGCGTTGAAAAGCACCCTGTCTAATTGGACCCAAACACGGGCTTGACCTCCTTGGTTGTTAGACCACGTGAAATGATTCCCAGTAAAACCTACGTAAATCAGCCTAGCCACATTTATGGCATCCGAGAATTCTCTCACACTAGCACTGTCTCCTATCCTGCGTCTTCTTCTATCCTCAGCTGAAGACGTCGCATTGAAATCACCATAGGTTGCCCAGGGGCCTTGAACAGAAGTTGAGATGATGGCCAAAGAGTTCCAAAGCGATCTCCTTTGAATCCTATTGCAGCTAGCGTACACCACTGTCAAGGAAATAATCTGTTGAAAGTTTGGAATAGTAGCTGCAAAAGAGATAAATTGGTTAGTGGAAATAGAAACTGAGAGGGAAACAAGTTCTTGTGAAAGACCCAAATTGTCCCTCCCTTTGCAACATTAGAGAAGGAGCTGTGGAAACCAAGAGAGAGGCCAGTCCCCACTCTCCTATCTTCTCCAAGCATCAGTTCTAGGATGACTACGATAAGGGGATTGTGCTTCTTGATAAGTCTCTTCGTGGTTCGGATAGTATGAGCATTGCCTATCCCTCGAGCATTCCACACTAGAATTTTATCCATTAGTCACACATCCTGTGTTAACGGCCCTTCTTTTCATTCTTCTTAATCTGGATTCCCATGAACCTTTAGAGTAATGAATCTTTAGTCTTCTCTTCTCGTGCATTCAGGTTCCTTTGGCGAGGAGGAGTGCTCCTGGGAAGTAGATGTCGTAGCTCTAGTTAAGACTTGATCTTGACCCGATCTGATTTCTCCACCCATTTCTAAGGTGGGGCTGGAACTGGCTACTAGTCCTACCATAGCGTGAACATTGGAGTTTTCGTTGGGTGGTCTTGCTACTGGGGAGAAATAGGGTGAGAGGTCTACTTCTAAGAAACGACCTCCTTGGTCAGATTTGGGGGTAGCCAATTCTGCCTTGGCAGGGGTGGATGGGGGACTCTTGTCAGTTGCAAGCAGGTGGGAGGTTTCAGATTTGGGTAGGAAGTCATGGGATGAAAGGAGAGCTGAGATGGGATTCAAATCAGGAATGTAGTGGCCCTTGTTCTGATTCTAGGGACAAGAATGGCTCTACCAGGGAGAGTTCCCATCGGACCTGACTCTCATATGGTCTTGATGATGAGTGTCGAATATTGCATATTAGACCCAGTTATTACCTGATTTTACGTACATGATAATGCTTAATGGAGTATTTTAATTGTGTTTTTGTTGCAGTGTGTAATCAAGAGCGTTGACTGAAAAAGAGTACTAAAAGCATGGATTTGACGCTTTGAAGCCACCAGAGCAAGGAACGAACTCCAGAGGAGAGCCAGAGCTGAGGGGGATCGAGAGCTAGGGAGAACGCCATGAAGAAAGATCCAGAGGGGGAGGAGAGTTTGGAAGAGAGAGATAGAGTTTATTTTTATTTCCTTTATTTTTATGTTTTTCCTAGCTTAATCATGTTTATGCTAGGCTAAATTCATTAGCTAGGGCTAAGATGAAGCCCCTAATTTGAATAACCCTTATTATATGTTGATTTTACCTTGATTCGATTGGTTTGTTTCTTTCTCTAGTGTGCTTGATTGGTTTAAATTCTATACTTCTCCATCTATGAACTTGACCAGAGTCTATATATGGATGTTGTCTGGATGCTTATTCTAGGTGCTTGTGTCTGAACATGAACACGTTTCCTATAGAGGGAGAAACAGGGTGCTTTAATGAATTATACACCCTATGTGCCCGACCAAGGACATGGGATGTATTATTCATTGCATTGCTTTAGGAGATTAGACATTTTGTATGCCTGACTAAGGACACAGATTGTGCTTTCTTTATATAAATTGTATCAATCTAGATTAGAGTGAATCAACAGATAAAACAAGGGATATGATAATTAGGGGTGGATTCGAAAGTCCCAGTGCTCTCTCTGATTGAATTTTCTTCCCTATTCTCAATTGTTTTTCATAGAAGTGTGCTTAGTAACTCGCTCCATTATTTGTTAGATTAGTTAAGGAGAATCATATATTTGAATTATGACGACCAGTCCTCGTGGGAACGATCTCATAATACGTACTGTATCTACATCCGATTCGTATACTTGCGAGTTTAAAAATCATTTAAATCATGTTGGTTTAAATAAAACATCAAGTTTTTGGCGCCGTTACCGGGGGCTGTTTCGGTCCAAATTGAATTTAAGATTCCCTCTTATCATAATTCATAGCTTAAGATTTTTACTAACTTTAGATTAGTGGTTTCTCTTTATTTTAGAAACTAACCTATTTCCTGTATTGTAGGGTCCTGACATATATTTCTAATTTGGTAACCTCTTTCTAAATTCTCCATCTTTCTCTAATTCCTATTTTTAGAATTAGGATTTTATTTTTCTTTTTAGAAATTTTCTAATTCTCTGATTTTAGATTTAGTAACTTTCTATTTTTAGAAATTTTTTTAGAAACTAACCATTGCTTAGGATTTTCTTTTCTAGCATTAGTTTAGGAAGTCGAATTTGTTTTTGTTTTGATTTTGTTTACAGGAATTAAGGAAGCTAATAATAAAATTTTCTTCAAAGAGAATGAGGAGCTCTCAATTCTTCAGACATCAATCATCTCTTTTTCTGGGTTCTTTCTTCCAATTCTTTCTTACATAGTTTTATCTTGTTTTTAGGAATTCATGATTTTTATTTCTAGTTTTATTTCTCTTACGTTGCAGTTTAGTTTAGTTTAGTTTTCTTTCCTACCTTGCAGTAACTTAGTTTATGTTAGAACGTAGATCTTTGAATATAGAACTAGCGTCTATTGATCCTGAAATAGAAAGAACACTTCGTGGAAGATTGAGAAATAATCCTGTTAAAATGGCGAATGAGAATGAAGTTAAAGCTCTCAGAGATTATTCAGCTCTTGTCCAATTTAATGCGCCTTCATGCATAGTGTTGCCAGCCACTACGGCGGCGCACTTTGAACTTAAACCTGGGGTCATACAATTGTCGCCATCCTTCTATGGTTTAGATAAGGAGGACCCATATCATCATGTGAAAGAATTCTTGGACATTTGCTCCACCTTTAAGTTCTAAAACTTCTCTGACGATTCGATCTGCCTACGCCTGTTTCCTTTTTCTTTGAAGGATAAGGCAAAAGCATGGTTGAATTCTCTAGAAGTTGGATCTATCGCTACATGGGACCAACTGTCTAAGAAGTTCTTAAACAAGTTCTTCCCCGTTTACAAAACTAATGCCCTCCGTAGAGAAATCACTAATTTCACACAAAAAGAGGGTGAGCACTTTCATGAATGTTGGGAACGATGGAAGGACTTGCTTCTTAAATGTCCACACCATGGTTTTGAGAAGTGGCAACAAGTTCAATACTTCTATGACGGTCTGACACCCCAGAACCATCGTATGGTTGATGCCACTAGTGGAGGGTCGTTCATGACCAAAAGTGATGTCAAAGCGTGGAATTTCTTTGAAACTTTGTGCGAAAACTCCCAGCAATGGGACTATTCAAATAGAGGTGAAAGAAGTCCCCAACCACAGAAGAGAGGTGGTATATATGAGATAGGAGTCACTCCAGATCTCTATGCCAAGATTGATGGCCTGACAAAGAAGGTTGATGCTCTGATGTTGCATAATGGACCTCCACAAACAACTCAAGTTGAGGCATGTGCCATATGTTCTAGTCCTGCCCATCCTACGCAGTCTTGTCCATCTAGTGCAGCATTCCTAGAACTTCTCTCTGAACAAGTACATGCAATGAACACTTTTCAAAGACCTAGGAATAATCCTTACTCAGAAACATACAACCTAGGTTAGGCTAGGCATCCAAATTTTTCTTGGAAAAAAGGACCACAACAAGGAGGACCATTTAGAAATCCTCCCATGCAACCTTACCCTCAAGCTGGCAATCAACAACTTCAACAATTTCCGTAATATCAACAAGGTCCCTCACAATTACGGAAACCATCTCTTGAAGAAACACTCAATTTTTTTATGCAGAGTTCTCTCCAATTCCAAAAAGACACCCAACAAACCTTACTAGTAAACCAGCAAAGCTTACATGCAAATGCATAATCCATTGCCAAGCTGGAAGTACAATTGGGTCAACTAGCTACCGCATTGAATGAGAGAGAGAAAGGTAAGTTCCCTGGCCAACCTGTGGCTAATCCAAAGGGACATTATGAGATTAGCTCTAATTCCAACCAAGAGCAATATCGTGAGCAAGCCAAATCGATCGCTACCCTTAGGTCAGGCAAACAGATTGACAACAGAATAGAGATGCCTAGGGATGAATCAAATTCCAAAGCAGAAGATCAAGATGAAGTAGAGAGACACACTAATGCATCCAAAGTCCAAAAGCTCTCTGACTCTCCAAGAGCCACTAATGTGCCACCCTATATGCCCAAAGCACCCTTTCCTCAATGTCTGACACCAATAAAGAAAAGAAATAACTTTGATAAAATCTTGGATGTGTTTAAAAAAGTACAAGTCAACATTCCGTTGCTTGATGCTATCAAGCAAGTCCCTGCTCACGCTAAGTTTCTTAAAGATATATGCACTCAAAAGCGTAAGCAGAATGTTCATAAGAAAGTCTTCATTGCAGAGCAACTCAGCTCCATGATTCAACATAACACCCCTCCTAAATTTAGGGATCCAGGAGCTCCCACTATTTCTTGTGTCATAGGAGATCATAATATCGGGAAGGCATTGCTTGATTTAGGAGCGAGCGTCAATTTGTTACCATATTCGGTTTATGAGCAGCTAGGACTTAGTGAGTTGAAACTGACTAAAGTAACATTACAAGTAGCTGATAGATTTGTCAAGGTGCCCTGGAGTGTTATTGAAGATGTGCTAATCCAGGTTGATAAGTTTTATTTTCCAGTGGATTTCATCGTTATAGATACTCATCCTGTACGGAATCCGACTAGTCAAATCCCGGTCATCTTGGGTCTTCCATTTTTTGCCACATCTAATGCTATTATAAATTGCAGGAATGAAGTTTTGAAGTTGTCCTTTGGTAACATAAATATTAAACTCAATGTCTTTAATGCTGGACAATAATCCGCAGATTTGGAAGACATATTTGAAGCAGACATGATCGAGAGTCTAGTGCAGGACTCCTTCCTTAAATCTTTTGAAGATCCACTTGAGACCTGCTTAGCACAATATGGCATGGATTTTGACATAGATAGTCTCATCCACGAAGTCAATGCACTGCTCGACTCTACCCCTATATTGGAGACTGAAAGATAGAGAGCGAAAGTGGAACCTCTTCATCCCTCTGAGTCTAAACCGGGCCTATCTATTGAGAAGTCACCTACACTTGACCTTAAACAATTACCTACAAATCTTGAGTAGGCATTGTTAGGTCCCTTTGAGACTCTACCTGACATCACAGTTTCTAACTCTGAGAAGGCAAGGGAGAACAGGTTGCTTAATGTTCTTAGAACATATAAGGTAGCAATTGAGTGGAAGATAGCGAAAATACAGGTAGTATGCCCCACTGTATTTATGGATCATGCTGCGAAAATATCACTTGAATTACAAAGGAGGCGTAATCCTAACGTGAAAGAAGTCGTTCGAGAAGAAGTCCGTAAATTATTAGACGATAGTATCATTCACCTCATTTCAGATAGCACAGTTCATGGGAACTCACATTACTTGTCTGGGATTAGTTAATCAAGGTGTTGAGACAATTCAGTTGGCGGACCCAAGCTATCAAGATTGATTAATTCATGGTCCATGGGTTCTTGCATTGCTTGTCTGGCTGAAGACGTTAAACTTAGCGCTCTTGGGAGGCAACCCAACCTTTTATTTTCTTTTATTCCTTTTTCTTAGTTAGTTAGTTCAATGTTCGTAGGTATCATTTCTGCAAACCCTCACGAGACTACAACTCGTCCACTAGGGGTAACCTAGGGGTTTAAAGGCTTGTTGCATAAGCTAAATGCAATCGAGAGCACCTGTGAAAGTGGTATAAGTAGTTTTTTTTTTATGATTTATTTTTGTTATTTTGTTGATTCCTCTCTTTTGCTGACTCGCTTTTACGTTAAGATTTTCTTAGGACAGCCTCTTGATTCTCCGTCTAGGTACTATCTTTCCCTCACTCCTCTCTTATTTTTGTTGTCTCATGTGCATCACATGCTTATTTCTTTTACATTGAGGACAATGTAGATTTTAGGTTGGGGGTGGGAGATTAGGTTACCTAATCAGTATTTTCCTGGTCTTCAGCAAAATTGTGAAAATTTTTAAATTTTTCTGGAATTTCTTGTGAATTTGAAGTGATTTTGAAGGATAGTTATGATTTTAAAATTAAACGATATAGAATGTTGGTAATTTATGACTCTTGGATTCAGTTGTTTGTTAGATTTCACAGTTAAATTTGAATTATTAACCCATGATTAGAAGCTTTAAACATTGATTGAGTCATGATTTCGCATATCACATCTCGCTTACACATTAAGGTTCCTGTTCGATAAGTGAATGATTAACTTGGTAATCACTAAGCATGAAAGGAACCAGCCTGAAAAATAAAATTTTAGCATCAGTTTATAAAGAAGAATTGAAAGGGTTGGGCGATCGAACTTCACCATAGGTTTGCTCCCTATAGGTGTAGATTCGATTCCACATGGTTGACATGTGAGAAAAGTTAGGTGACAAGTTTTCACCATAGGTTTGCTCCCTATAGGTGAGAATTAATTCCCCTTCTTGGTGTTACTTTTAATAGAAAAAAATTAAAAGCTGAAAAAAAGAAAAAGAATATTTTATGAGGCACGTTTTAGTTTAGGTTTTGGATGTCCTGAATGCTCTTGTTGGTTACCAACCATATCATGGAAATTAACAATTGGATCTCTTAATGATCATAAGCCGAGATTACACTATACACTCATGGAACTCAATGTTTAGAATTGTTCTAATTAATGGATTAATATTTTGAACTTAATTATGAAGTTTACTATGAGCTTGATTTCAGGAGAAAATTCTTCTCACCATTCATGAATTTTAAAATTCTCACATCTCAATTATCTGTTCACAAGTTACTCAAGTTTACAGGACTTGTCCTTTATTTCTGAAATTATTTTTTGCATGTTTTGCTCGAGACTAGCAAAATGCTAGTTGGGGGTTGTGATGAGTGTCGAATATTGCATATTAGACCCAGTTATTACCTGATTTTAGGTACATGATAATGCTTAATGGAGTATTTTAATTATGTTTTTGTTGCAGTGTGTAATCAGGAGCGTTGACTGAAAAAGAGTACTAAATGCATGGATTTGACGCTTCGAAGCCACCAGAGCTGAGGGGGATCGAGAGCTGGGGGAGAACGCCAGGAAGAAAGATCCAGAGGGGGAGGAGAGTTTGGAAGAGAGAGAGAGAGAGAGAGAGAGAGAGAGAGAGTTTATTTTTATGTTTTTCCTAGCTTAATCATGTTTATGCTAGGCTAAATTCATTAGCTAGGGCTGAGATGAAGCCCCTAATTTGAATAACTCTGGTTATATGTTGATTTTACCTTGATTCGATTGGTTTGTTTCTTTCTCTAGTGTGCTTGATTGGTTTAAATTCTGTACTTCTCCATCTATGAACTTGACCAGAGTCTATATATGGATGTTGTCTGGATGCTTATTCTAGGTGCTTGTGTCTGAACATGAACAGGTTTCCTATAGAGGGAGAAACAGGGTGCTTTAATGAATTATACACCCTATGTGCCCGACCAAGGACATGAAATGTGTTATTCATTGCATTACTTTAGGAGATTAGACATTCTGTATGCCCGACTAAGGATACAAATTGTGCCTTCTTTATATAAGTTGTATCAATCTAGATTAGGGTGAATCAACAGATAAAACAAGGGATAGGATAATTAGGGGTGGATTCGAAAGTCCTAGTGCTCTCTCTGATTGAATTTTCATCCCTGTTCTCAATTGTTTTTCATAGAAGTGTGCTTAGTAACTCACTCCATTATTTGTTGGATTAATTAAGGAGAATCATAGATTTGAATTGTGACGACCAGTCCTCGTGGGAACGATCTTGTAATATGTACTGTATCTACATCTGATTCGTATACTTGCGAGTTTAAAAATCATTTAAATCATGTTGGTTTAAATAAAACATCACTTGACCACCTAACTGCAGGCTACATTCTTTACCTTGGGACATTGGGGAGTGAGAGGCCTGATTTGGGTCCAAGGGGATGTCATGGATGCAAGCTCCTATCTTGCTCTGGTTGCTGTCCGTGCAGTCTGAGCTGGGTTGATCGTCCTGATTTGCAAGACTGTTCCTTTGCACTGAAATCTGATGAATCATAGAGTGGGAGAGCCGGTTAGTGTGTCCTAGCTTGGGAGTTCTATTAGGATGGGTTGAGGAGGTGTTGAGGGTCAAACATTGCATATTAGACCCCGGTTAGTACTTGCTATTATGTACATGATAATGTTTAACGCCCTATTTTAATCGTGCTTGTGCTGCAAGGTGAATTTAGGTGCTTGGCCTGAAAAGGAGTACTAAAAACATGGATTTAATGTTCAGAAATCACTAAGGCAAGGGATGGACCCCACGGGACTGAGATCGAAGAATTTACATGCCAAAGATCCGAGAAAATTAAGTAATTAAAGTCCAAGAGGCCTGAAAGTCATCCTGAATGCAAGATCGCAGGGTTCCCACCATCTATTTGGCTCAAAGATTTATATCTGGCCTGAGGACCCTAAATTAACCTTACACGTCGAATTTTAGCCATTGGATCCTTGAGGAAGTGGCCCAACAGACAGATAAGCCCACAAATCACCGATCTGGGGCCCACCTGATATCTAGATATGCTTTAATTTTGGTCTCAACCCCTTAAAGTAGATGAGAAAGTGGATGGATGGAGCAGATTTCTCATAAAACACCATAATGGACCCCACCTTGGGTTGAGTACACACACACACGTGAGCCTGTAATACACCAAACCTGGGGAGTCGGTCAACGTGCGTTGACCCGACTCCCACCTGGATTTGAATTCACGTCTACGAATGTGACTCGCGGCTGATCACATGGGCCACACCCATTGTCCAAACGGATGATCTGGACTATCCATTGCGTCCAGGGGGTGGCCACAACCCTGACCATGGTGGCCTTTGGTCCCATGCACGTGTACACACGTGGATCGTTAGAAAACGCATGTTGGACAGTGGAAGCAAAGCGTCAGTGGGCCGCATCAACAACAATTCAAAACCATCCATTCTCGACTGGTTTTTTGCCAGGAATCTGATTGACTGGGTGCATTTCATTGCAAACATCACTGTGGTATAGCGTATGTCCATGCGCAAGACAGCGTGCAGACACTGCCGGCCTCCGTGGGGAATTCTGTGATCTTTATCATGATCGGATGAGTGATCCGAACCGTTCAAACTCTTCCCCTGGGGCCCACGACCCTCACCATGGAGTCAGATTCCAGTCTTGGGATGATCTGACATCTCAAATCACTTCCAAACGCGGCTGCCTCCACTGTTGCTGCGTACTCTGTTGCGAAACAGAGTCGGTCCGACTCTAGCACCGACTCCAACCACCATCCTCCCTCTAGTCTATAAAAGAGAGAGAAGAGAATGTGGAGGGGCATCATCAGATCAATCATCTTGGACATGAAGAGAGAAAGAGAGAGAGATCGTGGCCAGCTACTTCTTCTTCCTTCTTCTTCGGGTTTTCTTTCCTTTTTATGTTATTTTTTAGAGATTTTAGCCTCACCATGTTGATGATGGTCTAAACCTCTTAGCTAGGGCTAAGAGGTGAATCTTGTAGTGTGATGGAAGACTTTTCGTTTATGCCTTTTGATTCATGTTTAAGTTGAACTAATTTTGATTCTAGTTTGATTATAAGGAATGCCTTTAGTTTTAATGGTTCGTTGTGACTTAAATTACAATGAATCTATGATATATTTGAGCATATTCTTTTCTTTATTGTGATTATGAAATTAGGAACCCTATTGTTCACCATCGCCCCTTGGACGTGGTTGGATGATGGAATCCTTTTAACATTGATACATCGATCTCTCAAATTGGTTGCGGATTGGTTAAATTTTATTGTTTGCTTTGTCTCTAGAATCCATTCTAATTCACATCCTTCTCATCTCTTGAAAACTAGATCAAAGGAAATTCATATTTGATTTTTAAGGTTATATCTTCCAACTAGATGAAGATGGGACTCTAAGTCCAGTTGTGTTCATGAATCAAGCATATATCTCCCTGATCTCTACAAGTGGATCCTTGGCACCCTAGTTTCCCACCTTGGAATTTTACAAATTTTAGTTAATTAAATTCACAATTATTCCCTTAATTCCCCCTGATTTAGATTACATCTTCATCTAGTTTTACTTCTAGTTACTTTCAGAATACGTACAAGGTTCAGTCCTTGTGGATTCGACCTCGGTCTTACCAAAGATTATTATTTACTACATCGCGATCCTACACTTGGGGTTATGAACAGGAGGTTATCAGCAAAGGATAGGAGGTTTGGCTGTGGTTTTCTAGGGTGTGACTGGGTATATGTTCTAAGGGCAGCTCTGGCTCCTAATCTAGCTCTTTGATGATCAATTGGTTTTTTGTTACCAGGGAATGCTGATCGGTGGCTTGATTGTTCTGGCCATTTTTTGTGTCTGCTATTGGCTTGGTAGGGCTGGGACTCAGCTCTGGGGGGCGCCTCTCAGGTTAGAATTCAGCTGGTCTGGTATCTCTGTTATACAGAGAGTTTGGAGCGGGCTGCATTGGGAGAGTTGGGGCCTTCTATCCTGACCAGCATTTAATCGATCATCTGGTCTGCAAACCAGCGCTCCAGTATTCTCTGATCCAAATCTTTTGTTCACCCAATCTCGGGTGCTCTCACCTCCCTTCTCCAAGTTGCTCTGAGATTTGAGATTTGAATGTATAAGGGCTGCCACTTGAAACTGTTCTAGAACCGCAATAATCAGATATTTCATCTCCAACCACCAGTTTTAGGATATTTTGCAAATTCACACATGGTTTCAAACGAATGTTGATCCTGGTAAACATCTGCAAAATGTCATAACTGTTGTTTGGGTCAATCTTGGTGACCTGATCGAAGTAGCTTGCTAGATCTAGCAATACGGATTCAATCCAGGCGTGTGCCAGAATCCTAAATAAGCGCACCCAAAGGCCCTCTGCTCCGAAAGTAGTTGATTTCGACCAAGGAGAAATGTCACATAGTCTCATCTGCTCGTGGAGGGCAGAATCAGACATAAATAAGATTAGTTCTTCCTTGGATTTGAAGGATATGAGAAAATGTGAAGGGCATAATATAGCTATAAATCAAGTCTGCCTCATATGGTCTATGAGCTGAATGATTGAGATTGAGGGGTTCGATGCTCGAGCAACTAGAGCCATCTTGAGCTGAGATAATTTAGTGCTAACCGCCTTCTTGTCTGCCTTGGTAGTAAAATCGTCCATCTCATCTAGGGGGTGAGAGGGGTACTATGGGCTGCGAACTTCCCTTCTTGAGGTTGCCGGAGGATTCCAGCGAAGGATTTGGGGGCGGGGTGAGAGGTAGGGTTTATAGGGATGGGGCCGAGTTTGGGGGGGTCGTTGGAAGGTGGACAAATCTCGGCTTTGCTACCTTAACTTGGAGGCACGCCCTTCATCTTCATATTGGAATCTAACGAATGCATAACCCTTGGGATGAGATGAATTTGGGAAGCAGGGAATGTATACATCTATTACCTTGCCGAAGATCTTGAATGTGTCTTCATGGTTGCAATCAAAGGGGAGGTTAGCTACAAAAAGGGTGAAGCCCCCTGGGGCAGAATTTGGGATCCTTCTTCTTACTCTGTTATTGGGAAGCATCTTCTGTGGGAGTCTCCCCCATGGGGGAGCTGCCATGGAAGGCGACCTATAAGATCTATCAAATAGGGTTTTCTCTACATCGCCCCATGTCTCTCTTCAGAATGGTTCTATCTTTTGAATTCTCTTATATCATATTGTCCACCAGATATTGACACAAGATATTGTCCACCAAGGGTCGCGATATCTTTGATCGTGGTTTTGAAGCACAGGAAGATTCACTCTATTATACGATGTGGGGATATCCCAGGCAACAAAGAGCGAGCATGTGGAATTGGTAGCAATAATTGCCTAAAATAAAAATGACTGAAGATCTCAAAACATTAATGATATAGTCTAAGAGCAGCTTTCTTTTAGAGGGATTTAGAATTGAAAATGTGGTTATATATTCTCCCTCCCAAATATGTCAAACAAGGGCTATGAAGTAAAACCTGCCTTAGGAACACGACACATGTAACCCTCGATAAGATATCTAATAGATTGAAGAAGAGGGATAAATAGTTAAATGGGATTTAAGTGAAGCTTTTCTCAAATCCAAAGGTTAAAGAGATGGTAACTTATGGCTTAAAAGAGGGGGGGGGGGGGGGGGAAAGGAAGAAGAAGAAGAAGAAAAGAATGATGAATCCACACTCTAGAAATGTGACTAAGATGGTGATATTGTAGTACAATGCAAATTGTCTATATATATGTCTAAATTTTTTTTTTTAACCTAAAGAAACTTCATGATTGATAGAGATCTGATGATAACACCTATTGCATCCTTTTGCTGAAGCACATACATCTAAACCTCAACAGTGAGATTACTATACTTACAAATTACTCAAAAAGAAAAGAAAGCAGCAAAGACCATCCCAACACCGAAAAAAATAAAATAATATCCAGCATCAACAAAACACATCAAAAAGCCTTCATCCCAACCCAATCAATCCTTTTTTGGAGATTTTAAAGCTTCCTCAGGCTTCCTTTTCTCAGACTTCTTAGGCAAGAGAACAGAGTTTATGTTTGGTAAAACACCACCACTTGAAATTGTCATACCCAGCTAGCAATTTCCTAAGCTCCTCATCATTTCTCATAGCCAAAAGAACATGCCTTAGAATGATGCGGGACTTCTTATTGCCTCTAGCAGCATTCCTAGCCAGCTCCAAAACCTCAGCTGCCAAGTACTTAAGAACAACAGCCAAATAGACAGGAGCACCAGTTCCAACCCACCTCGCATATCTTCCTTGCTTCAAGAACCTTGCAATCTTTCCAACAGGAAACTGAAGGCCTGCTTTCACATATTTCATTACTGCCGCCTGTCGCTTTGAAGAGCCTTTCCTCCCTCCTGTTGCCTTTGTCGTGTTTCCTCCTTCCATCTCTCTCTCTCTCTCTCTCTCTCTCTATCTCTATCTCTCTCTCTGTTTTTTTTAATAGGAGATTGTCTATAAATATACTCCAATCTATATGGGCATAATAAGTAACATATGCCTTTCTTTACATGTAACCCTACTATTAAGAGCCCTGAAACTATCCTTAAGAGAGCCTTATGTTGGTTGGATATATCCAAAATTACATTAATTGGATAAGCCTCCTCACCTTTGGAAAAGATGATTTATTTTTATTTATTTTTTTTGTAAATTTTCATTAGAAGAGGAGGCATTCCAAAGAACTTCAATTGGCCTTGTTGTAACCATCTTCTCCTTTTTTAGAAGTCCTTTAATAAAATTATTAGTTATGAAGTTAGCATATTTTTATGGTTTGCTGGGGGCTTGTAAAAACAAACAAAGAAAAGATGGGGAATAATTTTTATAACTTATTTTATGAATTATTCTTTAAAAAAGGGCATGTTTAAGTGCTTAGAAAGTATTTGGGTGGAAAATATTTTTCAAGAAAATGACATTTTCTCTAATTGTGAGTTCACCTTCTGGTGGTATATATATATATATATATATATATATATATATAGAGAGAGAGAGAGAGAGAGAGAGAGGTCCTATAAAATATTTCCAACCATCCCCTAAAATAGTTCAAGATAGCTTTTGGATTAAAATAGAAGTGAAGGTGCTAATACAAGCAGTTTTAAGTCTTCCATTGTTGATTTAAGATTTCAAAAGTGTGAGGCAGATCATTGTGCCTATGTTCATCGATATAATACAAGTAACTTCATTATCTTATGATTGGGTATTAATCACATTATGGTTGTACGGCTTAGTAAAGATATTGTAGTGTAAAGCTTGTTTGGTTCGTAAATTCAATATGAAAAATGTAGAAGTCATTAATCATATTATTTGAATGACTATATTTGGAGCTAAAAAAGAAAAAAAGTGTAGAGTTATGTTGAAAGAGCTTTTCACTACTTCAATATGTAGAATTTCAATCCACTTAGTACTTTATTTACTTCGGCTTGTATGCTATCTACAAATTTATCTTATAGCACAAAAGCAAAAAAGTTAATATGCCTCTAATACTATATTTATTGGCAGTAAGGAGTATTATATTTGCTATCATATGCAATAAACCAGACATTAAATGGTGGGAGCAGATACACTGCAATTTTGGAAAAAGAACATTGGACTACAATAAAGTAGACCTTTCATCTGGAAGGTTGTTTATGGGATATCTATTTGTTATGGTAGATAAACTTTGGAATTCGTTGTGTTCATACATGCAGATTATGCATGAAATCAAAAGTGGGATTCCCTCCTTAACTGCTTCTCTTTGTGGCTTAGTTGAGTCATAGGTTAGCCTGATTCCTAATGATAAAAGAAAAAAAAAAAAGAAAAAAAAAGAAAGGAAAAAAGAAAAATAACTAGGCACATATGATGGATGGCCTTGATTTCATGTAAACGAATGTTTTCCACGAACATGTACACACGTATACACAAATTCATTCAACTGATTGCACATGAGTTATAATATTCACCTAGCAGACAACATGCACTTGTAGTTTGTCATTTATCAGCTAATAAACATTATTCTCTATGATAAGTGCAACCTAATCAGTGGATGGGGCTGATTTTTGTACAAGGGGCCAACCTATTATAAGGGTTGGTGTCATGTCTGCCTGCAGGTCAGCATGCATGGTCTGTTTCAGAGCTGAGTTCGAAGCATATTAGATGGATAGCCGATCAGGCTCAGGCCAGAGAATGAGTCTCAATTAAGTATGTTGGGCAAAGCCCAACCTAAGGTGGCCATACAAGTTATATATGAATGGGCTATGCCAGACAACTCAATCTAACTAGAATCTAAACAAAGTATTAGACTATTATTCAAATACATAAAATTCCACAACATTTGGTGTAACCAACCACACCCTTAGCGCTAATAATATTGGTCCCCAAACCCCCTTGGGTTGTAGTCTTTATCATTTCAACTACCATTTATTCTGCCAATGCTTTGTCCAATTTAAAATTAATCGGGTTGGGTCCAATCAAATCAAAATTTGTGCTCAGATCAAGCTCAAATTTGGCGAATTTTGAGTGGGTCGGGATTGACCAGTGTATGGGCTATGGGTCAAGATTAGGCCAAAATTCTTAGCTCATTCAGGAAATGGGTAGGGCTTGGGTAGAGTCTAACCTGAACATTTCTACTCTCAAATACAAATCATGTTCAAAGGCACGGATCGGATTAGGATGTTACGTAGGTGAATGAAAATGGAATCCTTTTTCCCATTCAAATTTACATGGTTATTGAGAGGGCGGGGGGGGGGGGGGGGGAGTTATTTGTGAGATAGGCAGAGTAAGCCAACCCCAAGCTGTCATAATAAAACATCTAATACACATCAATCTCATTCACAATACATTTCTTGCTTACCACTATCACCTTGGTCTTGTTGCTTCCATATCCAAACTATACTCCACGTCCTTAAAGGGTAGAGTATCATTGAAAAGCTCGTGAAATCCATTTCCATCACCAATTTCCTTTTACCACATTGTAGAAGTTGTTCATCAATCAATCATCTATCCTGGACTCTAGATGGATTTTAGATCAGAAATCTCTTGATCACCATTTTTATTGGTGGCCATTCTGGCGCCCTAGAGAGGTTGAGCATCTTAAGACAATTGGGAGATTGTTGTTTCATGTCCATCACTTCCCAACTGTTGTCCATCACTTGTATTTTTCGCACCTTCAGCTGGTTGTGGATCATAAATCTCTTGAATACTATTCTCATCACCTTAGGTCCCCATCATCCTCTCTCTGCCACTCTCTAAATGCCTTTCATTGTTCAACTCTTCAGCATCCTCAATCCATTGTGAATTGGAGGATTCCTGGAGATCACTTCCATCACCTTGGCTTCGCATCATAGTCTATCCATCCACTTGCAAATAATGGATAAGATTCGATTCTTCAGCATCCTCAACCGATCGAGTATCAGAGAGCTCTTCATCATTTCCATCACCGTCACTTATGATCACTGGACCCTCACTGCCACGAAGAGGGTTGATGTTGCTTGTCGGGGATTTGTGCTGCCGAATCACACAGATCTGGATCTAGGATAGAAATCAATAACATCAAGCAATCACAAGAGAACACAAAGTTTTAACGTGAAAAACCCTTGCGGGAAAAAACCACGGCACAAAGTGAGAGAAATCCACTATGAAATAGAAATTACAAGAGAGAAGACTTACCTGATTCGAACAACCTCGAATCTTACCCTTGCTACACCCTTGGTAACCCTAGAACCCTTTAAGAACCCTTAGAAAACTTTTAGAAAGCTTTAGAATAGAATAGAATAGCCCTAGGGACCCCTATTTATAGTTTAAGAAACTTCCCTTTTGCACCCTTGCGAAATCGCCTCAGATTTCCATAGTCCGCACAAGATTCGGACTCGAATCTGCATAACATCGACTGGTCGAGCTGAGTCCTCAACTCATCGAGGGGCCCCCTCGACTGGTCGAGACATCCCCTTGACCAGTCGAGCAGCCCGGACACCAAAAAACCCAAGTCGCTAGACTTTGAGTTGAGCGGGCCTCGACTGGTCGAGTGGACCCTCGACCGGTCCAGCAGCGGATAGTCTTGAAGACTTTCTGACAACAATCTCCACCAAGTCTTCAATCTTCAACCGTGTAGCTTCAAGACCTCTTCTCTTATCTCTTCATCGCATCATAGCTTCAATCAACGCTTCTCATGCACACTCCGTCCTTCTTTTACGCCATCGCCAAGCCTAGAGAAGTTGAACATAACTTGAACCTCTCTATAGGAATGACCTTGGTGAGCATGTCTGCTGGATTCACGCTGGTATGAATCTTCTCCAGTGTTACGCCTCATTCCTCAAGCACCTGTAGGATAAAGTGGTGACGAACATCAATGTGTTTAATACGTGAGTGATAAATAGATTTTTTTAGCCAAATTGATAGCGCTCTCACTATCACAGTTAACCAGCACGGCCTCTTGCTGAAGTCCCAACTGATTTATCATGCCTTTGAGCCAAACACCTTCTTTAAACACTTTCATCACTGCCATATATTCTGCTTTGGTTGTGGAAAGAGCTACTACGGACTGAAGCTTCGACATCTAACTGATTGCTCTACCCGATAGTACAAACGAGTATCCTGAAGTAGACTTCCTGGAATCTATACTACCTTCGTAGTCGGAATCCACATACCCTACCAACTTTGTCCTTGTTTTCTCAAAAGTTAAGACGTAATCTTTCGTATCTCGAATGTATCGAAGTAGCCATTTCACCGCTTCCCAATGTTGCTTATCGGGGTTTGACATGTGTCTGCTCACAACACCGACTGCCTGTGAAATATCCGGTCTCGTACAGACCATGGCATATATTAAACTGCCAACCACATTCGAATAGGGCATATGAGATATAACTTATTTTTCCTCATTGGATTTATGACATTGTTCTGAGGAAAGCTTGAAGTGAGTTGCATGGGGAACGCTCATCGACTTTGCTTGATCCATCCTATACTTGATCAATATCTTTTCAGGGTATTCTGCCTGTGATAGCCAAAGTCTTCTCTTCTTCCTATCTTTATGAATATCTATGCTGAGAACCCTCTTTGCAGCCCCTAGATCTTTCATCTCGAATGTGCCTGATAATTGAGTCTTCAGTACGTTGATTTCAGACATATCATGACAGGTGATCAACATATCATCAACATACAGTACTAGGATGATGAATTTTTCATCACTCAGTGTCTTATAATAGACACAGTGATCGTATTCACTCCGAGTAAATTTTTAACTCACCATGAAAGAATCAAAATTTTTATACCAGTGCCTAGGCTTGTTTCATGCCGTACAACGACCTCATTAACCTGTAAACCTTTTTCTCAGCCCCTTTAACTTCGTAGCCCTCTGGTTGCTTCATGTAAATCTGCTCTTCCAATTCCCCATGCAGGAATGCAGTCTTCACATCCATCTGTTCCAGCTCGAGATCGTATTGGGCAACCAGCGCCAACACGAATCTGATAGATACCTACTTAACCACCGGCGCGAATATCTCTGTGAAGTCGATTCCTTCTCTCTGAGTATAACCCTTCACTACCAATCTAGATTTGTATCTATCCTGTTTTCTTTTGAATAACCACTTGCATCCGATCACTTTTCGGCCCACAAGAAGCTCCACCAGCTCCTATGTGTGATTTTTGTGCAACGAGTCCATCTCATCATCCATAATCACCTTCCACTTTTCTGCATTTCATCAACAGCCTCCTGAATAGTAGATGGGTCCCCCTCATCTGTAATGAGGGCATATGCAATATCATAGTCGTCCCTGTATCTTGCTGGTAACCTGTGATCACGTGGTGGATTCCTTCTCATAAATGGCTACTCCACCTGATCATGTACCTCTGTCTGTGCATCTGTCTCTGCCTGAGTATTATCTGTGTCAATCTGGACATCTACGATCACCCTTTCTGGTTCCTCTTGCTCCTTTTGATCATGCTTGCGAAATAGGGAGCTTTCATCGAATCTGACGTTACGGCTAGTGATGACCTTGCGTGTGACCTTGTCAATAACCTATAACCTTTCACACCAATGCCATAGCCAACAAAGATATACTTTTTGGCTCTATAGTCTACCTTATCTCTCTCAACTGATGATACATGAGAGTAAGCCTCACAACCAAATATGCGTAGATATGAGTAGTTGATTTTCTTACCACTCTATACTTCCTCTGAGATTTTACATTCAATTGTCGTTGAAGGGGACTAGTTCACTAAATAACAAGCCGTGTTAACGGCCTCAGTCCATAGGTTCTTGTCCACCACAACATTACTTAACATGCATCTAACCCTCTCCACGAGAGTCCGATTTATTCTCTCAGCCACACCAATTTGCTCGGGCGTGTGGCGCACTGTGTTGTGCCTGATGATACCTTCACCCTTGCAATAATTATTAAACTCAGTGGAAGTAAATTCTCTACCATTGTCAGTTCTTAAAACTTTTATTTTTCGCCCTGACTGTTTTTTCACCATTGCCTTCCACTGCTTGAATATGGTGAAAATTTCAAATTTATGTTTCATTAAATAAACTCAAACTTTCCTGGAGTAGTCGTCAATGAATGAAACAAACCATGACGACCCTCCAATAGAAACTTCTGACGATGGTCCCCGTACGTCAGAGTGCACATAATCAAGCACTCCCTTACAAACATGTTTTCCATATTTAAAAGACAATCTAGATTGTTTACCACATATACAATGCTCGCATATATCTAAATGATCAGAATTTTTAAAAGCTGGAATCAAACATCGATCAGAAAATACCTTCATGCCTCGTTCGCTCATGTGGCCCAGACGAGCATGTCACATACGTAGAGACGTGGAGTCTGCAATAGTTGTTGCCGCTCCACCTGCTGAAGTGCTCCCAATCAACATGTAAAGGTTTCCGTGCCTCTGCGCTCTCATAACAACGAGTGCCCCTTTTAAAACTTCAAGGATACCATCAATATCAGTAAACTTACACCCTATAGCCTCAAGTGCACCGAGAAAAATCAGACTTTTCTTCATATCAGGAATGTGCCTGACATCAGTCAAGGTACGATCTATCACATCAAACATCTTGATACTCACCGTGCCAATAGCTACAACATTACAGGCATTGTCATTGCCCATAAAAACCTGTCCACCATCTCATTCCTTATAACTGGTAAACCAACTCTGATGAGGAGTCATGTGATAAGATGCTCATGTGTCAAGTATCCATTCGTCTTTATGATTGTAGTGTAATTGACCAATCATGGAAATAGACAAAACATCACTAGCACTTAATTCTTCATCAGATGTGACCACATTGGCCTCCTTAGAAGAAGCCGCTGAATTTTCTTTCTTCATTTTAGGATTTCTACAATCCTTCTTCATGTGTCCAAACAACCCACAATTCCAACACTTTAATTTTCCTTTGCCCTTGCCGTTGGATTTGGATCTATACCTTGAGGATCCTGTACCTCACTCAAAATCTCTGCCCCTCGTAATCAGTGCATCGGAAGATGCCCCCATATCACCGTTTAGATTTCTCATAGCCTTCCCTTGAAGGGCTGAGATAACAGAGTCAACACTTAGGGTTTATTTGCAGTGCACATCATGTCCCTGAAAGACTCATATGATACAGGAAAAGAATTCAACAATATACATGCTTGTTCCTCATCTTTGACCTCTTCCTCCATATCCAGCAATTTGCACATCAATTATTAAAGTTGCTGATATGGGCTTCTAGATCTCCACCCTCTGCCATCTTGAAGGTATAACACTGTAGCTTCAAGTGTAGGCGATTTTCAGAGGACTTCTTTGCATAGATGTTCTCTAACTTCGCCCACAAACTAGCCGCAGTTTTCTCCCTCAAAACATTATAGAGAACCTCATCCGTGAGACATAAACGGATAGAGGCTAAAGCATTACTATCAAGGTTTTCCCATTCATCATCTTTCATGGTAGATTTTCGCTCCTCAAGAGCCTTAATCTTGCCTTGCTTGGTTAACAGGCTAATCATCTTAACCTTCCGTAACTCAAAATTATTTTTTCCTGAGTACTTCTCAATATCAAACTTGTCGTTTCCCATTATTACTAATCCTGCAGATTCAGATTTGTGCCCCAACAATTGCTCTGATACCACTTGTTGGGGATTTGTGCTGTATAATCACACAAATCTAGATTTAGGATAGCAATCCAATAATGTAAACAATCACAAGATAACACAGTTTTAACGTGGAAAACCCTTGTGGGAAAAAATCATGGCACAAAGTGACAGAAATCCACTATGAAATAGAAATTACAAGAGAGAGGACTTACTCGATTCGAACAACCTCGAATCTTACCCTTGCTACACCCTTTGATAACCCTAGAACCCTTTAGGAACCCTTGAAAAACTTTTAGAAAGCTTTAGAATAGAATAGAATAGCCCTAGGGACCCCTATTTATAGTTTGGAAAACTTCCATTTCTCACCCTTGCGAAACCACCTCAAATTTCCGCAGTCCGCACAAGATCCGGACTTTAATCTGCATAACCTCGACTGGTCGAGCTGAGTCCTCGACTGGTCGAGGGACCCCCTCGACCAGTCGAGACATCCCCTCGACCGGTGGAGCAGCCCGGACACTAAAAAACACAAGTCGCTGGACTTTGAGTCGAGCCCGGTCGAGCAGCGGACAGTCTTAAAGACTTTCTGAGAACATTGCTTCATACTTTGACATTTTTGGGAGGTTGTGGAGTAGAGAACTCTTGGAGATCATTTCCGTTGCCTTGTCGTGTTTATACATTCTCTTCACAACCCTTTGGATTCTGCATATCATTCACTTGTTTACTATCTTCATGAAGTTCAAAATCTGAACGCTCCTCAAAGTCAGTTTTTCTTTGGTGGTTGCTTTCCAAGGTGGGAGAATTGTCATTTGAAGCAGGCATAGCTTCCACTCCTACCACTTCTGGTTGAGCAGCTGTAGAAGCATTATCAGCAGGAAAAAACTGAAATGCATCCCAATCATCATCATCTTCTTCTTCTTCTCCTTTTTCCATACTATCAGTGTTGGGATGTGCTGTTACGAGTTCTGGAGCATTAGCTTGAGGCTCTTTGTACATCTGCAATGGTATCTTGATGATTGGAGATGGAGATGAACTGGTGGATGTCACCTGAGCTGCATTCTGGCCCTAAGTAATGATATCTGAAAAGTACCATCCAAGAATGTTAAAATATTGTTTCTCCCTAATCGGAATCAAATACAGTAGATATATGAAAAAGTAGTTTCTTGATACACTAGTAGATTATGAGAGCCATAGTGGCATACTGCACATTTGTACCTTAGTTCAAACCTCAAACCATCTAAATAGAGTTCCCCACTGTAGACGGCAATATCCCAAAATTGGATTAATCAAACCCTGACCTCTACTCATTGGACTTCAGTTTGTGTAATTTGGACAATTGAACATGTTCTATTCTGTCCACCAATCAGGCAGTTCGGATCATCCGCTCCTGGTAAATTTTGTATTACAACAATCTAAATGGGGTCCATGATTCGGACAGTTAATTTGAGGTACCTGGGTGCCCATGTATAGAGTGGATTATCACATGCTCCCGGAGCACTGAAGCTTTTCTCATCCTGAAAATGAAAACGAATTGAGAAACTGCTCACATACAGGTAAGGTAAGACAACTTATGGAACCATACCATCTTTCTTGTTAATGACAAAATCTAAATCACCCTCCACTCGGCACGATGAACCTCCAAGGAACCTTGGTCCTGCACAAATAGTGAGCAAAGGAGACCCTGGCTAGGCCGGGGGACCCTCCGATGCCTAAGTCAGGTCAAGGGAATTTGGGCGTATGTTGAAGAATCGAGGGAGAATGCCAGATGTTGCTTACTTGTAGCAATGAGGTCTCATTGTATTTTTACCTGACTATCAGACGGCCTCGGTCCATTAATCTCGGCACGATTCGCTCAATTAGTGGGATTTTCGGATCATGGAGATACTGTTCGCAATCCAGGGATCGTGTAACATATTATGCCCTAAAGGCGCGTATCTGCAGACGAGATAATCAGGCGCGTCCTCTTAAGGTAGTTTCTAAACTTAACGTGTGGAGCGCTCACGCCTTGCCTCGGCCTCGGCTCAGGACGTGTGGCCGAAGGGGCCCTGACTCTGAGCCTCTGCTTTAGATATGGGCGTTCGGGCTTTCACCGTAGAGTTCGAGGATCTCACTATATGTTCAAGCTGAGCTTTGGTCTGGACTCAAGATTTAGCTTTCTTTAGTCGCCCTTTGGAGGTCTTCCCTTTGAGCTCCGAGGCGGATGGTGAGTTGGGTTGTCTCGTAACGGGTGACAGACGCAACGGGTCAACTTGTTCGTTTTCGATCGGCCCATGACTGAATAGCCTGAAGCTTCTGGTCTGAGCCTCACGCTAACTGTCCCGTTCTCATATTATTCCCAACTGATTACCAGCCTTGGATTGAGAGTGCAATTGCAACCGAGCCAAGATATATGTCCGATCGGATTGAGGAGAAGTCGAGTCTTTGGAATTACAGGGACTCAGATCTTCCCATAACAGAAGCCCCACACTCTTCGAGTTTGGACAAGGACTCAAAGAGTAATTGTATATGGAAGATCAATCGTTTCCTCTAGCATGTCCTCCATGCACGCGGTTGTCATTATGACTTATATTCAAAGCGTCGCGTCCTCGAGGCCTCTTCGTCCGTGAGTTAACCTCCAGTGGATGCATGGCAATGGTTAAGATTTTGAATCATTATTCAACCTATGGATGACTGCCATGTATGCCATGGGAGACATTCGAACGATGCTTCCCCTGCTCGAGCGCCGCTTCCGCTGCTCCAAGCTCATACTCCAATGTCAGGGGCACGCGGCATGGCAGGGGTTGGACCAGTGACCCGCAGCCACGTATGCCCCTGTAGTCAGCTCGTGACAATTCGGTGGCGGCCATTATGCTTTTCCATAAATGCAGAGATTCTCCTCAGGCTATGTAATCTCAGCATTTTTGGAAACGCTTCTCACTTCGGCATTTCGAATTAGCGTGGTTGTCATTTCCCTGATGAGGCGATTTCTGGCGAAGGCGATTCCGATCTGTTTCGACAAGGAGACAAATGTATTTGATTTGGGGGTATTATCTTATTTAAACATAACAATGGAAAAGTATAAAGACAATCATCATATCTTTACTGATACTGAATTCATTTACATCCTCTCTATATCCCTTGATTCTAAGATAGATCATTCAAGATTGAAGAATTATTCTAAGTGCAATTATTATGATTCAATATAAATTTCAGCAGCACTTCGGCGCTATTTCGGTCATCTCCCAATACTTAGGAGGAATTACTGAATTAATCAGTTAATCTTCGTAGAGATAAAAATTTCAGCAGCACTCCGTCAGCTTCTTCGGTCATCTCCCAATACTTAGGAGGAATGTTGAATTAATCAACCAATCTCTCCTTTCAAAGAAGATTTGAAGACTCAGCAAAACTCCTGCACTAAGCTAGTTGAGTGACCTTTTGCACGACCCGCGCAACTGGTAATGTGGTTGCGCGGTTCGTGCAAAAGATATTTTGGTTGCGTGGTCTGCGCAACTGATATCGCACTTTGCGCGGTCCGCGCAACTGATCGTTGTCTCTCTCTTCTACCTTCAGTTGCTCTGCTTTGGTTTTCGAAATATTTCAATCTTCCAAATGAGAGGCAGAGCAGGGTATTTATAGGTCCCTCACACGTGTCATCTGTCTTTGTTGGTTGCGCGACTCGCGCAACAACTTTCCTTGTTGCGCGACCGGGGCAACTTCTTCTTGATTGCACGACCCGCACAACTGTCGCTCTGGTTAGGCCATCTGCACAAACCGATCTCTTTGTTGCGCGACCTGAGCAGCTGTCTTCCTGGTGATGCTATCCGTGTAAACTGATTTCTTTGTTACGCGACCCATGCAACTGTCTTCTTGGTGATGCTATCCATGCAAACTGATTTCTTTGTTGCGCGACCCGCGCAACTGTCTTCCTGGTTACGTGATCCGCGCAACTTGTCTTCTTCCAGTATTTCTCCCCTGAATGTCAATATTTCATTTTCATGATGATCATTTTTTATGCTCCAACAGATGCCCCATTGATCGGTTCTTTATTTTATTGGGTCAAAATATCAGGATCAACTTACACTAAATTTCCTTTGTAATTTTCAACTAGTTGCGCGACCCGCGCAACCGACACCCGAGGACCGTACTCGGCCGTTTTGTCTATAAATAGTGAAACTTGCTCATTTTCTTCTATCTTCAAATTTTTGCAGCAAAGCTCTTGCAAAATTTTCGCTCCCCGCGCAACTGATTACTGTTGCGCGACCCGCGCAACGACTTTTTGTCGCGCAAGGCTGTTAAGCCGTTACGCTGCCCACACAATGACCAATCTCGTTGCGTGATCCGCGTAACTCCCTATTCTTTTGCGCGATCCGCGCAACCGCTGTCTCAGCAAATTTTCCCAAACTTAACTTGTTTCATTCCTCATGGCTCGCACAAGAGGACTTTTACTGTTGTCAACCCTCCTTCCAGTCAACCATCCCATCAAGAGCTACCAAATATTGAAGCTTATCATACCACAACTCCTCAAGTAACAGGATCACCATCTCCTCCGGGTCAACCTTCATCCAAACGCTTTAAGACAACTGTTAGACGTCCTGCTTACATAAAGGAGCCCGTACTTCCCACTTTTGACTTCACTTCATGGATCAAATCGTTATCATCCCCCATTCACAGAGCCATTGCCACAGGTGACCTGACCATGCCTCCAAAACACAGTCGCGAATATGATTGGGATGAGTGGTTGAAGACCACAGCACATTACCAGACAAGTAGTCAGAGACCACCTATCAGAGAAGATACCCCTCCTCCTTCCAGGCCTAAGAAGCATCACCGAAATAAGGCTAAAGAATTTCAAAAGAAAATTAAGGAACATAATCGGAAAAAACTCAACAACTCCTGGGAATCTGTGCGCGAAGTACAGGGTGCCATCAAATTTGACAACCCTTATAAACGGGGTGTTGTCTCTCTTCCCCTTAGCATGCACCGCCATCATTCTATGCTGGGCTATGAACCTAGAGATTACTTGTCAACAGAAAGGTTAGCTTATGTGAAATCTTGGTCTTTTAAAGAAACCAGATTATTGGAAAGAATTCTGCAGCCACCAAGACCGAGGCAACAAATAGGCGATATTCACTCTATAGTTTTTCTCATCCCTTCTTACGACGTCCATAGCCTATACCCATCTCATTTTTATGAAACCCTCAAGCAGTGTTTTAGCTATCGTCCCCAACTCTGGAGTCCAGAAGAATTCAGAACCAGAGGCCTTTTGACTCCTAGAAATTATTATTCTGAATGGACAGGGGCAGTTTTGACAAAGTATGATAAGATTTTGTCTGACCTTGGCATCTTTTTAGCAATAGAAGCGACGTCACATCCTTTCTGTAAAGAATCTTCTATCTTGAAGGCATTCCTCAATTACTGGTGTCCTTCCACCAATTCTTTCCATCTCCCTGAAGGTGAAATGAGCATCACATTATGGGATATCCACAGAATTGCAGGTTTACCAATTACCGGCCAATTCTTTGATGAATTCGTCCCCACTAATGAAGAATTTGCTTTCGTTTCATCTCCTGATCGCCTCCCTTTCATCTCAGAGTCAACCATTGAACTCTTCAAGGAAATGTCAAAATTTTCGAATATTCATAAGCTCCACCCCATGCAATGGCTGGCACATTTCAGCCGTGCTCTAAAGTAATTTTCTTTTTCTTCGCTTTCCTTTTATCACAGCTTTATATATATATATATATATATATATATATATATATATATATAACTTTAATCTTATTCATTTACCCTTCCAGATTCAACGGTAATCATTCGCGAGAACTCGAACGCCTTAGGAAAGGCATAAAAGGTCATGCCGAATATTCTATTCATGGTGAACTTGCAGCCTTCATCGCATATTGGCTGAGTATAGTAGTCTTCCCTAGTTCCAAATTAGTAGATATCATCCGTCCTTCATTATTCGTAGTCGCAGGTGCTATGGCTGAAGGAATGAAGTTTTCTCTTGCTCCACCTGTCCTCTGTTCAATCTACAGAGGTTTTGGGGAAATAGTATGCTACATAAAAAGTCCTTCGGTCGGCTCGGCCTCAACTTACATGCCGTGGCATTATTTTTTGGGTTGGCTTGGTGTTTACTTTCCTTGGACTTTCGAAGTTCCAGAAAAAGCCTACATTCACCCTTCCAAAGTTCCTCTTTATTTTTTTCAAAAGAGGTCCATGGCCAAAAGATCTTATGACTGGGCCAAGGATGCCATTTCTTCTGATACTAAGATAAATTACTTCCATTTCAGTCTTTCCCGCTATATTGTAGATACTGAAAAGGCGACACTGACTTACTCTCTCCAGTGGAAAGGGGATTTTTATATCTATCAGATCATGCAGCCTGCCCTTGAGAGAAGGGACCAAATTCTAGAGAGAACCATATTATCTAAGTCGCTTCGCACATCAATTTGGTTTCGACCAGGCAGTACCAGAAGACTGTGGACTGGTTACTCAAAGAATGCACAGTTACGGGACTGGTCCATATAATTGGGCAATGATCTGGAAACAATTGTTGGGCCGAGCTAATTCTTCCTTCATTATCCCAGGATGCGATCGTACTCCAAGGGCATCATACAATCACATGAGATGGTGGGTGCACTAATCATACCTGGTCCGAAAAAGTCTTCCAGTGTCACAACTAGTCTGGCTTCCTCCCCCCAGGCTCAAAGGTCACATTTTCGAGGCAGCCATTGGCTTCATTGCAGAAACCAGTCATGCTCCTTCAGGTAGTATTCATATCATGATCTCAGTAGATGAACCCATTCATGAAATAAAACCTGATAATACACTTGAAGGATAGATAGCATATGGTGATACTTACGAATTTGAGCAAATTCCCCTTTATCAACCGCCTAGAGAAGAAGTTGCGACAAAATCTCCTATTCAACCCGAGATTAATGCTGGCCCACCTAACCAACCTTCTTCTTCCACTTTCCATCAACAACGACCGGTTCCTTCTCCTGCATCTGGGACTGTTCGCCTTTCGGAGCAGCCACCCTCTTCTCCAATGACAAGATCTCGCACACGCGCTCAAGCTTCTCCACAGGGAGAGACTACTGGCGTTACTGGCCCAGCTTAAATTACTGCAGATATTCAACTGGAAAGTTCCCAACCTCCTCCCTCTAAAGGCAAGCAAGCTGTCATTGAAGATTCAAGCACAGAGGATACTGCTGGCGAAGATTCATCTTCTTCAACTTCTTCGTCTGAGGATACTTCCTATAATGAGAGTGAGGTAGAAAGGGAGAATCTTGATGATGCTTATGAAGAAGGAGAAGTGAATATTAGTGGTGAAGATGAGGCAATCGCAGAAAATATTCCTGCTGACGAAAGACATGTCCCTTCCACTTCTGAAGCTACTCTTGCAAAGCCTCCCCCTGTAGTGAGGGAGGAAGAAGAACCTCTTGATTATGGAGAATACGGATATTCGCCGTGTAAGATAGTTTCGCTATCATCATTTCACTTTTGTTCTTCCTTTCTTTTTATCTCACCCATTTCATTTCAGGTGATCATGCTACAACTACGGAAGCACATAGCGCTTCTCCTCTGAACTTGCCCCCTGTTACACCATCAGCCTCGTCGAGATCTTCCATACCCCCGCGATCGGTGGTGCGCGAGATTGCTTTTTCAGAGGAGCCCGCTGACTCGCTCATCCCTGCTACTGCCACTACAAGTGCTCAAAACATAGCTCCGTCTTTTACTGACATGATAGCTCCTGATCCTCTTCTTACTAGAAGAGGGCAACCGCTTTTTGTTTCGGTACCAGCAGAAGGTATATTCTTTTTCTTTTTCTTGTTGCTACTTTTCTTATCACCTGTGCATAAAACCTTTATCAAAAATTTATTCCATTCCTTGACAGAGAATTTACCTCCAAGTAGTGTAGCCAGTTCTGGTTCTATTGGCAGTTCATTGAATGCGACATCCCTTAAGAATATCTCTGCGCATAAATTAGCTTTGATCAGAAATTCGATACTGGCTATTGTTGAAATCTTCAAAGATCCTGATCAACGGTGTGGCTTGGTTGTTGCTTTGGATGTCTTGAACAGCGCTTCTCGCATGGCTAAAGTTGATATCTTGAAAAGGCCAAGCTATATGTCCTAGAGGGGGGGGGGGGGTGAATAGGACTATGCCAAATTTATAATAAAATCAGCGGAACTTAAAGAAAACCAATACCCTTACAATTATGAATCAATTCACAATGCTAAATTTAAATCACCTTGATAAATAAGTATTGAGAGATTGATACAAATTCAGTTCTAAGGATAACCTTACACCATAATAAATAAGGGCTTATGGTAGGACAACCTTATTTCTAGAACCTCTTTTGAATCAAGGACTCAATGTTAATATAAGTAAATGAAATATCAAGGAATTGAAAATAAATGCAGAAGTAAAGATCTAAATTATTACAACAATCCCCACACTTGCTTGAAATGTAAATAGTTACAACATTCACATCCACTTGTACATTCCACACAATCAAATGATAAAAGATATGAAAATTAAGCAAGCATTCAATCTACAAGACAAGGAGTTATAGTGGTTCGCCTGTGTGTACACCAACTGTTTTCCAACAGCCACACAGAAAGTTACTCCACTCCTAATATCCTCACACAGGGGATATTAGCGTTCACTATCAAATAGGTTTTCTCGGGTTCACCAAAAACCTTTACAATTGTGTCTTTTCACTTGGGCTTACACAATTCAAAAACCCCTCTTTTCGAAGTTTCTGGTTTTCCTCGGACAACCAATACAATGAGATTTTTCCGCTCAACCTCAAACAAAACCAAGATTAATCGAGATTTTTCTCGCTTAATCTCAATCAAAACCACAAATAAATGAATTTTCTGAATTGTAAAATACCGGATTTTCCTTTTTTAGCAAGATTCAGTAGAACCAATCGGAGTAGATGATTTGAATGTCAAAGTTCAATTTCCAATACTCACATTCATAAGGTTCTAAATTCTAATAGATTTTAGATTTAACTTGTTGGGCGTAGCTATACTTGATTTTGATTCCAAGAAGAAGGAATAAGATAATTCCTTTTTTTTTTTTCAAATAAGATTGGAATATAGAAACAAAATCAAATTAAATAAGCTAGCAAAAAGGAATATTAAATAAGCACAATTTAGCTTAAAATAAACACAGACTTATCTCAGAGTGATTACTTGAAAATTCTTGAAATGGAATGGAGTTGAGGTGTAAAAACTCTGAATTTCGTGTTCAATTTATAGAAGAAAAAAATCGTTCCTACTATTTGGTCTTAGAAACTTAGGCTGGTCGTAGCTCTAACAATTTTTGAAAAATTGAGCGCGATCTTTGAAAGCCGTTCCACGACTGGTCGTGTGTACCCTACGACTGGTCGTGGGTCACCTACGACTGGTCGTAGGACCATGAAATAAGTTGCTGAATTTTGAGTCGTAGATCCACGACTGATCGTGGACGAGTCGAAGCCAACCTACGACCGGTCGAAGGACTTCCAGGACTGGTCGTGGGCGTACCAAAAATTCCGAAAAATCTTCAACTACTTAGGACTGATCGTGGAATTTCTTGGACTAGTCGAACCAATGCTAGGACTGGTCGAACAAGAGCTAGGACTGGTCTTGGAATAGACCAAACTTATGAGAAATAAACATTTGATTTATGTATCCAAAATGACCTACTTAAAGGGTCAACCTAAGGTCATTCAAACCTGAAACATGTCGTATGGACATTGAACTTCAACCATTCAACGAATATAGATTGATTGAACCATATCAGGCTTGAGATCTTGAACTTTGTTGTAGCTTCAAACTTGAGATCTTCATCAGCATAACAACTACTTCATGCATTGCTTATTAGTCTTGAAGTCATGAGTTGTTCTTTAAGACTTGAACATCAACATTGTAGCTTCTTGAACTTCAACATCTTGAGCTTCAACTTGTAACATCTTAAAGAGTTCGACTTGAAGTATTTAAGCAGTGTCTTGAATAAAAATCATCATACAAGCACAAGACACAGATAGATGTTTTGACACATCAAAATTTGACAACCAAAGGAGTATGAGACCATAACCCTTACAATCTCCCCCTTTGTCAAATTTGTGACAAAACACCCAAGTAATAATACTTCCAATAGACATAAGAGAAGTACAAACACAACAGGTGAGAAGCATGCACAGATATATAGACATGATAAGCAATAACTAGCATCATTCATTTTCCCATAACTCCCCCTGAGTAAAAGGAGCACATCATAAAGATAAATAGTCAAAATGACAAAGTCTCCTCCAAACTTCTTCTCCCCCTTTTTGACACAAAATGACAAAGAAAGAAGAGTAGTAATGAAAATAGGAGTTGATGCAAGAGAAAATTGTGCATAACCAACAGTAAGGTTTTGAGATGCATGCAAATATCAGTAAATATTACAGACCCAAAAAAAATCAGTCAGAACCAGAAGAGGGCGCAGGATTAGATGGATCAATTTTGTGTAAACCCCTAGCAACCCGCCTCATATATTTGCGTAAATATGAAAATTGTGTGTCTTGAGTAACACGAATTTGAGCCACCTGCTCTTGAAGAGAATTCAATTTTTCATCAAAATCAGAAGGCTGAAAATCAAGATCATCAGCCGAGTCTAACTCAAGTTCTTCAAATAAGTCATCCATATTCACGTCTTCAGGAAGATCACTAGCTTCAGCATTACCTGCTTCAGCACCACTGCTACCAGCATCCACTTGGCCTTTAGCCAAATCTAAAGTCATCTTATTAAGATTGGAATTATTAAAAGGGAGATGATGGATGGGTTTTTCTCTAGTAGGCATAGCTATGAGCATATGATTTGCCAACATAGTCAATAAATAACCAAAGGGTATATCACTATGTCCAGGATGGTGACGTGACAAAATAATAGAATGACAAATTAAAGAAGGGAGACATATTTTTGCACCAAAGACAACAGAATGTAAAACACGAACCATGAAAGCAGTGAGTTCGGTTTTATTACGAGAACGTGGATAAAGATTAGAGATAAATATCTTATGAAGTACTCTGTGTCTGGGTAACAAATACCTTGAGGGAAGTGTATGACCTTTATGAGTCCAATGAACATTCAAATTACATAAATCTCTAGTAAGCATTCTTCGTTCAGATTCTGATAGACTATCATGTAAAATATTAATTGGAATGCTTTCATCATTGACAGGTATTTCCATAATGTCTGCAATCAAATGTCGATCTACTACAAACAAACCTTCTTGAGTATCAACTTTAAAAGTTAAATCCTCAAGAGAAAAATCACAGATACATGCAAACATGGATTGGGCAATGGACTGGTATGCAGCTCCACCCCAATGTAAGATGTTAACCCATCCCACAGATTCCAACAAAGAAGGAATACCAAAAGAAGCAATGTGATTGACATTAACATGACGCTCAACAATAACATTGCGCATACGCAAATCCCGAGCATCAGAAGGATCATTTTCAGGAGAGCGAAGATGACGTTGAACAATAGAAGCAGATCTAGAGGAAGATGGACCTCAAGTAGTTTTCTTTTTACCTCTAGCATCCATATTCAAGGAAGGATTTCAAGGATACAACAAGTTGGAAGAAATGAGGTTTAAATAAAACAGATTTTTCAAGATAAAACCCCAAACCTGCAATGAATGACCAAATAGATTCCACAAAAATGAGATTTGAAACACTAATAGCAAGAATCTACAAAAAAAAATGCAAAAGAACCACTAACCTTGAAGAACAATGAAGGTGGGTTGGGTCGGTCATAGCTAGAACCGTTGGAGAGAAATGAAGAAGAAGACAAAATCCCCAATTTTAAGTGAAATCCTGAGATTCACGACAGGTTGTGTACGTGTTCGACCGGTCGTGGCACGACCGGTCGTGTATTCTCACGACAGGTCAAGTACGACAAAATTTGTAAATTTTTTTTTTAAATAATTGCAAATTTAAGCAAATAAAACATCAAACTTATGTACATTATGGTACACAAAATCATGCAAACTCAATTTAAATTGCACATACCAACATCAAACTTTAATTTATTAAACCTGCTTTTGTCGAGCGGTTTAGTGAAAATGTCCGCAAGTTGAGTCTCGGTTGGAATGTAATCCAAATATATTAATTTTTCTTCCACTAATTCACGAATGTAATGAAATCCAATGTCAATATGCTTAGTACGTGAATGCTGAACTGGATTTTTAGAGATATTTATTGCACTGGAATTATCACAAAATAAAATCATAGAATCTTGAGTAATTCCATAATCGCTTAACATTCGTTTCATCCAAACAAGTTGAGTACATGCATTTCCGGCAGCAATGTATTCAGCCTCAGCAGTTGATAGCGATATAGAACTTTGCTTCTTGCTAAACCAAGAAACAAGACAATTTCCAATGTAGAAACAACCACCACTAGTTGATTTCCTATCATCAATGTTTCCAGCCCAGTCAGCATCTGCGTACCCGGCTAATTGAACATTAGTCTCATGTGGATACCAGAGACCCAATTTAGTAGAACTTGCGACATAACGCATAATCCGCTTAACATCAGTTAAGTGAGATTCTTTAGGATTTGATTAATAACGAGCACAAATACCAACACTCAAAGCAATATCTGGTCTACTAGCAGTTAGATAAAGTAAACTACCAATCAAACTACGATACAATTTAGGATCCACATCATCACCTGTAGAGTCTTTTGAGAGTCTTACAGTTGTACTCATAGGAGTATCAAAATTTTTACCTTTCTCAAATCCAAATTTTTTAATTAAACTCTGAGCATATTTGGTTTGAGAAATAAAAATTCCATCAGGTTGTTGTTTTATTTGCAACCCTAGGAAATAGTTTAATTCTCCAACCATGCTCATTTCGAATTTAGACTTCATTAATTCTACAAACTCAACAGTCATGTTAGTACAGGTTGATCCATAAATAATATCGTCAACATATATTTGAACCATTAGAATATCATCGTTATGTTTCTTAACAAAGAGCGTCTTATCAACACACCCCATCTGAAAATTGTGACTCAGTAAAAACTTAGTCAGTTTTTCGTACCATGCTCTGGGAGCTTGTTTCAGACCATAGAGAGCTTTCTTAAGACGATACACATGATCAGTAAATTTAGGATCTTCAAACCCTGTAGGTTGTTCAACATATACCTCTTCATGTAAATCACCATTCAGAAAGGCACTCTTTACATCCATTTGATAAATTTTAATTTTTCTAAAACATGCAATGGAGATAAAAAGTCTGATTGATTCAAGACGAGCTACAGGGGCAAATGTTTCATTATAGTCAATACCTTCAATTTGTGTATAACCCTGAACAACTAGTCTTGCTTTATTTCGAATAATATTTCCAAGTTCATCAGATTTATTTTTGAAAATCCATTTTGTTCCAATAATATGTTTATCTTTAGGTCTAGGAACAAGTTGTCAGACATCATTTCTGACAAACTAATTAAGTTCTTCTTGCATCGCAAGAATCTAATTTTCATCTGAAAGTGCTTCTTTTACGTTACCCGGTTCAATCTGGGATGTAAAGTATACGTAGTTACATATGTCCTCTAATTGTCTACGAGTGCGCACACCAGTGAGAGGGTTTCCAAGTATTTGAGAAGTTGGATGATCTTTAACAGTCCTTAATTCAGGATCAATTTCACTTGATGAAATTTCTTGTTTTTCAAGTATAAGAACTTCATCGTTATCTAAACTAGGGATAGGTGTATTCAAAAGATCGTCAATCACCACATTTATTGACTCTTGAATCACACCGGTCCTGTTGTTCAGAACACGATATGCACGACTGTTTAAAGAATAACCTAAAAAGATCCCTTCATCACTTTTAGTGTCGAATTTTCCCAAATTTTCACGGTCACGCAAAATATAGCACTTGCTGCTAAAAACTTGAAAATATTTGACAGAAGGCTTTTTCTCAAACCACATTTCATAAGCCGTTTTATTATTAGATTTACAAATATAAACACGGTTAATAATGTAGCAGGCTGTATTTACCGCTTCAGCCCAGAGATTCCTAGGAAGTTTCATGCTATTTAACATAACACTTCCCATTTCTTGAAGCACTCTATTCTTCCTCTCGACAATTCCATTTTGTTGAGGAGTTTTAGGTGCTGAGAATTCATGCGATATTCCCTGATCGCTACAAAATTTCTCAAAACCACTATTTTCGAATTCGGATCCATGATCACTACGGATCTTGCTGACTTGAGATCATTTTTTAGTTTGAATCCGTTTTATAATCTTTTTCACTTCATCAAGGGTTTCTGATTTATCTCTCAAGAATAAAACCCAAGTGTATCTTGTATAATCATCTACAATAACTAAGATGTACTTTTTGCCACCTCGACTTTCCGTTCTTGTTGGTCCTATAAGATCCATATGGAGAAGCTCGAGTGGTCTTGTGGTGATATTGGAGTTCACCTTTTTGTGAGAGCTCCTAGTTTGTTTACCATACTGGCATTCACCACAAATCTTGTCTACTTTTTGCATTTTAGGTAGACCTTTAATTAGTTCACTTTTGCTCAATCTGTATAAATTTCGGTAGTGTACATGTCCAAGGCGTTTATGCCATAAATCTGTCTCATCGGTATGGACCATATAGCACATTTGATTAGATGAGCTACCATTGCTTACTATATAGCAGTTTTCAGAAGTTCTGTGACCAGTTAATATTACAGAACCCTTTTCATTTGTAATTTCACAACCTTGATTAGAAAATTTAACATTATAGTTGTTATCGCATATTTGAGATATGCTCAACAGGTTGTGTTTTAAACCCTCAACATATAACACATTTTTAAATAAGGGAAGGTTATAGAGTTGGACCGTACCTTTGCCAATTATTTTGCAGTTGCTACCATCACCAAATGTGACTGACCCATCAGTCATATCTTTAAGATCGGTGAATAGAGCTTTGTCGCCTGTCATATGTCTGGAGCATCCACTGTCTAGGTACCATTTTGAATGGCTTGTAGCTTTGAAAGCAGTGTGAGCAACCAAACAAGTAACCTTGGGAACCCATTTCAGTACTGTTTTGGGTTTAGGAAAATAATTGGTTTTGTTTTGTTTATAGTTATAAGAGTGACCTACTGAGTTAGATTTTAATAGCTCCTTAAGTAAATCAACAATTTTTTCAGCTAGTAGGTTTTGAATCTTATTTTTGAAATTTATATAGTTACTTTTGTGTTTTTGAAAAGTTTTTGTATTTTTAGAAAAAACTTGGCTAGTACCTTTTCCATTTGAGTTAGAAGTCTCTCCTTTCACAAAATTGGAAGGAGCATTCTTCTGTTTAGGAGATGTGTTTTTATCAAAGCCCAACCCGGATCGATCGCCACATTTTCTTGATCCGGATAATAATTTTTCTAATTTTGGATCACCTTGGGCATATCTCCATGTGTCCTTCAAACTCAGAAGAGAAGATACTTCATTTTTAAGTTTCTCATTTTCAGATTTCAAATTTTCAATTATGGAGGTTTTGAATTCTAAATCACACTTTGATTTTTCAAAACAATCTGAAATTTGAGATTTTTCTAAAACAAGGGTTTCAAAACATTCTTTAAGTTTAAAAAACTTTTCTTTTTGAAGTTTAAGTTTGTGACAATTTTACAACTTTTTCTTATATAAGGCATTGTAAGCATCTTGAAGATCTTCATCATTTTCATGATCACTATCCAAATTTTCTTCACTTGTTGAATCATCGTGATCTGAAAAAGTAAACTTGGCTAGAGTCATAAGGGCCTTAAGTTCATCTTTGCTTTCGACTCGGTTTCGAATTTTCTGATTGAAGAGGCTTTAATCGACGATTCATCCCAAGTAGCCAACATACCCTTCCTTTTGGATCTGTCCTTTTTAGGACATTTGTTTGCTAAATGCCCATATTCTTGACAATTGTAGCATTGACTATCTTTCAATGATTTCCAAGTTTTAGACTTAGGTTTGGAACGATTCTTTTCATTTGCCTTTTGAAAGTCGATTCTTTTCTTACTTTTGAAAATCTTATAAAACTTTTTCGCCAAAAGGGCCATATCATCTTCAGACTTTTCTGAATCTGAATTTTCTTGAGTAATACTTTTAGATGACTTCAAAGCAATAGACTTACCTTTAGGAGCTTTAAAACTTAATTCATAGGTTTGCAAAGAACCAACTAATTCTTCTACCTTCATATTGTCCGTATCACGAAGTTCTTGGATTGCGGTTACCTTTGAATTGAACCGTTCAGAAGAGAGCGTAGTATTTTTGCATACACTTTACTTTTTCGAGATCTTATCGCCAAGACCCCACATTGAGTTTACAATGTCATTCAATCTAGTGTAAAAGTCCATAAACATTTCATTTTCCTCCATATGAATTTCTTCAAATTTAGTTGTGAGGAGTTGGACTTTAGATTTCTTGACAATTGAAGTACCTTCGTGTGTCATTTCTAAAATATCCCAGTGCTTGCTTTGATATCACAGGATATGATTCTTTTGAACTCATCCGGTGATAGTGCGCAAGTGATTGCATTTAGTGCTTTAGCATTAGCACTACTCTCATTTTTCTGAAGTGTGGTCCATTGGAAATACGGTGTAATTTTCATAGATTTTGAACCATCAACACCAAGAACTTCCATGATAGGAGGTTTCCATTCACCATCTGTGGCTAGCCACACACTTTCATCCATTGATTTGAGGAAGATCCTCATTCTTGCTTTCCAATAGGCATAGTTGGAGCCATCAAAAGGTGGAGGCCTAGTAACTGAAAGGCTATTAAAATTTGACATCTTTTTATATAGCTTAGATCGTTAGCTCAGGAAATAAATCCAAATAAAAAGCAACAAAAATGATCTATTAGGCTCTGATACCACTTGAAAAGGCCAAGCTATATGTCCTAGAGGGGGGGGTGAATAGGACTATGCCAAATTTATAATAAAATCAGCGGAACTTAAAGAAAACTAATACCCTTACAATTATGAATCAATTCACAATGCTAAATTTAAATCACCTTGATAAATAAGTATTGAGAGATTGATACAAATTCAGTTCTAAGGACAACCTTACACCATAATAAACAAGGGCTTATGGTAGGACAACCTTATTTCTAGAACCTCTTTTGAATCAAGGACTCAATGTTAATATAAGTAAATGAAATAGCAAGGAATTGAAAATAAATGCAGAAGTAAAGATCTAAATTATTACAACAATCCCCACACTTGCTTGAAATGTAAATAGTTACAACATTCACATCCACTTGTACATTCCACACAATCAAATGATAAAAGATATGAAAATTAAGCAAGCATTCAATCCACAAGACAAGGAGTTATAGTGGTTCGCCTGTGTGTACACCAATTGTTTTCCAACAGCCACACAGAAAGCTACTCCACTCCTAATATCCTCACACAGGGGATATTAGCGTTCACTATCAAATAGGTTTTCTCAGGTTCACCAAAAACCTTTACAATTGTGTCTTTTTCACTTGGGCTTACACAATTCAAAAACCCCTCTTTTCTGAGTTTTCTGGTTTTCCTCAGACAACCAATACAATGAGATTTTTCTGGCTCAACCTCAAACAAAACCAGTACACTGAGATTTTTCTGGCTTAATCTCAATCATAACCACAAATAAATGAATTTTACAGAATTGTAAAATACCTGGATTTCTCCTTTTCTTAGCAGCCCGGTAGAACCAATCAGAGTAGATGATTTGAATGTCAAAGTTCAATTTCCAATACTCACATTCATAAGGTTCTAAATTCTAATAGATTTTAGATTTAACTTGTTGGGCGTAGCTATACTTGATTTTGATTCCAAGAAGAAGGAATAAGATAATTCCTTTTTTTTTTCAAATAAGATTGGAATATAGAAACAAAATCAAATTAAATAAGCTAGCAAAAAGGAATATTAAATAAGCACAATTTAGCTTAAAATAAACACAGACTTATCTCAGAGTGATTACTTGAAAATTCTTGAAATGGAATGGAGTTGAGGTGTAAAAACTCGAATTTTGTGTTCAATTTATAGAAGAAAAAAATCGTTCCTACGATTTGGTCTTAGAAACTTAGACTGGTCGTAGCTCTAATGCATTTTTGAAAAATTGAGCGCGATCTTTGAAAGCCGTTCCACGACTGGTCGTGTGTACGCTACGACTGGTCGTGGGTCACCTACGACTGGTCGTAGATACCTACGACTGGTCGTAGGACCATGAAATAAGTTGCTGAATTTTGAGTCGTAGATCCACGACTGATCGTGGACGAGTCGAAGCCAACCTACGACCGGTCGAAGGACTTCCAGGACTGGTCGTGGGCGTACCAAAAATTCCGAAAAATCTTCAACTACTTAGGACTGATCGTGGAATTTCTTGGACTAGTCGAACCAATGCTAGGACTGGTCGAACAAGAGCTAGGACTGGTCTTGGAATAGACCAAACTTATGAGAAATAAACATTTGATTTATGTATCCAAAATGACCTACTTAAAGGGTCAACCTAAGGTCATTCAAACCTGAAACATGTCGTATGGACATTGAACTTCAACCATTCAACGAATATAGATTGATTGAACCATATCAGGCTTGAGATCTTGAACTTTGTTGTAGCTTCAAACTTGAGATCTTCATCAGCATAACGACTACTTCATGCATTGCTTATTAGTCTTGAAGTCATGAGTTGTTCTTTAAGACTTGAACATCAACATTGTAGCTTCTTGAACTTCAACATCTTGAGCTTCAACTTGTAACATCTTGAAGAGTTCGACTTGAAGTATTTAAGCAGTGTCTTGAATAAAAATCATCATACAAGCACAAGACACAGATAGATGTTTTGACACATCAAAATTTGACAACCAAAGAAGTATGAGACCATATCCCTTACATATCTCCCCCTTATGCGACGCTCTCTTGAGATTTCATAAGTCAATAACAGCCGTATCATCAACTGCAACCATGACTGTTCCTCCTGAGATTTTGGAATACAGAAAACAGCTTGCAGATCTCAAAGAGAGAATTTTCGAGCTTGCCCCTCTTCTTTCTCGTCACGATCAAGAACAATCATCTTTATAAGATCAATTAAAGACTCTTGTTAATGAGAGATCATCTGTTCTAGATCATATTACAGCCTTGAAGCAAGAAATTTTGTAATTAGAGAGGCAGAGTTCGGAAATAGAGCTAAATATTGAAAGAGTCCGGGAGAAGATAGAATGCAGCTGCCATTCTGTGGATTCCAAGAGATTCGAATTATTGGAGAATGAAAAGCTGATTATTTCTTTAGAGGGAAAACTAGCGGGTATTCTGGATCATGCCCAACTGATTTCGAATACTCGATTGGAGCATGTCGCTGCTCAAGTTAGTCTTCAAGAAAATTTGCAGCAATACTTAGCAACATTAGGCATCACAGGAGAGCTGTAACATGCATATCTTTAATAGATATTTTGCTATTATTCATGCTTTCAGAAAAGGATCGTAAGTGACTTATGACATTCAGATGACGATACATTGTCTAATTTATGTGATGTTCTGATCAATGTATTTATGACGCGTTATGTTCCTTTTATTTTATTTTACTATTATATTGTATATTTATTTATATCCTTTTATGCCTCGTCAGTGGAGATTTCCTAGATGATCCTTATTCTTAATTAGCGGTATTACATTTCAATCTAGTTAGTCACACACAGTTTAAGCTCATGAGTAGTGGAGTGCGCGCACACACACAGTTTAAGCTCTTGAGTAGTGGAGCACTTGTTAGTCTTATGTGATGGTCTCTGTAACTCTCTAGAGTTCTCTTGGACTTTTCACTGCCTTGAGTTCACAGCACGGTCCATCAGAGGGGCCCAGTGACGCTTCGGCGGTGAACTGTTGATTTTACGCAAAGGGTTGGCCACGGTAACTCTCTAGAGTTCGCAGGGCTCCCAAGGCTACCTTTTGGGCACCAAATCTAGGGTCGCCTGTCCATCAATGAGTAGGCTTAATCCCTTCCTCACGAGTTACTACTGAAATCAAACCCTAGATCTGGAGGGTCTTACGCATGGTTGGCCTAAAAGCTTGCACTGCAGCCCCTGTTTTCTTTGTTTGCAAGGTCAAGCCCATTTACGGGAGGGCACTTTCATCCTTTCCCTGTGGCGATGCTGGAAAGCTATACAGACGGCATGGGAGTTACGGTGACTAGTCTTCGCGGATTTATGGCCTTTTAGGCTTTGAATCCTTAACTTTGTCAGCTGCTCGCATGGGTGCGCATGATGGTCTTCGCGGACTTTTTAGGGCCACTGACTCCTCGCCGCTGCCCGAATGACGATCTTGATAGGTCTTATGTGTAGTTGGCCGACCCTTTTAGAGCTTGATCCTTTGAGAGCTTGATCCTTTGAGGATTTGATCCTTTTTGAGAGCTTAATCCCTTTTTTTTTAGAGCTTTTAGCTCTTTCTTAGAGCTTGATCTTTTTGATTTGGCTCTTTTAGGATTTGGCTTGGCTAGACTGCCTCTTTGACTGAGATTGATATATCCTTGCTTTTGATAGTATCTTTAAGAAGATCCGTGCCTTGTAGGGCAATAATAATTATGATCATTGTCATTGCCAGCATAATAGACGTTTCCAACTATTTTTGATAATATCTTCAAGAGGATTCGTGCCTTGTAAGGCAATATATCAATCTTGTCAATATCTTCAAGAGAATCAATATCTTCAAGGTGATATTGACTTTGTCAAACTTATTTGGTGATGACGATGATCCATATATTTTTCAGAATTAATGCTTACTAACATAGTTGACATGCTCGTGAATTTCTTCTTCATAGCTTCTTTTGTTGACATATAGACATGATCTTATTCATCCTTGCCCCCTTTTGATACAGAATCATTATGCCGATAATATTCTGGGTCAAAATTTCCGCATGTCTCTCTTCAGGGGTAGTATCTTTTGATGAAGCGGGCGTTGATAGGTGTACGGATACCCTGCCCCCCTTGATTTGCGATTCTATATGCCCCATTGGAGTATACTTCTTTTACCACATATGGACCATCCCATTTAGGCTCGAACTTGCCCCCTGTCTGGCGAGTGACCACTATAGGTCTTTTCAGCATTAGCACCATATCCCCTTTTTTGAAAGAGCGGTATTTAACTTATTTATCAAAGGCAGCCGATATCCTGGCCTGATATGACTGCAACTGCTGCTGAGCTGTTAGACATTTCTCATCGAGCATGTCTAATTCTTTCAGCCTTATTTTTACATTTTCATCATCTGTTACAAACTGATGTACCGTTATTCTGAGCGATGCCACCTGTATTTCGATTGGGATGACTGCCTCCATGCCATAGATTAATGAATACGGTGTCGCCCCTGTTGTTGTACGATGGGTAGTTTTGTAGGCCCATAATGCTTCCTGTAACTTTTCATCCCAATCGCGCTTATTGCCTATTACCGTTATCTTTATTATTTTGACAATCATTTTGTTAAACGCCTCCGCTAATCCATCGGCCGGGGGATAGTAAGGTGTTGAAAATGAATGTTGGATGCCGAACTTTTGACACAACTTTTCCATGCCTCTATTTTTAAAAGGGGTGCCATTATCAGAGACGATTTTTTTCGGAATACCATGACGGTATATTATGGCATCAGGATGAAATTGACCACATCCTTTTCTTTAACATTGCGCAAAGCGACTGCTTCGGTCCACTTGGAGAAATAGTCTGTCGCTGCCAAAATATATTGTTTTCCTTTAGACGAAGGTGGATTTATAGGGCCAATCACGTCGAGTCCCCAAGCTGAGAAAGGCCAAGAAGCAATGGACTGATGTAAGTCTTCCGGGGGGACATGTATTATATCCCCATGTATTTGACATTCATGACACCGCTTCGTATATTCTATCACATCTTTGAACATGGTAGGCCAGTAATAACCCATTCGATGCACTCTATGGCATACATTTCGGTCGGCTTGATGCGCTCCACATTCTCCTGAATGTGCTTCCCGCAGCATTTGATTTGCTTCTTGCTTGTCTAAGCACCGTAACAGCATTCTATTATAAGATTTTCTATACAATACTTCGCTGCATATGACAAATTTGCCCGATCGCTGCTTAATTTGTTGTCTTTGCACATTATCTTCTGGCAAGATGTTGTATTTGAGATAATCGATGAAAAGCTGATGTCAATCATCTGTCGTTATTTCCAGACAGGATATAGGAAACATTTCAACGATTTCTTCGATAACCTCTGCGGATGGCAAGAATCTTCTTTCACTACAAGAAATATGGTTTTTACCTACGAAAACTTTTTTCATAGGTAAAGATAGCTTTTACCAATGAAAACTATTTTCGTAGGTAAAAGACTACTTTTTACCGACGAAATTTGATTTCGTAGGTAAAAGCCATCTTTACCAACGAAAATTTTCATAGGTAAAGGGTCTTTTGACTTTTTCTTACTTTTACCTATGAAATCTAATTTCGTAGGTAAAACCTATATTTACCTACGAAAATCTTCGTAGTTAAATGGTATTTTGAATTTTTCAAATAAACAAAAAACACAAAAGTTTACTTTTACCTACGAAATTAAATTTCGTAGGTAAAACCCTTATTTACCTACGAAAATATTCGTAGCGAAAGGGTCTTTTGAACTCACCAATTTACTTTTACCTACGAAATCAATTTTCATAGGTAAAAGCCATCTTTACCTACGAATATATTCGTAGCTAAAGGATGTTTTTAAAATGGAAAACTTTACTTTTACCTACGAAATCTAATTTCGTAGCTAAAAGCCATATTTACCTACATATATATTCATAGCTAAAGTGTGTTTTTAATTTTAAACTTTAGTTTTACCTACGAAATCTAATTTTGTAGCTAAAAGGGTCATTTGAATTAATCGAAAACGTGTTTTGAATTTACGTTTACCTACGAAAACAACTTTTGTAGCTAAAAGCCATCTTTACCTACGAATATGTTCATAGCTAAAGGGTGTTTTTAATTTTAAAGGGTCATTTGAATTTCAAAAATCAAAAACTTTACTATGACCTACGAAATTTAATTTTGTAGGTAAAACCCATCTTTAGCAATGAAAATATTCGTAGCTAAAGTGTCTTTTTAATTTTGAATTTACTTTTTTACCTACGAAATTAAATTTCATAGGAAAAACTAGTATTTGCCTACGAAAATATACGTAGCTAAAGGGTCTTTTCAATTTTGAATTTACTTTTTACCTACGAAATTAAATTTTGTAGGAAAAACCAATATTTGCCTACGAAAATATGCATAGTTAAAGGGTCTTTTCAGTTTTGAATTTACTTTTTACCTACGAAATTCCTATGAAATTAACTTTCGTAGGTAAAACCAATATTTCCCTACGAAAATATGCGTAGTTAAAGGGTCTTATCATTTTTCTAATTGACTTTTTACCTACGAAATTTGATTTCGTAGGTAAAACACACATTCACCTACGAAAATATTCGTAACTACAGGGTCTGTTAAAATTATTGTCTTTTGCACCTTCCACAAAATAAAAATTCAAATGCTTTACATTTACCTATGAAATTGAATTTCGTAGGTAACACTCACATTTGGCTATGAAATTATTCGTAGCTAAAGAGTCTGGTAAAGCTCACATTTACTAACGAAAATAAACCTTTGGCTACGAAAATTTTCGTAGCTAGAGGGTCTGTTAAAATTACAAAATATTTTCGTAGCTAAAGGGTATGTTAAAATTCAAAAATATTTGGCGGTAAGACTTTTACCTTTAGCTATGTTAAAATTCGAAAATATTTGGCGGTAAGACTTTTACCGACGAAAATTTTCATCGGGAGAAGTTTTTCCAAAATATTTTTATCCGACGGCTAAAAACCGTCGGTAATAATAAAAATTGTTTTAATTTTTAAAATTTTTATCTATAACCTAAATGTGTGTGTATATATATATTAAAAGATAGTATTTAAATAATTTGTAATATCACATGAAAAAGAATATTGAAAAGTTAACAAACTTTTAAATATGTTTAAGTAATATTTTGAGAACAAAATAATGCTTTTAAAGAGAAAAATTGGCATTTTAAAATTTTTAAGAAAAAATTAAAATATGAGAAATTTTTTGAGATTTTACAAATAAAAACTCAAAATTTATTTTTTAAATTTTTTGAAATATTTTATAATAAAAATGCTATTTATTAAAAAGAGTGAAAAAAAAAATACATACCTTTGAAAAAAAATGTTAAATTTATTTGTAAAAAATAAAATTACTAAATTATTAGGCACACCCACTAATTGAATCTTTAATCATTTTTGGACAATCTAATCAGTTTAAATTAAAGAGTAAATAACTTCAAATGTTTAAATCAAATTTCATTGAAATTGTTGATCAATCTTGTATGCCCAATATTTTTTTCATATGTAGCTTGATTTAGGAATTTCTAAAATTTTCCAAAAAATTCAACTAGCACTTTTGAACGGTTTCCCAGGTAGGAATTTCCAAAATTTTTCAAATGGGTGAATGGGTCATAATTACCCATTCACCTGATATTTACACTTGCAATGAGAAATCAAACAGGCCCTTAAGTGAGTTACTCATTACCTTTACTAGAGTAAACTTTGTGCAATCCACCTTTTTTATTTATTTTATCCACTCCATTAATCTATGTTGATAGATAATTTGAGGTATAAAGAAGAAATAGAAAGCATATCAAAAACCCAAGTGGACCACACCATAGGAAATAGTGTGATTGAACATCTACCATTGAAAAATTCTTAGAGGCCATAGAAGTTTTAGATCAAGTTGATGTGTTTGTGTTTTTTCTTCATTCATATCTTTTTTATATTATGAACATGTTGGATGTCAAATAAAATTATTGTGAACCCATGGATGGTATCAACTGTTGAAATCATTATTCCACACTGTTTCAAGTGGCATGGTCTACTTGACTTTCAGATTTATCGAAAATTCGGAATCAACCCACGCTGTTCATCCATTTTTCGAGATCATTTTAGAGAATTTTCCAAAAAATGAATCATATCCAAAAATTAAATGGACCACACCAAAAATAAGGGGAACAAATTGGCTACTCCCCCTAACACCATCCAATGACTGGTGGTTGGTGTTTTACGGGCCCCACCATGATGTACGTGTTTAATCCATGCCATCCATCTATTTTTAGAGATCATCTTATGGTATGAGACAAAAAATGAGGCATATCCCAATATGAAATGGACCACATTACCGGAAACAATGTTGAATGAGCGTCAACCATTTAAAACATTTTGAGGGCCATAAAAGTTTTGGATCGAGATGATTTTTGTTTTTCCCCTTCATCTAGGCCCGTGTGACCTAATAAATAGACTGGATATCAAATAAACAGTACAGTAAGTCTTACAATTATTTTAATGATGGATAACCAATCACTATTGTTTTCATGTGGTGTGGTCCACCTGAGATTTATATACCTCTAATTCTACTATGATGTATGTTTTATATCCACACTTTCCATCCACTTGGAGAGATTATTTTAGGGCAATATCCAAAGAACGATTTAAATCCAAAGCTCCAGTGGACCCTAGAACAAAAAACAGTGGGACAGTGACGCCCACCATTAAAAACTTTAAAAGGCCACGAAAGTTTTATATGAAGATGATATTTGTGTTTTACCTTGTTTCATGTATTTTTTAACTTTTGAACAGGTTGGATTTGAAATAAACACTATGAGGGGCCTTAAGATAGGTTCAACGGTGGGAATCACTCTCCCCTCTGTTTTCTTTGGTGAGGTCCACTACATATTTATATCTGCCTCATTCTACGGCTCATGACTTAAAATGATATCTCAAAATGGATGGACGGTGTGGATATAACAAATACATCAATAGTGGGGCCCACAGAAAATAGATGGACCGAGGGGCATTCTCGTCCGTCCGTACAAAAAAATGACTATAATCTGAGAGAGATCCCAGCCAGCGAGAAACCCACCCGCAGCTTCTCTCTCTCGCACCTTCTCTCTTGCTGTCTCTCTCTTCCTCTCTCTCATCTCTCCACCCACCTCAAGCTCTCTCTCGCATCCTCTCCCTCCTCTGTCTCTCCGTATCTCTCTTCCTCTCTCTCTGAACTCTCTCGGGCGGACCGTTGCTGAACGCCCTACCCACGCCGTGAGGGGTAGGGATTTGGGGACCGTGAGGTATCTCTCTCTCTCTCTCTCAATCTTTCTCAATCTTAATACCGATTTAGGGATTTAGGGATTTGGGGATTTAGGGATTTAGGGATTTTGGGATTTGGGGATTTAGGGGTTTGGGGATTTAGGGATTTAGGGGTTTAGGGATTCGGGGATTCCCATTCCGAAAATTTGCCCATTTTATGATTCTCATATTTAAGATGGGTTGGAAGATTTTCGGAACTACATTCTCTTCCAATCCTTATATTGTTGATTAGGATAAAAAAGCCTCTGCTCTCCTAATAACTCTTTCCCAGTATCCAAACAAAAGAACTGGGTTTCTAAGAACTTTTTCAATACCAAAACATGTAGACAGAATCCCTTTCGTTAGGAAATTCTAGACACATATTCATGACTCCTAAGATTCGAGAAATCCATACAACCTCTTATATATTAATCGTCGTAGGCATGTCTGATCAAAATGCATAATTCTCTACATGGAAAGTTGGTTGTTTGTTGAAAACTTGGAATGTTTATGTTCATGTGTATGTTTTTGGAGGAATATTAATATGCAAGTCACTACCTATTAATTTTATATTCAGCTCCCTCCTCACAGCGATCGGATCTATTGATATTGTGGGCCACCACATGGACAGACTATATCTCATAAAGCAATGGGATTGAACTCTGGTTCATTATATCAGTTGCCTGCAAAAAGAACAGTTAGAGCAACAGTCCAGATTCACCATGGAAAAAAGAAAAGAAAAGAAAGAGTTGTCCTATCACTGTTTCAACCACAGCTTATCCATTTGGTGGGCCACCAAGATCAATACCCCAATCAGCATAAACGTTTGCCACAGTCAAGGAGAGTCTGCATTGAACTTTTATTCAAACAATCGCTTATTAGCATTCTGTATTTTTAGCAAACTAGATGTGTTCGCAAGAGATAGTATACAATGCTCGGTGCGACAGTGAGTACAAAGTAGGCTCAAGTTTTCGTTTGTACAAGTGGGTCCCAATGGTTCCATAATCCAAACCACTGATATGATTGGACCTGCTTTGGATGATGCAACACAAATATCCCATATGAGTTGATCCTGTCTGGTTTGTCTTCCAACAAATAGACATTTAAGAAAGAAAAAGAAGCAACATCATATTCCACCAAAGAAAGCCAAATGTTTGGTAGCTAGAATCATTCAATCTGAGGAATTGTTTGTCTAAACCAAGGCCCATCCTACCATCGACTGGGATCTCGCTGAACATGGGCCCCACTTGTACAAGTTGAAAACCCAAACTGGCTATAGAACGCCTCAAGCCAAGCATTATTTATACCTCAGTTTATAAACAAAAAGTCAAAAATAAGCAAACTTAACTACACCTTGTTAATACAGCAAATCCATCTTTGAGTGCCTTTAGATATACAACATCCTTAAAAACATAATGCAGCAGAACTCGAAGTTGACAGCAACACTATACATTCTTTTTTACTTGTGCATTAATATGTGATTTTGGATTTCTACTCTTACACTATTAGTAGAACATCCAAAAATAGTTAAATATATTCATGTGGATTTGAAAGAACTCTTTTGTTTTTTCCTAATACAACACAAAACATCCCCATTTTGTGATTTTTGGAAATATACTAAGATTAGAAATTCCAAAATCACAAATTAGTATAGCCACAAGTGCAGCTTTTCACTTAATTTTAAATGATGAGAATGTGTCCTACTATTATAATGAGGACGGAGCCCTCAAAATGCAGTTATGTTTCTTTTGACTCCAACTGAGTGTAAGGCGGTTTCAATATGGAGATCATTTGAATGCACAATTCAATTGAACTGTGTTTGGCTCAGCCCATTAGAAGAATAATTTATGATTTGGGGATTTTTACCCTTAGTAGAATGACCAAAAATTGAAATCACACAAAACATCCCCATACTGTTGAGATGTTTGATTCACTCAAAGATGCCCCATGCATGTGTTTTATGCAAGAATGTTGGCGATCGTAGGCCCCAGTTTTATTTTTGGATGGCAATCATAATTTACGAGCTTGGTTTTGTCAAGCTGCTGTTCTTGCTAATTTCGTGCTGCAAAAGTATAGGTCATTTTGGATTTCAATCTTCTGTCATTCAGATTGAGTTATATAATAAAGTATTCTTCATGTATAAAATAGTTCAACAAAATATACTAACACCATCTAAATTACCTGGTGCTTTCACAGGATTAGGGACTTCATTGAATGGGCTCAGTGTCTTTTACTTGACTTGGTCTCCAAATATATCCCCTCAGATAGCAATGAGATATTTAACTTTACCAGCAGTGTCTGATTACTTCTGTTTGACTTTTCAAATGGGTAATGCTATGGCTGCTTGTGATTGTAGTAATTCGAATCCTACTTTCCCTAGATTTGTCTTGATTCAGGTTTTTGGTCATGTTGATTCAAGTTTTTATTTTTATTTATATCTATATTTTGTTGTTGAAGCATGTATGTTTCTAGATCTGTTCATCTATTTGTACATTTAGTTTTCTTAGCTTGATTCTATTGCCACTTTTTTTTTTTTTTGTCATGTCTTCTATATGGAACTAATTAGCACAATATGATCCAACAGTCTATCCCAACACACCCTCACTGCCTAAGCAATACAAGCACATCACCACAATATGATCCAACAGTATCTAAACACACCCTCATTGCCTAAGCAATACAAGCACATCAATTCTTTTCATTCCAAACCAACAGTCACTGATGTCCTCGACTTCCCAGACACATTCATTGAAAAAGAAAAACCTTAGGCGAAAAAAGAATGTGAAAATGCACACAGATTGCTGAGGTGCCATGATTTGTCATTGTCGGTGTATCCATGGTTCTGATAATGGCCGAGGAAATAGCTGAGAAGCTTTGTGAGTCGGTAGCAGCCAGTCTTGAAGGTAAAAAGTTGGGTTCTTTCACAAGGATTTCTTCAATGATTCAGTTTGTGAACTTGTTTCTTTATAAGAATTTTTCTTGCCATTTTGCAAATATTGGCTGCATGAGTTTCCTTCTTATTACCATTTTGGAGAGCTTCATTAACATGTAAGACTGCAGACGACAATGGAAGAGGCTTTACTTCGTATTTTAACTCCAAGACGATCTATTGACATCTTGAGGGATGTTCATGCTGCTAAGGAGCAAGGAAAACCATATATTGTTGTCTTTATTGGTGTCAATGGAGTTGGAAAGTCCACCGATCTTGCCAAGGTTATGATAGTTTTCTTTCATCTGTGTTTACATATTTGAAGGCATGTGTTTACATATTTGAAGGCATGTGTGATGATAGTTTTCTTAAACCATATATTTTTCTTTAGTGAAGTTTTTTTACCAAAAAAGTAATTTGATTCTATTCTTGATCTTTAAAAAGAAAGAAAGAAAGAAAGAAATAATAATAAAATAAAATAAAAATGTTGTTTGCCACATCCACCTGCTTCAAATTGAAAGGAATATAAGCAGTCTCTGAAGAAGTGCAATATGCCTTCCAGGAATGAGCAGGCCCTAAGGTCGTTTTTATTCAATGATATAGAATTCAAAATGGATTTTACAGTCTGCTTGCAGCTGCTGGTGTGCTGTTCACAGGCGTACGATAGTGTTTGTTTTTTTTTTTTTTTTAAATTTATTTTTTATACTCTGTCTCATTTCTGTAAAATAGGAGAGAGCCAGATACATGATCGTTCTCAAATCATATCAAGCCTCTAAATGAATAGAAAAAGTGTTGTTTCTCTGAGTTGATCAACTGTTGTTGAAACTACCTTTCAGATTCCTATATTTGAGAAAGGGTACAAAAAGATCCATCAATCGTAGCAAAGGAAGCTATCCAAGAGGCTACTCGCAATAAATCAGATGTTGTTCTTATAGATAAACTGGGCGGATGCAGGTAACTTGTTATCTAATGTATCTTTGGGGTAAATTTGTTTTCCTTCTCTTTTGCTCTTTTGCAAGCTGAGTATCTTCCATGAGTCTTGCATTTCTTCACTGGTGTGCATTTGTATACTCAGTTGCGTAATTGAATGTTACATTTCAGGACAATGAACCACTGATGAGAGCACTTTCCAAGCTCATTTATATGAACAACCCACATCTGGTTTTTTTGTTGGAGAGGCGCTGGTGGGAAATGATGTTGTGGATCAACTATCAAAATTTGATCAGGTTTAGTATTTGCTGCAAGTTTCTTGTACTCATGTGTGCATCTGTCCATTTGATTAAGGCCCTGTTACAAACGATCTTGGGATATGCTGTGGATTGTGCGTGAAAGGAGCCTCTAGAAGGAGCATTTTGTTTTAAGGTGGACCTTGATGGGTATTGCACTATTATCATCTTCTTGCCATCTTGTGTGCATCTTTGTATATGCAGACATGTGACATTCATGTGTGGTCGGGCTGGTGTGTGCGCCCTTGGTGCTGTGGCTGCAAAGAACGCTGGGGATCATGCACTGCTCAACTGCCACCTATCCCAGTTCAAAGCGGTAATGCTTTGAAAAGTTGTTGGCTAGAAAGTTAGTAATGGTTGCCTTCTCGAGCCGAAAAAGATATTTATGCGGTAGTAAACCATTGTTTCTTTGTTTGGAATTCTAAATGCTTATTGGTTACCCTTGTAACTCTTGTTTACTATCCATTTTTTGTTCCTCGTCAGATGTACTACCTCATTTGGCCATCACTTCTCTTGGGGGTTTCTGGATTGTGTATGAATTGCCACTTCATAGGGTATGGTCGTGAAGGAAATCATCAAGGATGGAATACGATTAGCCAACAAGGGTAGTCACCCGTTGATCTACGTAGCATTTATTTCGGTCCAATAAAGTCAATTCATCAGAATCCTTTGGGTTGTTTCTGAATCTTCATCTCTGTCTCATCAATGCCTCTTCTATTTATATTCATTTTTTTTAAAGTTAATTTTTCTGTCCTTCCAGCTTCGTTCTTGGTATTTATTTAATTTCTCTTCTATAGAATTTTTTTATGTTGGTTTTCTTTTCTTCTCTTTTCCATCTTTGGGTCTATATTTCTCAGTTTATCTTATATGGAGGCTTTCTCAAACATATGTTGAGTTGCTGGAAATCCAAAACTCAATGATGGTGGAAGAGCACGATGTCTCATGTGAAACTCCAATCCAAAATGAGTAAGTTGTAGGACAGGCCACAAAGTGAGTGAGGTTATGAGAAGCTATCACCAGACTATCACACTATCATATCCATCTGATTTATGGGCTGCATATAGGTGGTTATACCAATGACCCTATAAAAATAGAGATCTGAAAATACCCAAGAATTCTTTTATTAGAAAAGGTACTATTATTACTCCTTGGTTGTTGTGATTAATGACCTTTTTATATATAATACATTGTCAATGATGATGAGGAACTGGCGAGGGCCTCACAAGCATTGGATAAAGCTCCACAGGTAAAATCTGGATCTTCTTTGATTGTTTCATTTGTTTCTTTTAACTATTTAACTATGCATTGTTGAATTCTTCCAATGGGGTTAGAGGCCTTATAGTCAATACTTGGTGTGGCATGTGGGTGTGTTTAACTTAGATGTAAATATTATCATGTAATTCAAAATGAGCAGAAATAGGCATCAAACCTGTTTTTCCATAGGGTCGCCCAGACGCTTGAAAATGGTGTTTTGTTGTTATAGGTTGGCCTCAAGTACAATGAGTCAGTAGTAATAGTGGTAAGTGGATGCCCCAATGGTTGTGCCATGCCTTATATGGCTGAGCTTGGGACCGGTTGGCGATGGACCCAACAAATACCGGGTATTTCACATGCTTGATTTTGTCGAAACTATGGATCAATGTTTGGGTTATAAAGAAGTGTTCTCAGAAAGGACATCGAGTGCATCATGTGACAATTACCACTTGTGGGCCCACTGGCATGGACATCTTGCAACAAGACATTGTCGCATCCGAATGCATCATGGCCCTTCCATTTTTTCCATCAAATGCTGTCCCTTTTTCACCAATGGTAGGCCCTTAATGCAAATGGAAGATTTGAACCCAACAAATAAGATAGACATGAAGGATAATGATTTCTTCCAGTGAAATGTGGTTAGAGTTATTGCTAACAAATGTTACTCAGAAATGTTTATTGCAATGTTAATAATATACACTGGTCTTAGTTTGCATTTGCTAGCCTTCCCAAAGCCACACCAATACCACTATCATACAAAAGTAATATCACTGTTTTTCAGGTCTCTGGACAATTCTAAACCTTACATTCCCGCCCTGTTTCCCAACGGTCAAAAACTTGAAATGGGTCTCGTATCTCTTGCATGAAAGATCAAGATCAATGGTCTTGATCATCGAATTTGTGTACAGTAGCGGAAGTAAACTGGCCACCAGGATTAGATGGCTCTCTGCTTCTTCTCTTCCTTGTTATGTTTCCACCAGGTTCGCAAAACTATATAAATTCAGAAAATCTACGAAGCTTCTATTAGAATTCTAGAAATTCTATGAATTCGACTACATCAACATAGAGGTTGAATTCAAGTACCCAATGAAGACGAAATTGTGAATTCCATCTTCATTGGGTAGACCAGTTTCAAGGAAAGCTGGAGGGAATGGAACACGAAGTTGTTAATTTTTCAAACATGGCAATTACAATTACAATTACAATCATTACAGAAACGGTGTTAATTTTTCAAACATGGCGGGGAATGCAATTTTGGAGAACGTCGACTAATACCCTGTAACTACATCTGTAGCGAATGTATCTAAAATTGATCATTATTGTCCGCCCACATTCTTTCATGGATCGATCTTACTGCACATTTGACACATTGGTGGGAAAGAAATGGTCAGTAATGAAAGTTAACATGGAGACATTTAAAAAAAAAAAAAAATCACTGTTGTTTCCCTTTTTGTTGATCTTTACCATGTGATTAGAGGACAAGATGCCTTTCTTATCGCTTTTATATATATATATATATATATATATATATATATATATATATATATATATATATATATATATATATATATGCATGGTCAAATTTAGTTAGTGCATATACGAGGAAAGGAAGACTTAATGAGGCAGCCTAGTGTTGTTGCCAGGCTCTTGCATTGAACCCTCGCTTGGTGAAATCCTCGTTTTGTTTTATCATTTAGTTTCCTTCTTATATTGTAGATGCATTGAAATTACTATTTGCATATCTTCCCCTTATTGGCAGGTTGATGCTCATAGCAACCTTGGTAATCTCATGAAGGCACAAGGCTTAGTACAAGAAGTAAGTCATAGTGGATTCGATACATTATTTTCATTGGATGTTCTTTAAGACTCGAAGTAGAATTCGAGAACCATGATCCATGACTGGACTTGGGTTGAGCAGTTGTTCTAGTAATGGTGTCTTAATTGTTCTAATAAGCTGTTTTGAAACTATTTCATGATTTCCTTTGATTGAATGAAGGATTGTAATTGTAATTGATTCATTATTGAATGAATGAATGATTGTAATTGTAATTGTAATTGATTCATTGTTGAATGAATGAATGAATGATTATGCAGGTGATAATTGAATTAATGATTGTAATTTTATTTTAAATGTAAGCAATAGCTACGGATATTGACCGTAGCTAAAGGTTCATTAACATTTTTTTAGAGGTAAACATTCATCAACAGTTTTTACCTACGTCCAATTTCGTAGGTAAAAAGTCTTCCCCAGTGCCGTCAACATTTCGTAGGTAAAAGTCTTAACACAGTTTGTACCTACGAAATCTTAACACCATTTTCGCTATGCAAACTTTCGTAGGTATAAGTATTAACACAGTTATTAGCTATGAAACCGTTCGTAGGTAAAAGTCTTAACACAGTTTGTACCTACCAAACATGTCGTAGGTAAAAGTTTCAACAAAGTTTGTAGCTACAAAAACGTTCGTAGGTAAAGGTCTTAACACCGTTTGTACCTACGAAAACATTGGTAGGTAAAAGTTTTAACAAAGTTTTTAGCTATGGAAACATTCGTAGGTAAAAGGTTTAATACAGTTTTTACCTACGAAACATGTCGTAGGTAAAAGTTTTAACAAAGTTTGCAGCTACGAAAACATTCGTAGGTAAAAGTTTTAACAAAGTTTTTAGCTACGAAAAAGTTCGTAGGTAAAAGTCTTAACAAAGTTTTCTCTTTCGTTGGTAAAAGCCTTACCATTGCCGACGATGACATTTTTCGTCGGTAAAAGTCTTTAGCCACGGCTTTTTACCAACGAATTTACCGATGAAATTTTTCGCAGGTAAAACTCTTTGCCTACGAAATAATATCATTTACCTACGAAAATTTTCGTAGTTAAAAGTGATATTTCTTGTAGTGTTTCTTCTATAGTTACCTGGAGAGGACTTCGATTTGTGCAGGACAGAGCCGCTGCCAGACTGGCTAAAGCATCCGCTTTTGCATTCTCAGATTGTGGTATATGTTTGATTTCCACATGACAAAACTGTTCAAGTAACTGTTGTGCTTTCCGACAATAAGGCAAGAGCTCTTGTTTCCTTACTTCGAATTCTGTTGTCAATTGATTTATAATCAATTTAGAATCTTCGAAGATGTGCAATAATTTTATTTTCATTTGCTGAGCTATTTCCATTCCGATAATGAGGGCTTTGTATTCAGCCTCATTGTTCGTGTATGTAGTGCCCAGTGTGAAGGAGTATGGTAACAGATCGCCTTGAGGAGTAATGAATATCACTCCTGCCCCCGCTCCCGATGTTCGAGCAGCACCATCAAAATATATTTGCCATGGGCTCTGGGATTCGGCTATCATAACCTGCTCGTCCGGGAAGTCATCATTAATTTCTTCACTTTCTACCACAGGATGTGCTGCGAGGAAATCTTTCATGGCCTACCCTTTTACTGCTTTCGCCGGCCTATACGAAATAGTATATTCTGATAACAATAACATCCATTTGGCTAAACTTCCTGACAACATTGGCCTGGTCATCAAGAATTTTATCGGATCTGCTCTTGAGATCAAAGTTATATCGTGGGAGAGACAATAATGTCTTAACTTTTGTACAGCGAATATTAACGCCAAACATTCTTTCTCGATCAAGGATTAATTGTATTCTATCCCCATCAATGTTTGGCTTAGATAATAAAGAGCAGTCTCCTTTCTGGCTTCATTTACATGTGCCAACAAAGTACCCAAAGAATTTGTAGCTATAGATGTATATAAGATAAGCGGCTTACCTCTCACTGGAGTTGTTAATACCGACGGCTGTTTCAGCAATTCCTTAATTGAATCAAATGCATTCTGACAGGCGTGATCCCATACAAATTTTGTATCTTTCTTCATTAGTCGAGAAAATGGCTGACACCTTCCTGCGAGATTTGAAATGAAACGGCGAATGTACGCCAGTTTTCCTTGTAAGCTTTTCAATTCCTTTAGCGTTGTCGGTACATATTTTGAATAGCCTTAATTTTTCCTGGATCGATCTCGATGCCTCTATGCCGTACAACGAAGCCGAGAAATTTGCCCGAAGATACCCTGAACGCACATTTAGCTGGGTTCATCTTTAATTGTTTCTTTTTGAGTCGACAGAAGACTGCTGCCAAATGTTCACGGTGTTCTTGATGATCTCCTGACTTGACCATCAAGTCGTCAATGTAGCATTCAACATGTTTATGCATCATATCTTGAAAGATATTTTTCATCGCCCTCTGATATGTTGCCCCAGCATTTTTAAGACCGAAAGGCATAACTTTATAATAATAAATCCCGAGCGGTGTTCTGAATGTTGTTGCCTCTTCATCTTCGGGCGCCATCCTGATTTGATTATAACCTGCATAACCGTCCATAAAAGACATAATAGCATACTGAGTAGTACTATCGATCAATAACTCTGTTATTGGGAGAGGGAAGTCGTCCTTTGGACATGCTTCGTTCAGATCTCTGAAGTCAATACATACTCTGATCTGCCCATTCTTCTTCTTCACAAGAACGATGTTTGATATCCACTTGGGATACTTAACTTCCCTGATGAACCCAACCTTTATTAGTTTGTTTACTTCCTCTTCGATTAACGGAATCAGGTCTGGGTGGAATCGCTTTTGTGCTTGCTTTACTAGTTTCTTTTCTTTAGAGATGTTTATTCGATGCATCGCTACGGAGGGTTCCAGTCCCAACATCTCTTCATATGTCCAGGCAAAGACGTCTTTATTTTCTTTGAGAAGTTGGCCATATTTCTCGAATTCCTGTTCAGAAATACTGACGCTGATGAATGTATTCCTTGGCTCTTCTTCTGTTCCCAAATTTATTTCTCGTAAGCCATCTATTGTCGGTTGCCCCCTATCTTCTATTTGTTTTGGAGCTGTTTCAGGATACTCGACTAACTTAGGATCTTGTTCTGGTATTTGTGCGGCCGACGTCATATTTACTGATACCATATTCACTGATGACTCTGCTCCTAGCTCCTGGAATTTTCTCCGCTTTTCCTGATTAACCCCGAGAGGGATTTGAATTCCTTTCCCGTGATTCAGTCCAGTGGGTTTGTTACAATCAAAACTCATATTTCTCATGATTTTCTTGCTTACTGCCCTCTATTTTTTCAAATTTTACGGTGTTAACTCTTCGTGATATACATTGCTTGTGATCTCATCCTTTGCTTTCGTTGCGGCATGGAATTCTATCGGCTCAGGGTATTTAGTACTAGCCCTGACTTGAAATCTTCCAGGAGCGGCTGTAAGTGGCTTACACCTTTCAATTTTGGGTAAGGGCATCGTATAATTGGACTGTAAGATTTTCAACTGTTCTGTCGATAACAATGTCAACGGCGGCTGCCCCGGTTGTCTCAAACGCTTGGGTACAAAATAAAACTTCTTTCTTGCTTCTACAGTCCCAGAAGATTCCACCCTTTCTTCTCTAACATTGTTTATTTGGACGTCTTTTAAGACTCTCTTTTCATCATTATTTCCCACCCCTTCGGAGAATCCTTTATAATAGCTGGCGTCCGCGAAGAAAGACTCAGCTTCCGTATATGGTTTCGTGCCAGCCATCACCTTGCACGGCATTCCGTCCTTACAGTATTTGAAACATTGGTGTAGAGTAGAGGGTACAATACTGTACTGATGTATCCATGGCCTTCCCAAGAGAAGGTTATACGTTGTCACAGCTGACATAGAACAGTAGTAATTAATTCTCCCACTTCCAATGTCACTGTAATCTTACCGAGTGCGCGTTGTCCATCTTGATTGAACCCTGTATCATCATTCCGCTGGGGCCCAAATCAGAACAACGATAGCCCAATTTGTTTATCATGGAGAGTGGCAAAAGATTCACTGCAGACCCATTGTCTATCATAATCCATTTTATCTTCTTTTCACAAACATATCCTTCTATCATTAGTGGTCTATTATGTTCCGCTTCACCAATTAAATCATCATCAGAGAACGAGATTACTTATAGACAATTTTCCCATTCATTGTGTCTTTCATGTTTCATTTCTGTCAATAAAGCTTCTCTCACATTGTGATTAGACAGCGCTTGGATCAAACTCTGTCGAAACTCTTCTAATAATTTGAGCACATCATAGATGCTTAGACGTGCCGGTATGCCCTTCAAGTGGCTAACTACGCCATAAGCCACTTTCATCGTTCCGTTCCCATTTTTACTTCCATCCTTGCTGTTTTGTCTTTCGGTAACTTCTTTTCTCGCAATTCCTACTTTTTGCTTCACCGGACTCGTTACTTGCTTCCTCGATCGCAATGTAATTATTGCTGCATTCTTTATTGACTTTCGATTTTCTCTCCCTTTTATTTCTCAGCCCTTTTCCTGGACTGAAAATACGTTTATTGTCGCCCTCATACTCTTTTCTTTGCTTTCACTGGTTATTATTTCACCCCTATTTATCATTCACTATATGATGCACTTCAACGTATAGTAATTCTCCGTCGGATGTCCCACTAGGCGATTAACGGCAAAAGTTTCTTTCCCGGGTCTTCATCACATCTTCAGGGCGCTTGGGCTCTGGTAATTCCAGGGTACTAGCTTTTAACAACTGTTGCATCATAGGAACTACGTCTTCTTTATCGAATTCAAATCCTTCATGAGAATCGAACATTCTGAGCCTTTTTCCGCCGTATCTATCCCTTGATTGATTCCAGCCTTCTTTTCCTTCCGATCTTTTGTCTCTTGAGCCCCTCGCATCTTGATTTTTCTTATCACGATCGATGGTATTGACGGTCATTCTGCCGGGTATCCTCCTGACGGTCCGGTTTCATGATGAAATGCTGGCATCTTATGGGTCATTAATTCCAACGCATGGGCTTTGGTAGCCAAATCGAGAAAGGTTCTGACATCGGCGTTGGTGAGTCCGAACACGATTCTTGTTTCCATAGAGTTCAAACACATCTTGACCTGTTCCTTTTCTTCCGGCAACTGTCTACACAATGCCCCCAGTGTCTTCCATCTGTCTATGAACTTTTCGACTGGTTCTCCTTCTCGCTGTCGTACTGAAGCTAATTCCGTGATGCTAATATCGCGCTCTGACGAGAAGAAGTTTGACATGAAAGCGTCTTGCATTTCCTCCCATGTACATATAGATCCTGGAGCTAAATTTGAATACCATCGGAAAGCTTTACTTGTCAATGATGACCTGAATAAATGTAAGCAGTATTGAGGTATCGTGGAGAAATTCCCCATGCTGGTAATGAAGTGCATCAAGTGCTCTTCAGGTGACCCTTCTCCGTTAAATTTCTGAAAGTCTGGATGCTTGAAATTAGCCGAAAAAGGGACGTCTTCTACTTCTCTTAAGTACGGCGTTCGGTATCTGAAACGGCCAGTATTCGCACGCTCTCTCTCTCTATTCTGACTGCTTCTTCGACGACTTGCCTTACGTCATCCCGTGTTATAGCCCTTGTTGCTGGAACGGATTCTCGCGATCCTATCCCCTATGGACGGGAACCTTCAGGTTGGCTCTCCTGTCCATTTGTCGCTCCCATCATAGGTGGAGCAGCTATCTGGGCTGCATTATGCGCTAGAGTTGCCAGAGCTTCTCTGAGGTTCCGGCACTCGTCCATTAGCGCTCTTTGCACCTCTGCCATTTGGTTAACACGTTCTTCAGTAGTTGGCTTGTTTTCTTGACCTGTCCCTGCCATGTACACTGTGGCTTCTTTACTGTTTGTTGAGGCTGTTGTTGGAGTAAGACAAGAGTACGTTGACGTAACAGGGCTTATAAAGAGAGGAGAGATCGGAGTCTCGTTCGACTTTTGTGCGCTTCTCGTGTTGTTGATCGATCGGGGCGATACAATTATGGGCAAACTTGTCGGGGGTGATACAGGCATTGGTGATCCTATCATCAGTGTTTTACCTTTCTATGCTTCTATCCATTCGGTCCTTAGGGCGACTAGAGCCAGAAAATTGCGCGATGCGAACTGTAGAGCTGTTCGTTCGGGGTATATCGCAGGAAGAGCTAGCTCAGGTTTTCTTCTTATACTGCGCGTGATTGGTCCCTTAGCTCTTGGTAGAGATAAGTTTGCCTTGTGGCTCTTTAAGTTCTTTGCTTTTGTCTTCCTAGACAAGACCACAGTCCAGTTCCCGTCACTTTCATGTGGCTGAGGTGAGACGGAAATGACTCCCGCTGTTACTTGAGTCACTTTGCGCCTGTTTGTAGTGCATGCATTCGTATGCTCGGGAGTTCGGCTTGGCGCGTATTCGACTACAAACCCAGTGGGGATGAAGCGGAAGTTCACTTTTCTCGTAACGTTAGCCATCAGTAGTATTATGTAATTGAATTCGGGTACCTTCGATAATGAAACATACACGAAGTTAGTATGCGAGGGATTAAGTAAACTATCTTAGAGATGAAGGGGAGGATGTTCCCACTGAGAGTCTCCATTTTGGCATCTAAGAGACGCCAAAAAGTGATAAGAGTCTTACAACTTTCTCCAATGTTAATGTTAAATAAGATAAAGTGCTCTCCAATGGAGTCGCCATTTTGTTTCGACAAGAAAACAAATGTATTTGATTTGGGGGTATTATTTTATTTAAACATAACAATAGAAAAGTATAAATACAATCATCATATCTTTACTGATATTGAATTCATTTACATCCTCTCTATATCCCTTGATTCTAAGATAGATCATTCAAGATTGAAGAATTATTTTAAGTGCAATTATTATGATTCAATATAAATTTCAGCAGCACTTCGGCGCTATTTCAGTCATCTCCCAATACTTAGGAGGAATTACTGAATTAATCAGTTAATCTTCTTGGAGATAAAAATTCCAGCAGCACTCCGTCAGCTTCTTCGGTCATCTCCCAATACTTAGGAGGAATATTGAATTAATCAACCAATCTCTCCTTTCAAAGAAGATTTGAAGACTCAGCAAAACTCTTGCACCAAGCTAGTTGAGTGACCTTTTGCACGACCCGCGCAACTGATAATGTGGTTGCACGGTTCGCGCAAAGGATATTCTGGTTGCGGGTCCGCGCAACTGATATCACACTTTGCGCGGTCCACACAACTGATCGTTGTCTCTCTCTTCTACCTTCAGTTGCTCTGCTTCAGTTTCTAAAATATTTCAATCTTCCAAATGAGAGGGAGAGCAGGGTATTTATAGGTCCCTCACACGTGTCATCTGTCTTTGTTAGTTGCGTGACCCCCGTAACAACTTTCCTTGTTGTGCGACCGGCGCAACTTCTTGATTGTGCGACCCGTGCAACTGTCGCTCTGGTTAGGCCATCCGCGCAAACTGATCTCTTTGTTGCGCGACTCGCGCAACTATCTTCCTGGTGACGCTATCCGCGCAAACTGATTTCTTTGTTGCTCGACCCGCGCAACTGTCTTCCTGGTGATGTTATCCGCGCAAACTGATTTCTTTGTTGCGCGACCCGCGCAACTGTCTTCCTGGTTATGTGATCCGCGCCACTTGTCTTCTTCCAGTATTTCTCCCCTGAATGTCAATATTTCATTTTCATGATGATCATTTTTTATGCTCCAACACGACCGATTAGTGAATTCCGGCGAGGCGATTCCGACTGACCAAGTGTTTCACGGTGAAGGCAATTCCCGGCGACCTTCCAGTGAGTCTTCCCTTCTTCTTGCGCTCTTCCATTTTCCATCTTCATAAGATGTCATCTGATCTGAAAATGGTCAGAGGGGACTATGATGATTTTGAGCCGGGAAGCTCGGATGACAGAAGAGGGGTATCTGAAGGCCCCTTTGAAGCTGTGCCTCTATACCCTCCACCCCGAAGAAATAAAGAGGTGGGGGCTCGGACTTGTCGGGTAGGCAAGAAGAAGGCCACCAGAGCCCCCCAAGAATTAACTACAGGGGGCACTGAGATGCCTGCGAGCGGGGGGCCTCAGAGGCTGTCCCTGGAGGCTCCGTGCTATCGGAGTCCCAGATGGGGTGGATCCGTTTAGAGTTTGAGATCCCAAACTCCGTGCAATAAGGGCACTAGAGCCCCTTGATACCGTCGGCACTCCTGCTGAGGGGGAAGTCACCATTTTCCTCTGCTCCCTACAATGTGGCCTTCAGCTTCCTCTCCACCCTTTCGTTTGAGCCCTAACGGCCCACCTAAGGTTGGATCTCGGCCAACTCACCATCAATGCTTGGAGGATTTTAATTTTTTCCTTCATCATCTGGCGTCAAGTTAGGAACTCCGAGCTGACTCCTAAAGAATTGATGAGCTTGTACTTAGCCAAGCACGATAGCCACGAGCCGTGGAACTACTTCGCGACTCGTGGCAGTAGAGGGTCCGGGCTGGTCATGAATCTTTCATCCTCTAAAAAGGACTGGAAGAACAAATGGTTCTGGGCTTCGGGTGAATGGGAGACACCGGTGGCGGAGCTAGGAAACCTGACGACTCGGGTCCCCACCTGATTCACCACACCAGGTCGGACCTCATTCATATTCTTTCTTTGTCTCTTTTTCTTCTGTTGTAGTCAGATTAAAGTTTACTTTTTATTCTTGTAGATTTTCCGAGAGGCTCGCCTCTCCTCAACTCGGACCAGAAGAATCAAGTCGCCAAGGCTAGGGCGCGATCGGGAGAACTCCATTCCTGGTCAAACCTGATTTCGGCTGCCAATCTTCACTGGTCCTGGCTTTGCAAGTCCAAGCTTCTCCCAACTTCTTTCAGTAAGTCTCTCATGCGTCTCTTCCCTTGGAATGCCTAAACTTCCTGACTGGTTTCTGATTCAATATTTTTCATGTAGGCATGGCCGAGGCATTTGGGTCTCGAAGGAGGAAAGTCACCCCAACCGTCGATGAGATGCTGAGGGCCTTACCCCAAACGAAGACAACCATTCAGAGGAGGCAGGTGGCTCCTCGCGACGAGGGCCCCTCGACTCCAATTTTTATTGTTGCAGCTCCATCTGTAGCTTCAATTTCTATTGTTGCAGCTCGAGTTGCAGCACCCGTTGCAGCTGAGGCCGCGGTCATCGATGCTCCGACTCCAATCCTCTCTCCTACCGTCGCTCCCCAGACTACCGAAGCTCCTCCTCCTCCTATAGCCCCCGAACCCTGCATTGTCATCCCCTCTTCATCTAAGCGGGAGGAAGCCGTTCGGATGGCTGATGCCATGCTTTCCCCTCCCGAAGTTGGGGATGACCTTAGGGCTGAGGCTCAGGTCTCAGCAGGGACAAGACTGAGGCCGGGGGAGCCATGGGATTGGCCCAGGTGGGGACGAGCGGAGGGAGGTTCTATCCAAGCTACCACATGTCCTGCCTGGTTCACTGGGCAGCAAAACATGCCCCGGAAGAGGAGATAGCGAGCCTTCTTGACAAATCAGATGAATCCTTCATCAATGACATGGCTTCTATCTTCTACCGGGTACTTTCGTTATTCTTTCTTGCCTTCGTTTTTTTCCTTATTCGGATGCTCATTCTCTTTCCCCCTTTTTTTCTGTTCAGTCCATCCCGAGGCTTCTTTTGACTCGGGAGAGATTGTGGGAGTCCAGGAAGAGAGATGCTGAGGTGGAGGCCCTTAGAGGTGAGGCGGGGATTTTACGGGATGAGGTTGCTTTCCTCCGACTGGAGCAGTCGGAGCTTCGTTGGCAGCTCAAGGACGGGAGAGCTTGAGAGCTTCATTTCCAGGGGGCTGCGAGTAATCTAGAAGCCCGATGCAGTGCTGCCTCCACCGAGCTGACCAGGGTTAGTGCCCACAAGGATTTGCTCGCTAAGGAAAATGCCCGGCTGAGGGAAGAGCTAGAGCGGACCATAGCCGAGGCTGCTGAAGAATAAAATTGAGCTGTCTCCCAGGCGAAGGAGGCTCAGAGAGCTGAAGATGAAGCCTTCCTAGCCATGGCGGTGGCTGCTGCCGTGGATGCCTTCAAGGCTTCAGAGGAAAGGGTCGCTGAAGCTACTAAGTTTTACAACTGTGGCTTTAACGCTTGTATTGAAGCGGTCCAGGATTTGTACCCAGACCTCGATCTTGAACCCCTGCTACCCAAAGACGTGGGAGAGAAGTCCGCTAAAGATGTCTGCCTGGATCAGGCCCCTGCCTCCCAAGCTCCTCCTCCTCCGACTGCATAATTTTCAATACTTCTTCTTTTATGACTTTTTAGAACTTAAATATTTTTGACGGATAACTTGTTGGATATTATTTTTTTACCCTCTGGAGAGGGTGCATGGATGATGATTTTTAACCCTCTGGAGAGGGCATATGGATGGTGATTTCTTTATACGTTAATCTGCACTTGGTTCTTGGATGTTGATTGTTGATTATTGAATTGATTCGTTAACAGGTTGTTCTACTTTGGGGCACTGCTAAGCCAATACCTTAACGGGTTAGCTCGTCTCAATGTCGTTTTTGTTGTGCTTTGAACTTTTTTGATTTTGCTATTGGTAAGTCCAGATCCCTAGGGGATCGGCTCGTCCCATGATTGGCGATCAACTCTTAATCGGTCCGTTAGTCGGGCAACGATACTGCTCCTCTGTAGAGGAGACGAGTCATCCATTAACTTTTCCCCTGACTAAGAGGGGATGCCTTGTCGAATTCCCATAGGATAACATTCTAACCCCTTCTCTAAGGGATCAGTTCATTTAGTCTGCCCCTGCTTATGAGGGGCAACTTTTCCTTAGTAGATAATTCGTTCGTGTAGAAAGGAAGAGGTGTGAATTTTATTGAGAGCCTTAAAGGTTGGCCACCCGAAGTCATTTATTGAGAGCCTTAAAGGTTGTCCGCTAGGAGGCGTACACATATTGGGGGCCTTAAAGACCATTACATCAAGGATAGTAGATTTTTAGGTGCTCGGCATTCCACGGGTGGGGAAGACGGTGACCCTCGAGATCTTCTAAGTGGTAAGAGCCTGGTTTGGTTGATCGGACCACACGGTAAGGCCCTTCCCAGTTAGGCCCGAGTGCCCCAGCCCCCGGCTCGGTGGTGATCTGGAAGATTCGGTGGAGGACCAAGTCCCTTGGACAGAACCGCCTAGTCTTGACATTGGAATTGTAGAATCACGCTACCTGTTGATGTCGAGCAACGGCTCGGAGTCTGGAGACTTCCCTGGCCTCTTCCAGCAGGTCCAGATTGGCTGTCATCTGCTTGACATTTTAATTTTCTTGATAATTTCTGACTCGAGCTGTGGGGAGGCCAATCTCGATTGACATCATTGCCTCCGAGCCATATGATAGCGAAAATGAGGTTTCCCCAGTGGACGACTGAGTTGTAGTCCTGTAAGCCCATAAGATGAATGGGAGCTCTTTGGCCCAGTTTCCCTTTACTTTCTCTAACTTTGTTTTGAGGTGGTGCTTGATGACCTTGTTAACTGCTTCTACCTGTCCATTAGATTGCAGGTGCCGAGGTGAAGAATACGGGTTTGCGATGCCGAGCCCTCAGCACATGCCTCGGAACTTGTTGTTGTCAAACTGTCTGCCGTTATCGGACATAATGGTGTGCAGTTTTTCGAACCGACAGATAATGTTTTTCCAGACAAAATCAATGACCTTCTGTTCTATGATTTTTACGACGGGCTTGGCCTCGGCCCACTTGGTGGAGTAATCGACTGTGACGATGGCAAACTTGACTTACCCATTTCCTGTAGGCAGAGGGCTGATGATGTCAATCCCCCACTGAGCGAACGGCCATGGACCGCTCATGGGAGTCATTTCCTTAGCTGGTTGTCTCGGCACAGTCGCGTAACGCTAGCATTTATTGCACCTTTGAACGTAGTTCTTCAAGTCCTCCTTGAGGGTCGGCCAAAAATATCCTTATTAGAGTATCTTCAGGGCCAGAGCTCGGCTGCCAGAATGGTTTCCGCAGATTCCTTCATGAATCTCCCAAATTACATAATCTGCCTCATCGGATCGAACGCACCTGAGGTAGGGTTGTGAATGCCCTTTTTTATATAGTATTCCGTCTAGGACTACATACCGCGCCGCCCTAACTCTCAGGTGCTTGGCTTCCAGCCTATTCGTGGAGACTTCGCCAGATATGAGATAGTTATAAATAGGGTCCATCCAGCTAGGAGTATCATCCACTGGATTAACCGTTTTCTTCTCTGTCTGGTCGATGCTTGGGTATTCTATAAACTCCACGGGGATGATACGCGGGATCTTCCCTTCCGTGGCGAAGGCTAGCTTCGCTAGGGCATCGACCCATGAATTTTCTGCTCTAGAGATCTGGTGGATAGTGCAGCTCCAGAACCTTCCTATCAATTTCCTTACCTCGTCTAGATAAGCAATCATCCTCGTCTCCTTGGCCTCGTACTCATTAGAGATATGGTTCACTACCAGTTGGAATCACATCGGACCTAGAGTGACTGGACTCCCAGACTTGCTGCCAGTCTGAGTCCTACCAGTAGAGCCTCGTACTCTGCCTCATTGTTAGAAGCCTTGAAGCCAAGTCTGATCGCATACTGGATGGGCCTGAAATCGGGATCGATCAGAACAATTTCTACTCCGGCACGCTTGGCATTGGATGAGCCATCCACATAGAGGACCCATCCTTATTCCGATACCATCTCGAGACTACATGGGGGATCAGTCGAAGGAGTCACCTCAGTTTCTGTGCTGATCCTTTCTTCCTCCGAGGCAGTAAATTTTGTGATGAAGTCAGCCACTACTTGGCCCTTGATCGCTGCCTTTGGTTGGAACTGGATGTCGAACTCCCAGAGTTCGATGGCCCACTTGGTCAGCCGACCAGACGCCTTGGTCCTCTAGAGGACTTGCTTGAGGGGAGAATCAATGAACACCATGATGGAATGAGCTTGGAAGTATGGACGTAACCTCCGAGCTGAGAAGACGAGGCTGAGTGGTAGCTTCTCTAGAGCCGGATATCTTGACTCAGCGGGCACCATGGCCTTGCTCACGTAATACATAGGATGTTGTTTACCTCTTACCTCTCTAATCAGGGCTGAGCTAACAGCTGAGGCCGAGACCGTAAGGTATAGGAACAGGGGTTCTCCTTCTTCGGGCTTAAATAGTAGGGGTGGTGAACCTAAATATTGTTTGAGTTGCTGAAAGGCTTGTTCGCATTCTTACGTTCATTCTGCCTTCTTATGACCCTTCAAATTTTGAAAGAAAGGGAGACATTTGTCCGTAGCTTTGGATATAAATCATCCGAGCACTGTCACTCATCCAGTGAGGCATTGTATCTCCTTGACAGTCCGAGGTGAATTCATGTCTAGGGGCGCCTTGATTTTATCGGGGTTTGCTTCAATGCCTCTCTAGCTGACTTGAAACCCGAGGAATTTGCCAAAGCCAACTCTGTAGGCGCACTTTACGAGATTCAGCTTCATCTGATATTCTCGGAGGATGGTGAAAGTTTCTCTAAGATCTGCCAGGCGGTCGGACACTTTGATGCTTTTTAGTAGCATATCGTCGACGTACACTTCCATGGTATGTCTGATCTGCTTGGCGAACATTTGATTCACCAACCTTGGATATATAGCCCCCACGTTTTTCAGGCCAAACAGCATGACTCGGTAACTGTCAAATCTCTTGTCTGTGACGAAGGTAGTCTTCTGCCTATCTAGGGATGCATCGAGATCTGGTTATACCCGGAGTAAGCGTCCAGGAAGGAAAACAGTTCGTGCCCTGCTGTGTTGTCCACTAATTGATCAATCTGAGGTAACGGGAAGCTATCCTTCAGACACGCCTTATTCAGGTTCGAGTAGTCTACGTAGACCCGCCACTTCCCATTGGACTTCTTAACGAGGACCAAATTTACGATCCAATCGGGATAATGTACCCCCTCTATGAAGCCAATGTCAAGTAGAATGGAGACTTCGTCGGCTATAGCCTCATACCACTCAGCATCGAACGATCTCCTCTTCTGTTTGACAGGTTTATGATCTGGATTCACATTCAGCCTGTGGACTATGACATCCGGAGAGATTCCGGGCATAGCTTCATGCGACCATGCGAAGACATCTTTGTGTTATCGTAGGAAGGCTAGCATTTCGGTCTGTTGTTCAGGGTTCAACAACTTTCCGAGCTGAACAATTCTACTCGGGTCTGCCTCATCGAGCGGTACTTTCTCCAGGTCTTCCACGAATGAGCCTTCCGTAGGTCCTCTGGGATCTAGTACGTTGATGGTGAGTGCTTTCTTAACCGACCCTCTCTTCACTGCTATCGGGTAGCATCTCCGAGCTTCGCGTTGGTCACCTCGGAGATAGCCTATTTCGCCCTCGGTAGGGAATTTCATCATCAGATGATAGGTGGAGACGAGTGCTCTCATTGTATTGAGAGAAGGTCTGCCCAGGATGACGTTGTGTACTGATGGCACATTAACAACTAGGAAGTCCACCATGAGGGTGACTTGGTGTTGTCCTTCTCCCACAGTCACAGAGAGGGAGATGGCTCCCTCGGAGATCACCATTTCTCCAACAAAGCCATGCAGGGGGTCTTCACAGGTCTGAGGTGTGACCTCGGAACCTCCATTCTTTTGAAAGCCTCGGAGTAGATTACATCGGCTGAACTTCCGATGTCGATCAGGATGCGGTACACCTTGTGGTTGGCTATATAGTAACCACTAGGGCGTCGTCGTATGGATGCTGGATCCCGCATGCATCATCTTCTGAGAAGGTCATGCTGCACGAATTGACCTAGGGTTCTTTGCTCGACTGCTCGGTCAGGTGGATGTAATGTTCCGGATCAGACTTCCGAGAGTGGGCTTTCCGGGCCCTTTTCAAATCTCTTCCATTAGACGAGCCCCCGAAGATGGTACGAATTTCAGCTGGCTCTTCCATGGTGTTATTCGGCTGTTCTTGCTCTCGCTCTTCTTTCCGAGCAGTTCTGTCTTCCTTGGCATATTGGCGCATATGTCCCTTACGAATAAGGGTCTTGATCTCATCTTTAAGATCTACACAGTCGGTTGCGTTGTGGCTGTGATCTCGGTGGAAATGGCAATATTTACGTTTGTCTCGATGATCTGGGTCGGCCCTCATACAAATGGGCCAATTCAGAAGCTTGTGCCCTCTGATGTCCAATAGAATCTGCTCAGCTGACGTGTTGAAGGGGGTGTAGGAACGGAATTTACCCTCCGGCTTTTTGCTCAGACGACGATCGCGAGGAGCTAGCGCGGTCGTCTAGTCCTTTGCTGGACAGCTGAGGTTCTTCGTTCCTTGGCCTCTTCCCCTTATCGGTCAGCTCTATTACTTGAACATTTTTGCGAGCGTTGGAGAATTCCTCGGCGTTAGTATACTTCTGAACTCTGGCAATAAGGTTTGCTAACGTCTTCGGTGGATTCTTTCCAATGGAGAAAGTGAACTTTCCTTCTTTTAGGTTGCTGACCATGGCGGCGAGTGCCATCTTGTCGTCGTAATCTTCTACTTGCAATGCTTCCTCATTAAAGCGAGCAATGTAGTCCTTCAACAACTCCTTCGGCTCTCTTGATAGCGAATAGGTGAGTATTGGATTTTCAACTCCTCTCACTGCTTATGAATTGGGTAAGGAATAGTTGACTCAAATCCGTGAAGGAACCGATGGAATTGGGTTTGAGCTGACGGTACCAACTCCGAGCAGATCCTGTAAGGGTGATCGAAAATTCCCTGCACATCATCGCATCCGTTGCCGTCTGGATTTGCAACTATGAATGATAAGCCTCCACGTGCTCAGATGGGTCACCAAACCTAGAGTACTGGATGACGAGAGGTATCCGGAACCTCTGTGGCATCACCTCATTCATGATTGTAAAGGTGAAAGGAGGCTTGATCTCTTCCATCATTGCTTGAACGGCCGCGGGAACTGACAATGGCAGTTATTTCTTTTCTAGTGTCAAAATCTTGTTGTTAAGCTCCGCGAACCGTGTTTCCCAAGGATCTTTATTCTCAGCTACTATCTACTGGGTGTTTTCTATTTTAGGAGTCCTCCTTCCCCTCCTCCGTTTCAGCTCGTGGCGGAGATCCGTCGGTGCCAGGGCTGAGGTGACCGAGGCTGTCACACCCCAAACCCGAAAATCGGATTTGTAGGAATCCTGATAGCCGAATCCGGTGTCAACAAGCTCCGTAGTACCCCATTCTCGGCTCCTAGCGTTCATCCGCCAGATTCAGATCTTGGGATCCTACAAGGAGGATTTTTTAGTTTTTATTTTTACATTTAACTCGTAATAAGCATAACCACAAGTATACCCAAATCATAAAGGCCATCATCACATATCCACTAATATAATCATTTGAATACAATGCTGAAAGGGAAAATACATATGTCGAAATCAAAACTCCAGAAGGTAGCTGCACGCTCCAAGCTCAACACTATTGCAACCTAACATCACCTGCACACATCTATCGTGCATAAGCTTATAGAAAGCTTAGAGGGTGGTGTAAGTGTATGCACAAAGTAAGTGTCTAGTATTTAATATAATGCCATCATCATACAATACCGAAATTACTGGTAATCCATAAATCGTACATTATCGGAATAAGCAGAAACACTGACAAGATCATGAATTATCAGAGTGAGCAGAAATACTGACAAGATAATAAATCATGTGATAATAGATAAGTAGAAGTATGGACAAGTCCATAACTCAATCAATATCAGAATACACAATATAGAACATTTATGCAATAAGGAGTCATAAAGAGCCAAATACCAGATGCCGGAGATGCAATGCAATATACAAATCCTGTTAAATCTATCTAGGCCATATAAGTACAGAAACATAGCAACCCAAAATGTCATATACCTACGGACGTAATGCAATATGCGATGCGAATGAAATGACCACTGGAGTGTGAAGTCGGGATGATAGTATGTAGTATCGTAAGCTACGGGGTCCACCACAGGGGACTTCTATCCAAACCAGTCTCATACCTAAATTTGGATAGTCAGACTTAACGTGGTAAACTCCTGACCTCAGGTTAGTAGCGCGCCCAACCGAAATCCTTGCCATAACGAAGGTACACAACAATTAGTTGCGCACCACCAGCCCGAGTGGATAGTGAATGAATGAATAAATGAGCATGCAACTCTTACTCAGTAAGTCCACATATCAGTACAGTTCCTCTCTGGGGAATCACCGGGGTCTATTACACTCCAAACTAGATTACCGCCCCATCTTGCGCAACAAGGAGAGTGGAAGAGACCTCACTATCCGCCTGCCAATATCGGGCCCAGCTCGTCAAGCTGGTTAGACTCAGCCTAGCATTGCCCCCTCCTCTCAGGCTGGTAAGGCTGGATCCCCTTCCAACCGACCATGACACAGTGGGAGACACGGCCTAACGGTATACGGCCCTCATGCATCCACTCGGTCTAGACATTGGAGCAACTTCTAGAACTAAGAGGGTTTAGGGACTTTCACCCAGGGATATCTATAGCACCCCATGTAGAATAGATTTTCGGTGTCCCATCTGGCCATCCACAAAATACATGTGAAGGCTACAGCCCTGGTGTCGCTAGGGCGTATAGTAATCACAGTACACAATGCAAGATGCATGAGTCATACAATCCAATCATGCATCAATCCTGCGCATACCATGTGCTCATGCGAGATAACCTCCGCCTATCAGTGAGTCTCATAATAATCTGCCCAATGACATATGCAATGGTCAACCACATCTCATAACAAACATACAGATGATGCGTATGGGCATGTATCATAATGCTATGCAGTCACATACTCATAATCGGTATCCATAATTGGCATCGACAATCGACCTCGACAATGTGGACATTTAACCAACATTACCCCCAAGGAATGGCCCACATAGAGCCAATCATATCGTGGGCCTATGGCCTCACACAAGGGCCACATACAACAAGTGGGCCGCATCACATGGGCTAAAAATACATCTCAATGGGCCTCATCATATGGGCCTCATATACATCAAGTGGGTCGCATCAACTGGGCCGCAGCAATGGGCCTCATATAAATCCAATGGGCCACATTAAATGGTCATATACAATCTCAATCAGCCGTATCCCATGGGCCTCAAATATATCATAATGGGCCTCATCATACGGTCCAATATACATCATAGTGGGTCGAATACACGGGCTTAATATAAACCACCATGGGCCATGACCCATGATCCTCAAATGCATCATAATGGGCTACGACCCATGGGCCTCAATATACATCAAGTGGATCGCATTAATGGGTCTCATATACACCAAATGGGCCGCGTACCTGGGCCTCGAAATACATCAAGTGGGCCACATATCATGGGCCTAATACATATCACAATGGGCCTTTCCCTTAGGCCACAAATACATCATAATGGGCCTCTGACACGGGTCTAATATACATCATGAGGGGCCACATCCTATGGGCCTTAATTATATCACAATGTGCCATGTCCCATGGGCCTCGAATACATCATAATGGGCCGCACCACCTGGGCCTCGAATGTATCACAATGGGCCATAACCCATGGGCCTCAATACGTCATAATAGGCCACAACTCATGGGCCCCAAACACCAAAAAGGTTGGCCCCATATATATATTAAGTGGGCCAAATGGGACAGTCCATGGTTTAGCAAAACAAATGGACAGCGTGGTTAAAACATATTCATCATGGTGTGCCCCCCCATGTCGATGGGTGGCGTAGTGAATACATACATTATGGCGGGTTCTCACACTACCCTGGATAGATGGACGGATGGAGAACCACATACATCAAGTGGGGTCCATGTCCTCAAGCGGAAGGATGGTTGGATATAACAATACATCATTGCGGCCTTACACCACTCGCCCAGATGGACAGTCGAATATAGAGCATGTACGTCAAGGTGGGTCCCACCTGCCATGGACGGAGTGGATATACAACACATCATCAAGGTGGGTCCCAGGAATAGTCTGCCCAATGGCGTATGTTATGATCAGTCATTTCTCACATCAGGCATACATATGATGCGTATGATCATGAATTATGGGTCTATCCTAAACATGTGTTGTGGTGATGGGCTCTGTTCATAACGAAGATGGGCCTAGGAGGTCTACACACTACAAGTATGAACCTATCATTAGATCCTAGGGAGAGTCATAATGCGGACATTTAACTAACATTGTACTTATAATGTGGACGTCAAACCAACATTGCTCCCAAGGCATGACCCGCCATAAAAGTCAACACATAAACCACGGTGGAATCACATTACAATGGGCCTCAACCCATGGGCTCCAAATACATCATAATGGGCCTCAACCCATGGGCCCTAGAATACATCAAAATGGGCCTAGTCACATGGTCCTCATATATGTCAAGGTGGCCTCAACAATGGGCCTCATACACATGGCAGTGGACCTCAATAACGGGCCCTCATACACGTCAAGGTGGACCTCAATAACGGGCCCTCATACACATCAAGGTGGGCCTCAATAACAGGCCACAAATATATCATAATGGGCCTAATCACATGGGCCTTATATTGATCAAGTGGGCCACACCAATGGGCCACACTAATGGGCCTTATGTACATTGTAATGGGCCATAACCCAGGGTCCTTACATTCATATCAAGGTGGGCCTCAACAACGGCCTCATACACATCAAGGTGGGCCTAATCACATGGGCCTTATGTGTATCAGATGGGTCACACCAATTGGGCCCCATACGTACATCAAATGGGCCTCAACCAAATAAGTGGTGATAATGATTTCCACCATTGAAATCCCAAAGCCCATGATAATATTTATTTCCCATCCAATCTGATCATAAGGTCATAATGACCTGAAAGGAAAAAGCAAATATCATATTGGTCCAAAATGGGTGGCTCAAGGGTTTTAATGGTGGACAGATTGGATGCAACACATGCATCATGGTGGGGGTCCACATGGAAGCCCATTATCAAGTATATAATATATATAATCTATGTATAATATACAATATTATGTATAATATAATACAATATTATACATAATATATATATTTATATATATATGTGTGTGTGTGTGTGTGTGTGTATAGACACACACACACACACCGCACACACACACACACACTGCACACACACACGCTCACACACACACTCACACACACCGTCCAGGGGGACGGTGTGGATAGAACACATACTCATGGGGGACCCACCGTCCACCGTCAGTGGACGGTGTGAATATACACATACATCACTGTGAGTCCCACGTGGGGCCCACCATAACGTTTATCTTCCATCCAACCCGTTCATAAGGTTAGGCAGACCTGGCTGCTGAGGAAAAACAAATTTCATAATGATCCAAAACTTCTGTGTACTCAAAAAGGGTTTCAATGATGGACGTTTAATCAACACTGTTTCCTATGATGTGGGCCACCTGAGCTTTGGATGGACCTGATTTTTGGAGGGGGCCCACCTTAGGAGATGGCCCACCAAATGGACGGGTTGGATGACAAATATACATCATGGTGGGGCCCATGGCTGGGGCCGTGGGTCCCTGCCCGTCCGCACGTCCGTGCGCAGGACGTTTGCGCGTCCTCTCCTTCGACACTGGGCAAAGCATTGCCTGTTGTGAGTTTTTTTTTTTTTGGGGGGTTTCATATGTGGGGCCCATACCAACTGAATCCAGCCCATCCATTGCACTCCATGGCTCAAGACCAACCAAATGAACCCAATATTGAGTATTTTTCAGTGTATAGCAATGTCAAGGAAGATTTCAATGGTGAAAACCACCATTTGCTATGCTATGGCCCGCCAGAAAGTCAGATTAGCGTCATTTTTTGGCTCAACGCCTAAAATGATCTAGGGAATGGTATGGACGGCTTGGATGAGATTGATACATCAAGGTGGGGCCTGCATGAGCGGCCCACCCAAAAAGCATAAAACTAAGTATATTATTATTATTATTATTATTATTATTATTATTTTACAGCGAGTACACCTCACTGTCCGTTCAACTTCAGGGAACACGTCCAGCGTCCTTGGACGCTGGACGGATGGTGTTTATATACCATTCATTAAGGTGGGTCCCACGTGTGAGGACCATGACTGGTGGGTCCCATGTGGACGTGCGCCCCCCCCCCCCCCAGCGTCCCATGTTTTTCCATCTCCCTAAGGTAGGGCCCACATGGTTTGGATGGTTGGATAAGACATACATCAAGGTGGGGTACATCCGGGTGGGCCACACATCACGTAAAAATGAAAAGAGAGAGAGAGAAAGAAAGAAACACCCACCTTAGATATTGGACTTCTTCTTCCACCAATGTATTCTAGGGCTCCAAGGGAACAAGATTCAATGGTCGGGATTGATTTTGAAGGGTTGGATTTGGGGGGTGGAGAGCTTGCAAAGGGTTGGAAATGGAGAGCTCTCATGGACGTTGGGAGCTCTCTCTTGCTAGGGGAGGCAAATGGAGAAGAAGAGAGTAAAGAGATGAGAGAGAGTGAAAGGATGGGTGTGTAAGAGGGTAATAATGGGTTGTAAGAGCATAGGGAAGAGAACCTCATAATGACTTGTAAGAGAGAGTTGACTAAAGCTCTCATGGGAAATGGGGCTCCTAGGGTGGGTCCACCTAGGGAAACATGTGCACCCCCTCAAATTGGAATTGCAGCGACGATGCAGTCGCAATGACATAGGTCTTAGGTCAAGCCGACTCAGAATTACAAGATAACACTCAAGGTCACGCGCAAATGCTATCTACGAGTCGCAGGTCGCCGGAATTCGACCGGAAGGACCGCGGGAGCCTACAAAACGATACAGTCTAAGACACGGGTCTCACAGAGGCGTTCGTTGGAGCTCGAGTTGTTGTGTTCCGAGCTGAAGCTCGGATTTGGGTCGGGGGAGGATTCTGGATAGAAGCCGGTGCCCGAGGGGGTTGACGCGGGGGCCCCTCAGGTCTCGTACTCCTCGGTGCGGAATGAGCTTCCACAACCTGACTAATTGGCTCAGGAACAAGGTTTTCCTGAGCAGGATGTGGTTGCGGCTCTTGTCGTTGTTACTTCATCTGGTTGATCTCGTCGCGCAAGGCTTATATTTCGCTTTGCATCGCGCGATACTTGCTTGTCCAATTGCGTGAATGCTAAGAAGGCCCTGGGCCCAATTCGGCGTGAAGCAATGAAGAAGAACGAGTTTGCTCTGGTTCCACAGCTACCACTTTCTTCTTTTCCCTCGCCATTATGCTTCAGGATAGGAACTTGACTTTTCGTGTCAGTTCCCACAGAAGGCGCCAAAAATGTTAATGACAAAATCTGGATCACCCTCCACTTGACATGATGAACATTCAAGGAACCCTGATCCTGCACAAACAATGAGCAAAGGAGACCCTGGCTAGGCCGGAGGACCCTCCGATGCCTAAGTTAGGTCAAGGAAATCTGGGTATATGTTGAAGAATTGAGGGAGAATGTCAGATGTTGCGTACCTGTAGCAATGGGGTCTTATTATATTTATAGCTGATTATCGGACAGCCTGGGTCCGTTAATCTCGGCACGATTCGCTCAATCAGTGGGATTTTCGGATCGTGGAGATACTGTCCGCAATCCAGGGATTGTGTAGCATATCATGCCCTAAAGGCGCGTATCTGTGGACGAGATAATCAGGCGCGTCCTCTTAAGGTAGTTTCTAAACTTAACGTGTGGAGCGCTCACGCCTTACCTCAACCTCAGCTCAGGACGTGTGGCCGAAGGGGCCCTGACTCCGAGCCTCTGCTTCGGATATGGGCGTTCGGGCCTTCGCCGTAGAGTTTGAGGATCACACTATATGTCCGAGCCGAGCTTCGGTCTGGACTCAACATTTAGCTTTCTTCATCGCCCTTTGGAGGTCTTCCCTTTGAGCTCCGAGGCGGATGCACTACGCCAAAACAGTGAAAAAAGGACGGTCCAAAACTGTCTCAAATGACCAAAAAGGATGGTCATGGACCATCGCATAGGCAGTCAAATTTTGAGTCCTATTACTTAAAGGACGGTTGATAACCGTCATTCTTATTGACGAAAAAAAGACGGTCATGGACCGTCCTAAAAAAGGACGGCCATAGACCGTCCTTCAAATGGACTGTCATAGACCGTCTCTTATGAGCCCAACAAGGACGGCCATCGACCGTCCTTTAAAAGGACTGTCATGGACCGTCCTTAAAAAAGACTGTCATAAACCGTCTCTTATGTGCCTTCAAATGACAGCGATAGACCGTCCTTGAAACAGACGGTCATAGACCATCCTTTAAAAGGACTGTCATGGACCGTCTCATATGAGCCTTTAAAGGACAGCCATAGACCGTCCTTTAAACGGACGGTCATGGATCGTCTTTAAAAAGGACTGCCACGAACCGTCTCATATGAGCCTTCAAAGGACGGTTATAGACCGTCCTTTAAAAGGACGGTCATGGACCGTCCTTTAAAAGGACTGCAATGGGCCGTCTCTTATCATGCTTTAAGGACATTTTAAATTTGACCTGTTACAATCTTCTTCACATTAAATTTGACCTGATATACACCTGTTATACAATATATTTCATCACATTCACATCCTAATATACACCTGTTATACAATATCTTTCATCACATTCACATCTTAATATACACCTGTTATACAATATATTTCATCACATTCACATCCTGATATTTCATCACATTCACATCCTGATATTTCATCACATTCACATTCACATCTTGATATTTCATCACATTCACATCCTGATATACACCTGTTATACAATATATTTCATCACATTCACATCCTGATATACACCTGTTATCACATTCACATCTTGATATACACCTGATATACACCTGTTATACAATATATTTCATCACATTCACATCCATCTAAACCCAAACTCACACAATCTTCCTGATATACACATGTTAAAAATATATTTCATCACATTCACATCCATCTAAACCCAAACTAAATCCATCCAAACACAATCTTCCGATATACACCCGTTATACAATATATTTCATCACATTCACATTCACATCCATCTAAACCCAAACTACGTAAATCCATCCAAACACACAATCTTATCTACATTACATTCATCCATGCATAATACATATAAGTTTAACTTCATAAGTAAAAAAACAATCTTATCCACATTTCATCACATTCACATCCATCTAAACCCGAACTACATAAATCCATCCAAACATAAACTACATCCATCCAAACACAAACAATCTTATTCACATTACATTCATCCACGCATAATACATATAAATAAGTTTAGGTTTAGGTTAGGTTATAAGCTATAGGTTTAGGGAATTGAGAATAGGTTAAGGTTTAGGTTTAGGAAATCGGGTTCGGGTTAGGGATCGGGCTTAGGTTTGGGTTTTTAAGTTTAAGTTTAGGTTTAGGTTAGGGAGTTGATTAGGATTAGGTGTAGGTGTAGGTTTAGGGATTTGAGAATAGGTTAAGGTTTAGGTTTAAGAATTCGGGTTCGGGTTCTGGATTGGGTTTAGGTTTGGGTTTTCAAGTTTAGGTTTAGGTTAGGGAGTTTAGATTAGGATTAGGTTTAGGTTTAGGGATTTAAGAATAGGTTAAGGTTTAGGTTTAGGAAATCGGGTTCGGGTTCGGGATCGGGTTTAGGTTTGGGTTTTCAAGTTTAGGTTTAGGTTTAGGTTAGGGAGTTTAGATTAGGATTAGGTGTAGGTGTAGGTTTAGGAATTTGAGAATAGGTTAAGATTTAGGTTTAGGTTTAGGTTAGGTTTAGGGAATTGAGAATAGGTTAAGGTTTAGGTTTAGGAAATCGGGTTCGGGTTCGGGATTGGGTTTAAGTTTGGGTTTTCAAGTTTAGGTTCGGGTTTAGGTTAGGGAGTTGAGATTAGGATTAGGTGTAGGTGTATGTTTAGGGATTTGAGAATATATTTAGGTGATAGGTTATAGGTTCAGTTTAGGTTTAGGTTATAAGCTATAGGTTTAGGGGAATCGAGAATAGGTTAAGGTTTAGGTTTAGGGATTTGAAAACAAAGTTAAGGTTAAGGTTTAAGAATTCGGGTTTGGGATTGGGTTTAGGTTTGGGTTTTCAAGTTAAGGTTTAGGTTTAGGTTTAGGTTTAGGTTGGGTAGTTTAGATTAGGATTAGGTTTAGGTTTAGAGACTTGAGAATAGGTTAAGGTTTAGGTTTAGGAAATCGGGTTCGGGTTTGGGATCGGATTTAGGTTTGGCTTTTCAAGTTTAGGTTTAGGTTTAGGTTAGGGAGTTGAGATTAGGATTAGCTTTGTAGGTGTAGGTTTAAGGATTTGAGAATATATTTAGGTTATAGCTTATAGGTTCAGTTTAAGTTTAGGTTAAGGTTAAGGTTTAGGTTTAGGTTATAAGCTATAGGTTTAGGGAATTGAGAATAGGTTAAGGTTTAGGTTTAGGAAATCGGGTTCGGGTCTGGATCGGAGTTTAGGTTTGGGTTTTCAAGTTTAGGTTTAGGTTTAGGTTAGGGAGTTGAGATTAGGATTAGGTGTAGGTTTAGGTTTTAGGTATTTGAGAATACATTTAGGTTTTAGGTCATAGGTTTAGGTTTTAGGCTTAGGCTTAGGTTTAGGTTTAGGTTAGGTTATAGGTTAAGGTTTAGGTTTAGGAAATCGGGTTCGGGTTCTGGATCGGGTTTAGGTATGGGTTTTCAAGTTTAGGTTTAGGTTTACGTTAGGGAGTTGAGATTAGGATTAGAGTAGGTTTATGTTTAGAGATTTGAGAATACATTTAGGTTTTAGGTCATAGGTTTTGGTTTAGGTTAAGGTTATAAGTTTAGGTTTAGGTTAAGGTTTAGGTTTAGGTTATAAGCTATAGGTTTAGGGAATTGAGAATAGGTTAAGGTATAGGTTTAGGAAATCGGGTTCGGGTTCGGGATTGCGTTTAGGTTTGGGTTTTCAAGCTTAGGTTTAGGTTTAGGTTAGGGAGTTGAGATTAGGATTAGGTGTAGGTTTAGGTTTAGGATTTGAGAGTACATTTAGGTATTAGGCTTAGGTTTAGGTTTAGGTTTAGGTTTAGGTTTAAGTTAGGTTTAGATTTAGGTTTAGGAATTGAGAATAGGTTAAGTTTTTAGGTTTAGGAAATCGGGTTCGGGTTCGAGATCGCGTTTAGGTTTGGGTTTTCAAGCTTAGGTTTAGGTTTAGGTTAAGGAGTTGAGATTAGGATTAGGTGTAGGTTTAGGTTTAGGGATTTGAGAGTACATTTAGGTATTAGGCTTAGGTTTAGGTTTTAGGTTTAGGTTTAGGTTAGGTTTAGATTTAGGTTTAGGGAATTGAGAATAGGTTAAGTTTTTAGGTTTAGGAAATCAGGTTCGGGTTCGAGATCGCATTTAGGTTTGGGTTTTCAAGCTTAGGTTTAGGTTTAGGTTAGGGAGTTGAGATTAGGATTAGGTGTAGGTTTAGGTTTAGGGATTTAAGAGTACATTTAGGTATTAGGCTTAGGTTTAGGTTTTAGGTTTAGGTTTAGGTTAGGTTTAGGTTTAGGGAATTGAGAATAGGTTAAGTTTTTAGGTTTAGGAAATTGGGTTGTGTTCTAGTATTGGGTTTAAGTTTGGGTTTTCAAGTTTAGGTTTAGGTATAGGTTAGGGAATTGAGATTAGGATTAGGTGTAGGTTTAGCTTTAGGAAATGAGTTTAGGTTATAGGTTTTGGGATTTGGGAATAGTTTTAGGTTATAAGCATAGGTTTAGGTTAGGTTATAGATTATAGGTTATAGGTTAAGGTTTTGGGATTTGATTTTAGGTTATAGGATTAGGTTAAGGTTTAGGTTTAGGTTATAGGTTTTAGGATTCGAGAATGGGTTTGGGTTTAGGTTATAGGTTTTTGTTTAGGTTTAGGTTATATGTTTTGATTTAGGTTATAGGTTATAGGTTTAGGTTAATTATAGGTTCTTGGATTTAAGAATGGGTTCGGGTTTAGGTTATAGGTTTTGGATTTGAGAATGGGTTATGGTTTTGGTTTAGGAAATCGGGTTCATATTCAAGATTGGGTTTAAGTTTTGGTTATATGTTTTTGAATTTGAGAATGGGTTATAGTTTAGGTTTAGGAAATCGGGTTCATGTTTGGGATTGGGTTTAAGTTTTGGTTTTCAAGTTTAGGTTTAGGTTTAGGTTAGGGAGTCAAGATTAGGATTAGGTGTAGGTTTAGCTTTAGGGAATTGAGTTTAGGTTATAGGTTTAGGGAAAGGTTAGGTTTAAGTTATAGGTTTTGGGATTTGGGAATAGTTTTAGGTTATAAGTATAGGTTTAGGTTAGGTTTTAGGATTTGAGAATGGGTTCGGGTTTAGGTTATAGGTTTTGGTTTTGGTTTTGGTTATAGGTAATGATTTAGGTTATAGGTTTTAGGTTTAGGTTATATGTTTAGGTTTAGGTTATAGGTTTTTTTTATTTGAGAATGGGTTTGGGTTTAGGTTATAGGTTTTGGTTTTGGTTTAGGTTTTAGGTTTTGGGATTTGAGAATGGGTTCGGGTTTAGGTTATAGGTTTTGGTTTTGGTTTAGGTTATAGGTTTTGGTTTTGGTTTAGGTTTAGGTTATAGGTTTGGGATTTGAGAATGGGTTTGGGTTTAGGTTATAGGTTTTGGTTTTGGTTTTGGTTATAGGTTTTGGTTTTGGTTTAGATAAGGTTTAGGTTTAAGTTATAGGTTATTGGATTTGAGAATGGGTTCGGGTTTAGGTTATAGGTTTTGGTTTTGGTTTAGGTTATTGGTTTTGGGATTTGAGAATGGGTTCGGGTTTAGGTTGTAGCTTTTGGTTTAGGTTTAGGTTTAGGTTTATGTTTAGGTTTAGGTTTAGGTTATAGATTTTTGGATTTGAGAATGGGTTCGGGTTTAGGTTATAAGTTTTGGTTTTGGTTTAAGTTATAGGTTTTGGGATTTGAGAATGGGTTCGGGTTTAGGTTATAGGTTTTGGTTTAATTTTAGTTTAGGTTATAGGTTATAGGTTTTGGTTTAGGTTTAGGTTATAAGTTATATGTTTTGGTTTAGGTTTTGGGATTTGAGAATGGGTTTGGGTTTAGGTTATAGGTTTGGGTTTAGGTTTTGGTTTTGGTTATAGGTATTGATTTAGGTTATAGGTTATAGGTTTTGGTTATATGTTTAGGTTTAGGTTGTAGGTTTTTGGATTTGAGAATGGGTTCGGGTTTAGGTTAGAGGTTTTGGTTTTGGTTTAGGTTATAGGTTATAGGTTTTGGTTTAGGTTAGAGGTTTTGGTTTTGGTTTAGGTTAAGGTTTAGGTTTAGGTTATAGGTTGGGGATTGGGTTTATGTTTGGGTTTTCAAGTTTAGGTTTAGGTTTAGGTTAGGGAGTTGAGATTAGGATTAGGTGTAGGTTTAGCTTTAGGGATTTAGGAATACATTTAGCTTTTAGGTTTAGGTTTAGGTTATAAGTTATAGGTTATAGGTTTAAGTTTAGGTTAAGGTTATAAGCTATAGGTTTAGGGAATTGAGAATAGGTTAAGGTTTAGGTTTAGGAAATCGGGTTCGGGTTCGGGATCGGGATCGGGTTTAGGTTTAGGTTTAGGTTAGGTTAAGGTGAGATTAGGATTAGGTGTAGGTTTAGGTTTAGAGATTTGAAAAATACATTTAGGTTTTAGGTCATAAGATTTGGTTTAGGTTAAGGTTATAGGTTTAGGTTAAGGTTTAGGTTTAGATTTAGGTTAAGGTTTAGGTTAAGGTTATAAGCCATAAGTTTAGGGAATTGAGAATAGGTTAAGGTTTAGGTTTAGGAAATCGGGTTCGGGTTCGGGTTTGGGATCGGGTTTTGGTTTGGGTTTTCAAGTTTAGGTTTAGGTTTAGGTTAGGGAGTTGAGATTTGGATTAGGTGTAGGTTTAGGTTTAGGGATTTGAGAATACATTTAGGTTTTAGGTCATAGGTTTAGGTTTTAGGCTTAGGTTTAGGTTATAGGTTTAGGTTTAGGTTAAGGTTTAGGAAATTGAAAATAGGTTAAGGTTTGGGTTTAGGAAATCGGGTTCAGGTTCGGGTTCAGGATCGGGTTTAGGTATGGGTTTTCAAGTTTAGGTTTAGGTTTACGTTAGGGAGTTGAGATTAGGATTAGGTGTAGGTTTAGGTTTAGAGATTTGAGAATACATTTAGGTTTTAGGTCATAGGTTTTGGTTTAGGTTAAGGTTATAGGTTTAGGTTTAGGTTAAGGTTTAGGTTTAGGTTATAAGCTATAGGTTTTGGGAATTGAGAATAGGTTAAGGTATAGGTTTAGAAATCGGGTTCGGGTTCGGGATCGCGTTTAGGTTTGGGTTTTCAAGTTTAGGTTTAGGTTTAGGTTAGGGAGTTGAGATTAGGATTAGGTGTAGGTTTAGGTTTAGGATTTGAGAGTACATTTAGGTTTTAGGTCATAGGTTTAGGTTTTAGGCTTAGGTTTAGGTTATAGGTTTAGGTTTAGGTTAAGGTTTAGGAAATTGAAAATAGGTTAAGGCTTGGGTTTAGGAAATCGTGTTCGGAGTTCGGGTTCGTGGATCGGGGTTTAGGTATGGGTTTTCAAGTTTAGGTTTAGGTTTACGTTAGGAAGTTGAAATTAGGATTAGGTGTAGGTTTAGGTTTAGAGATTTGAGAATACATTTAGATTTTAGGTCATAGGTTTTGGTTTAGGTTAAGGTTATAGGTTTAGGTTTAGGTTAAGGTTATAGGTTTAGGTTTAGGTTAAGGTTATAGGTTTAGGTTTAGGTTAAGGTTTAGGTTTAGGTTATAAGCTATAGGTTTAGGGAATTGAGAATAGGTTAAGGTATAGGTTTAGGAAATCGGTTTCGGGTTTGGGATCGCGTTTAGGTTTGGGTTTTCAAGTTTAGGTTTAGGTTTAGGTTAGGGAGTTGAGATTAGGATTAGGTGTAGGTTTAGGTTTAGGGATTTGAGAATACATTTAGGTTTTAGGTCATAGGTTTAGGTTTTAGGCTTAGGTTTAGGTTATAGGTTTAGGTTTAGGTTAAGGTTTAGGAAATTGAAAATAGGTTAAGGTTTGGGTTTAGGAAATTGGGTTCGGGTTCGGGTTCGGGATCGGGTTTAGTATGGGTTTTCAAGTTTAGGTTTAGGTTTAGGGAGTTGAGATTAGGATTAGGTGTAGGTTTAGGTTTAGAGATTTGAGAATACATTTAGGTTTTAGGTCATAGGTTTTGGTTTAGGTTAAGGTTATAGGTTTAGGTTTAGGTTAAGGTTATATGTTTAGGTTATAAGCTATAGGTTTTAGGAATTGAGAATAGGTTAAGGTATAGGTTTAGGAAATCGGGTTCGGGTTCGGGATCGCATTTAGGTTTGGGTTTTCAAGTTTAGGTTTAGGTTTAGGTTAGGGAGTTGAGATTAGGATTAGGTGTAGGTTTAGGTTTAGGGATTTGAGAATACATTTAGGTTTTAGGTCATAGGTTTAGGTTTTAGGCTTAGGTTTAGGTTATAGGTTTAGGTTTAGGTTATAAGTGTAGGTTATAGGTTTAGGTTTAGGTTTAGGTTAGGTTATAGGTTAAGGTTTAGGAAATTGAGAAAAGGTTAAGGTTTAGGTTTAGAAAATCGGGTTCGGGTTCAGGATCGGGTTTAGGTTTGGGTTTTCAAGTTTAGGTTTATGTTTAGGAGTAGATGGTGTAGGTTTAGGTTTAGGGATTCTCTAGTATTATCTATTATTGAACCTAATATTATCTACTACATACTAGTAACATACAACCAATATTGGGGCACCATACCATAAGCTACAAGAATTTCATGTCCCCCTAAACAAGGTATCCTCCATTGATAACATATATATATATATATATATATATATATATTATAAGTTTTTTATTTTCATTTACATTCCCAAATACATTCACCATCCATCCAAGAAAATTGAAACAAGTACTGTCAATCTATCTTATCTTACCGACCACCTTATGTTTCTTTTCACCTTTGTAGCTTTCATATTTGTTGCAGCTGCTAGTTCACCATCAGTAGTCTCCCTAACCAAATCTTTTTGCAGTCCCTCCATTTGAAGCAGTGACTGAAGTTACAAGAAGTAGGACTGATTAGTCTTTCCATGTTTTGAAAAAAATCAAATTCTTTATTTTTTGCTATAAGTCTACTTATAATTATCATTGGCTCTTAATCTATTTATAATGAAAATCTTAAATATCACCTGATAGTGCTCAAATTGATGTGAATATACCTTTCAAAAAGAGGATCCAAAGGTTTATGCTGACTCAAATTGATGTTGGCCATGAGATGGTTGAGGAATTAGTTACTTGCATATTGCCTAGAGAATTGAAAATAAAACCAAACCATGGATGGAAATTAGAATTACTGCTAACCTACATATTACCTGTACTCTGAAACCAACATAAATATAACTGGGAAACAATATAAGGAATAAGAAAAAATGAATTTACCTGTACACATCATTAAATGTTTCCCTATAAGGAGGTGATATTATATCTTTGATAGCCACAACCTGTATGACAGAGAAAAATGCAACCGATACAGTCTGTTACAATTCAATCGCATTCATTTTGATGTATTTTAAGAACCTATTATATGCTCTTCTTCTCACTGCATTCCCTTCCCAATGATTTCCTCAACGAAAAAATAAGTTGTTCTTGTCATCTGCCGCCTTTTTTTTTTACTTTTAGAATTATAGTATTTTTTAGTTGCCTGTTTTTAGTCCTGTTTCTGCCACTCTAATGCAACCTTGATTAATGAATTACATTTATTTCTCTAATTTGAAATGTATCTGTGCATCAACCACATAAACTAAGTTTGAAGAGAGTGGGAGAGAGAAGAAAATCAGCAATTTGGTTTTTCAGAATATCAACAAAATTTCTCTCTCTCTCTCTCTCTCTCTCTCTCTCTCTCTCTCTCTCTCTCTCTCTCTCTCTCTCCCTCCCTCCCTCCCCCTCCCTCCTTCCATGGAGTTCACCATGGTTTGCACTAGAGTTAATGTCCTGGTTCTCCTTTTGGTCCTCTCCTCACCCTGCACATTCATTCAAAGTCCAATGGATTTTGGTCCCTTGAACTTCCTCCAAAAATAATCACAGCTTCTCTTGACTTTGGGAGGATCTTCTTCAATTCTCCTTCTGCAATTCTCCAACCCCAATCCTCGAAAGAGATCCTTTAGCTCCTCAACTTCCTCTCTGCTCCCTCCTTCAACAAGGTTACTGTTGCATCAAGAGGATCTGGGCACTCCATCCATGGCCAGGCCCAAGCAGTCAATAGCATTGTCATTGAAATGGATTCTCTACCTCCTTCCATAGAAATCCACAGGAAAAGAGATGGAGAGCCTAGTTTTTCTTATGCAAATGTAAGTGGTGGGACCCTTTGGGTTGAACTCTTGAAGGAGATGATTGAATGCCCACCACTTAGAACTTCTAGGGGCCACTATAATATTTAATGGTACTTCTAGGGGCCACTATAATATTTAATGGTACTGGGTGTTCAATCACCACTGTTTTCATGTGATACGGTCCACCTGAGATTTGGACCTGCCTCATTTTTTTTATATAAACAGTTCAAAATCAGGAACAAAATCACTAAATTATATCAGCCCCACATGATCCATCATTTCCTTCCATATCCCCCACAAATTGTAAATTGTTGCTCTTGATATTTAGGGCCCAAATGTATAAATAAACAGTTCAAAATCAGCAGCAAAATCACTAAATTATATCAGCCCCACATGATCCATCATTTCCTTCCATATCCCCCACAAATTGTAAATTGTTGCTCTTAATATTTAGGGCCCAAATGTATAAATAAACAGTTCAAAATTAGCACATGCCGGGCTCTATAGTGGGCCATGGGTCTGAATAAGAAAGTTTACGGCTTTATATAAAAAAAAACACATACAAAAAAAAGGGAAAAAGACAGAGAACATGTGGCGCTCTTGTTAGACTGCTATCTAGCCATTCAAAACAAAAAGAAAAACAAAAATACAACCACAACAACCAGCCCAAAACCCCCCAAGAAAAATGCAGTTTGAGAGAGAGAGAGAGGTACCTCATGGTTAATTCAAACATGTTTAACAGGTACCTCATGGTACCTCATGGTTAATTCAAACAAGTTAACAGGTACTCTCTCTCTCTCTCTCTCTCAAACATGTTTAATCGCACCTGTGAGAAAACATGTTTAATGTGTACCTCTCTCTCTCTCTCAAACATGTCCACAATTATCTTTTCCATCTAGCTCAATTCAAACATGTTTAACTTGTTTTTTCACTCTATTAATGAGTTATGATGCATTTGCCATTTCAGATCATTTCGCACATTAATTGAACCGATTGTGTGAGAAAAGTTCATGTTAATTTAAATTTAATGGATTCGTCAAGAAATTGAGCAATTGCTAATGAATTCCACCAGTTTCAATTATTCCAACGCACATACCAAACAACAATAGCAAGGAACAATTTATTTGTCTACAAGCAATGTTTCCAAGTAAAAGAGAATAGTGGCCTTCTAAGAGCTCTTCCTAGTTCTTACAATTTCAACCAAAAAAAGATCATATTTTTCTGATATTCCATGATTCATCTCACTACTAGGATTCCCTATTATTATATATCATGTGGAAATGCATCCCTGATATTGATTGCTGCAATACCATGGATGATATTACTAATATTACATTTGTTCTACATGATAGAATAGAAAACTGATAAACAATCAGCACTACAAATGAAAAGATGAAGAAAAACTGTGTTTTGATTTATATAACGTTACAATTGGCATTTTGGTTTCCCCGATGGATCAAAAGAATTTATTTTGCACCATCCAACCAGAAGTTTCTTGAATCAGTTCACCCTGATCATAACTAGCGAAAGGACTATACCTAATTCACATTCTACATTGGCAAGCTCAACAAAAAGAATTTATTTTGTACAAACCAGCAGAGACCAACAATCCTCATTTTATCCAAAGCTCAGCTGGACCACACACAGGAAAGAGTGGGGATTATGACATCCGCCGTCCCACAGCGATGTTTATTTGTCACCCAACTTGTTTATAAGCCGACACAGACATAGGGAAAACACAAATATCATCTTGATTCGAAACTTCTGCTGCCCTAAGAAGTTTTCAACAGTGGGTCTTCGATTCCCACTGTTTCCTATGGTGGGGCCCACTTGAGCACTGGATATGCTTCCATTTGGGCTCATGCCATAAAACGAGTTGAAAAATAGATGGCCTGCATGGATAACACACACACATCGCAGTGGCCCCATAGAGTTTACTCGCATGCTTGAGTTACAAAGTATGCAATCCACCTTCTACAGCAGAGACATTTCATCAAACACATGTTGTGCACACCTTAAACATTCACAACAAATGATAAATGGCAAGACGATTCTATGTCTGCATCCATTGTATACATGGTATACATCTATAGCAACTCAGGCCATCTAGATCATTGGTCCCCATTGTTTACCAGACATGGCCAACAAACCCCACTCATGGATTTACAGATCTACAAATTTAAAACCTAAATAGAGAAATGAGTACCTGGTCGGGGAAGAGATGAAGGGCAGGGTGTAACGACCTGAAAATTTTCGTACATTGGGTCGAGTACCACCTCGACCAGAAATCAAGTAGGATTAAATCCTTTAGGAATTTAACAAAGTTAACTAAGTACTAAACTCGATTTGTCGTGAAATCCGTTAGGATCACTTTAAATACGATCTGCAAGACCCAAAAGTTGCAGAATCATTGACGCTAGGTTACCCTAAAGTTTAGAACCAAACTCATTTCCTGTCTGCTCTCGGGAATGAAACGAAACTTCGTATTAGGTCTAGATCGTACATCGGGATTCCGATTAACCTGAAGCTAAGGAACTAGGACTGCCCCACTGGGCTTAACAATCATCTCAAAAATCAGCTTTATCCGATGTTCCATGGCCATTCGTTTTGAATCGGAGCAAGGTAGTGTGAAAAACACTATTCATATGCCAAAATAAATATCTGGAATAGTGATCTGGCATCATTTGTTGACGCGTCAAGATAAGCAACACGACCGAGAATCGACAAAATACACCCTCGTATTAAGAAAAATTTCAGAACATTTACATGTACTTGGAATTTCTGATCGTGGCCCACTGACCGTCGAACTGAAAGTGGTCCGCCACGTGCGATCTGGGTATCCGATCGAGTCAAAAACGTAATCCCACGTAGATCCATCGATGGTGAGCTTAAGTCTGACGTTTGGTTCAAAGAGGGCCACCAGAACTTCCCTTTTGAGCTGGAAAAGCGGCGAATATCCTATATAAGCAGTACCCCATGAACCTAAGTCTAAATTCGTAATGTTTGTGGCTATAAAAGGAGCTTAGAACAGCCCCTCTCACAGCCATACGAATTTTGAAGAAAACCCTAGAGGGAGAGAGAGAAAAGAGAGAGAATAGCTTGGAATTTGTTGCCGATCTTCCTCCTCTTGCTTTCATTCACCACACGGCCTACACCGCTCCGTTCTAAGTGATTTCCCGGCGGTATCCAGCCCATTTGGAGGTAAGAAACCCTAACCCTAGGTCTGATTCAAGGTAGAATCATTGTGGGTTGTGTAAAAGCTAACCGATTCCGCTCTTTAGGCTAGAAATCTCCCATATACGGAAGCTCTATTACCCTTGCTGATTTGTTGGAATTCCAAAGGCAAAGGTGAGGACTTTAAGTGTATAAGTTACGGTTTTCAACGCTTTCAATGTCAGATAATGGTAGATTCATGATCTGCTTGTAAATGCACATGTACAAAGTGCTTTCTGTTTCCTGTTTCGATTAACGTTGTAGAAATTGGAATTTCACATACTCTAGGTATACGTAGAAATACCGTATACGTATTTTTTTTGGAAAAACGTTTGACATGTTTATTTAATGTATTATTATGTGTTATATGGATAAAATACTATTTCGGTGAAAGAAATTGCTGAAATACATGTTCGTGTGTAAATGCTACGTATGTTGAAATTGTATATTCTAGAAATACCGTATATGTACTTTTTTTGGGAAAATGTATAACATGTTTATTTAATGTATGATTATACAATATATGTATAAAATGCTAGTTTGGCGAAAGGAATCGCCAAAATACATGTCCCCTTGTAAATGACAAGTATGTTGAAATTGCGTATTATAGAAATACCGCATATGTGTAAAATTTGGAAATGTAATTGTCATGATTATTTGTTGTATGATTATGATATACGCGGGTAAATTAACCGCTTGGCAAAGGAATGGCCCTAATACGCAATTCCTAACATACGTTATGTATGTTGGAATCGCACACTCTAAGTGTTTGGTGTACATGCTTGTGTGCGTAGAAGCTTGGGTGTTAGTGCCGTAGATAGGCGCTAATATGGAATTTCCGACTCCCTTAGAGACATGTAGGGTCCCCCTCTATACGTTGGTTCGCTATAACCACTCACTTGTGATGCGTATGTAATTGTATCCCTATGTGTATAGTGCTTTATAACATGCTTTACAACATGCTTTACAACATGCCTTATAACATGCATTACTTCATGCTTTACAATATGTCTGCTAACATGCTTTACCTCATGCTTTACTTTATACTTTACAACTGTTTGAGTTTAAGACTATGCCTATAGTCCAAACATTCGGTACCAGACTTACGGCTGTGGCCGAGATTCATATCGCCACAACGGACGTGTCTGGCGAACCCGAGTTGTACTTCGGTTGGCGATAGTGGTTGGCCACACGGAGTGCTTTTGCGCTCCATATCGCTCAACTTGTGGTGCGCTCGAGCTAGTCGGCTCGTCAAGCAAACCGATATGTGTATATGTATGTTCACCATGTTTGGTCGCTCATCGCTTGAACCTAGGGTACCAAACTTACCGGTGGCGATCCCGTTAACCATGGTACCTCGATCCGCTAAGACGCATGAGCCGGGCATGGTGGTATGGGACACCGTGGTCAAAATTTGTCGGCCTCGCCGGGGTCATGTGCCTCCCCGTAGTGACCATTGCGCAACCAAACTCGTGAGCCGATTATGGTGGTATGGGACACTATATTCGATTTGTCGATACTTACGGCGAGAGCCGAGTACGGTGAGACACTGTGCTCGTCTGCCGACGGGCGACGAGTCCTCCGTAGTATCTTCGAGTATACTCAAGTGTCTGTGATTGGCGACGAGTCTTTCACAAGTAACTAGAGTATGAGTTGAGCCGAGCACGGTGAGACTGTACTTGGAGACGGCAACTCTTCGATTAAGCCAAGTACGGTGAGATATGTACTTGAGCTGACAGCCAGCAATTGAGCCGCATACGGTGAGATCTGTATCCGCGCTGACGGGTGACGAGCCCTTTGCGATGCCTTCACTACGCTTCTCAAACCATAATATCATATGATAATAGCTAGGATTGACGACCCTAGAATGGATCATGTTTGGGAATGATACAAGGGAGTTACCTTAGTTTCCCAATACTGCTGGTTGAAATGGATTAATAAAAACTTGGTAATCATGAGCATCATCGCACCGCATGTGCTTTGTAGATGTGGCGCACTGAGGGAGTTAGCATTCGCGAACGTAAGATGATGTCGCTTGAGGGTGGTTTGGTAAGGGCATATAGCATCATGTCATATCATTTTTGCACTTAACAAGAGTAATTAGAAATGTTTGATTTGTACTGCGTTATCATTACTGCTTGATTGATTTGATAACATGTTAACTTATGCTTTATTGTTCCACTGAGTTAGCTACTCACTCCCACGTTACGGGACGGTGTTTACAACACCCACCAGACTCTGTCGCAGGTGTAGATGGCGCTACGTTCAGGAGCCGAGCTCGACTTCGAGGAGGATCGGGAGTTCTCCTTTATGCAAGTACTGACGGCTACGCTTAGGCCGTGCTGCATCGCGGGATTTCTGGGGCCTCTTTCGAGGATTGTATTTTGATTTTTGACTTAGAAACAATACATGTATATTGGTACTCAGTTAGTACTCATACTCTGAAGTTCACAAAATTTTGATACTTTACATATTTTGAATATAAAATTTCAGTCTTCCGCTTGCCTTTACACAATTGAACTGGAGTATGAATTACTATTTTGGTATAATCTCATTCATGTTTATTGCGCTAACTCAGACAACATTTAACCGTCATTGTGTATGTTGCATAAGTGATGCGTTGGAACTCGGGAGTTGAGTTCATACTCGACCCCCGAATTTCAGGGCGTTACACAGGGGCTGCTGGCCACACCGATCTAGAGATGATGCAAGTGAGGAAGAGAGAGAGAGAGAGAGAGAGAGAGAGAGTCAGGGGTAGGAAGAAGCTGGGAGTTGCGCGGGTCTGGGACCGGGACAGAGAGAGAGAGAGAGAGTCGCGTGGGTCCGGACGGCGAGAGAGAGACACGGGACCCCGAGAGAGAGAGAGAGAGAGAGAGAGAGAGAGAGAGAGAGAGGTGGGCGGCTGGCGAAATGGGGGGAAATGGGGGGGACATTGGGCACGCCGCTTTCTGTTTGAGCGCGCGCCCAAATTTTGGGGAGGGGGACGTGGCGGTGGTCGATGCTCTGTGGGCCCCACCATGATGTACATGTTTCATCCATTCGGTTCATCCATTTTTACGAGATCATTTTAGTGCTTGATGCAAAAAACAATAAGGATATAAATCCTAGGTGGGCCACACCACAGGACAAAATTAATGAATGGATATTTACAATTAAAATCCTCCTAAGGCCCACTTTACTGTTTATTTGACATCCAATCTGTTTATTTGGTCATAAAGAGCCAGATGAAGGGAAAAAATAAATATCAACTTGATCCAAAACTTTTATGGCCCCCAAAACATTTTTAATGGTCAAAATTCATTCAACACTATTTCCTGTAATGTGGTCCACTTGAGATTGAGATATAACTCATTTTTTTTATCATATCATAAAATGATATATAAAAATAGATGGACAAGATGGATGATACACATACATCATGGTGGGCCCCCCACAGAGCACGACCACCTGACCATTGGCAGTGTCAAGGGGAGTAGCCAACTGTTCCCCACCAAAATAAATACATGTGATTTTATCTCCATGTTTCCTACCGTATGGTCCACTTTAGCCTTCGATCTAAATGATTTTTGGTTTCATGCCCTATAATAATATTTTAAAATATATAGACGGCTTAGATAAGACATTTTTTTAGGCCCTATAGGGCCCTTATACCCTAAAGCGTCCTCTGGTGCCCACTATGATTTATTCAATTTATCCACTCCATCTATCCACTTTAACATATAATTTTATTACGTAAGGTCAAAATTGAAGACTATAAAAATCGAAGTGGACCACATCATAGGAAACAATATAAATTGAACGTCTACCATTGAAATTTTTTGGAGGCCACTGAAGTTTTGGATCAAGTTGATATTTTAGTTTTCCCTTCATCCATGTATTTGTGACCTATTGAACAGGTTGGATGACCAATCAAAATCACTGTAAGCCATGGGAAGATTTCAACGTTGGAAATCATTATTCCCACTGTTTCTATGGTATGGTCCACTTGAGCTTTAGATATACTTTAATTGTGGACTCAACCACTAAGGGGCTGTTTGGATGGGTCGATTGGAAGGGATTGAATGGTATTAGGGTGGATGGCATGGATTTCGAGGTAATAATGGTGTTGTCAATGGATTGTCTTAAGATCTATGGAATTGCTATATCCCCCTGGATTGTTATATCAAGTCTGTTTGGCACACTCAGCCAATCCTGGGATTAAACCTTCCCATCCCTTCCAATCCCTCGAACCAAACATGTCCCAGGCAAATTTGAACGGATTAGGGTGGATTGGATGAGATTTAAAGGTAATGATGGTGTTGTCAGTGGATTGTCTTAAGATCCATGGGATTGCTATATATCCCAGGATCAGATCATCCAGTTTGTTTGGCACGCCCGGCCAATCTAGGGATTTAACTTCCAATCCCCCTTCCAATCCACTTGTCCAAACAGGCCCTAAAATGATCTGGAAAAATGGATTGACGATGTGGATATCATAAACCATGACTTTAGGCCACGAGCTTAAAAATAAAGTCAATCCATGACTTGGGTGGGCCACACCACATACTATAATTGAGAGGGTTACCCTCCCATTAAAACATTCATAATCATTTATTGGGCCCACCTAGATGTGGTTCATAAATCCAACCCATTCATTAATTATATACGTGTGTCCCACTTGGATGAGGAGTCAGCCCAAGTTTCGTATGCATCCAAAACTCATGTGGGCCCCACCAATTAAATGTTTTTATATGTTTTAGGGATGTCTTCACATAGTTTTAGATGCTATGGCTCACCGGAGTTTTGTATACGACTGATTTTTGGACTTAAATGGAACACATCAAATGCATGGTGTTGATGTTCTACATACATCATGGTGGGGCGCACACAGGTTAACCTCATGGGAAGTTCCCATAAGGTGACCTTATAGTACCGATTTCACTATTTAGGTAACTCCTTCATGGGTGTTACTCTAACCATGTAGGGCCCACCTTGATATATTTTATGTATGTCGACACCGTCCATATATTTTTCCATCATATATTTAGGAAGTGATTTCGAATCATAAGAACTCAATAATCTCAGGTGGGTCATGAAATTGCTCTTATGATGATTTTTTCACCTTTGGATTTTGCTGTTTTGATGAGGTTGTATGTTGAATTCTAGGGGTTGTAGGGTTTGATTTTGTTTTGTTCTTAAAGATTGGTCAATTCTACTAGTGGTGTTTGGAAACTAACCTCTGATATTAATTTGATTCCATTTGGAAAAAATTATGTCGGTGTCAACGTCTTGTGTTTCTACAAGTTTTATGGTTTCTAGTGAGATTTATGTGTTGTGTTTCTTGTTTTGGAGTCATTGGAGCTAATATATGGGGCCGATTTGTGGATGAGTCCATGACTTGGTAATGCCTTTCATAGAACAATTCTGCTTGCTTTGATTGGTGAACTTCATACAATTGGATGGATGTCGGTTTTTTTTTTTTTTTTTTGAGATTCCATTTGGCTTAAACTATATTTCGGTTCCTTTTTAACAAGCACTTAAACTATATCTAAGATATGCAAGTTTACATCTCATTGCTTTGGAGATGAGTTTAATAGCGAAAAATGATAACATGAGAATGGCCTATACTAATGTATGCATTTGGTACCAATTCTTAATGTTGGCAATTCACCCACCATGCACTGACATAATTGTATTCCTCTCCAAAGGTCACACTTGATTGGATGATCTTAATTAAGCATGCGAAATTATCGTTGGATTATTTTGGACCATTTTCTTTTGACTATCATGAGGAACATTGAGTTGTATTGTACTATATATTCTTTTTAAACATCTATATGTTTCAATCTCCTTTGATCTGCAATCCTATTGTGTTGAAGGGTACATCTATTCTGTTGGGTAGAACACTTATTTTAATATCACAATGATTGGATAATCTCAACCATCTGATATTACAGTTGAATTTAGATCATTTTCTTTTTTACCAAGGTATTGAGGAACTTTGATTTGCACTCGATCCTCTTTCCTAAATGTGTATATTTTTTCTTAACTTCAAGTTAACACTTCTTCTTCTTCTTCTTTTTCGTTTGTCTTTTCACGTTTACATGTTTTAATCCCACCTTGTGTATTGTAGGCCACATCCATTCAATTTGGTATAGATCCAATTTATTTCAATTTTTCTTGTCAAAATACAAAATCTAGCTTTCTTTTTTAAAAAATATATATTTTTTTTACAATTTGTCAATTTTTTCACAATTTTGTTTAAATTTTTTTTTTTTTTTTCAAAATATCATTTTTTAATCTCACTTTTGTGATATAACTTTTTAATTTTTGTTGTCAAAATACAAAATCTAGTTTACTTTTTTAAAATATATATATATATATATATTTTTTTTTACAATTTGTCAATTTTTTCACAATTTTGTTTAATTTTTTAAATTTTCTTTTTCAAAATATCATTTTTTTATCTAAATCTTGTTATATAACTTTTTAATTTTTCTTGTCAAAATACAAAATCTAGTTTTCTTTTTTAAAAAATATATATTATTTACAATTTGTCAATTTTTTCACAATTTTGTTTAATTTTTAAAATTTTCTTTTTCAAAATATCATTTTTTAAATATCACTTTTGTTATATAACTTTTTAATTTTTCTTTTCAAAATACAAAATCTAATTTTCTTTTTAAAAATATATTTTTTTTTACAATTTGTCAATTTTTTCACAATTTTATTTAATTTTTTAAAATTTCTTTTTCAAAATATCATTTTTTAAATATCACTTTTGTTATATAACTTTTTAATTTTTCTTTCAAAATACAAAATCTAGTTTTCATTTTTAAAATATATATTTTTTTACAATTTGTCAATTTTTTCACGATTTTCTTTAATTTTTAAAATTTTCTTTTTCAAAATATCATTTTCTTATTGAATTTTTTCTTTTCAAAATTATCAACATTATTCAAAGTTCTTAATTTTTATTTCAAAATCTAGATTTTTATAAAATTACATTTTTTTTCAAAATCTAAATTTTTTTTCTTAAACATTGTTAGTTATTTTTCTAAGCCTTTTAACTTCTTTTTTTTTCTCGAAATTCATCAATTTTTTTGTTCTTGAGTGTTGAGCATTAGAGACGGTTTACGACCGTCTCTAATGAAGACAGTCTTTGACAGTCTCAAATGACCACTATAAGACGGCTAAGGACAGTCTCTAATAGAGACGGTCTTTGACAGTCTCAAACGGGACCGATAATTTCCACGTACGGAACTTATAAATCAGTAAAAGACGTCCGATGACCGTCTATAATTGAGACGGTTCTTGGCGGTCGCAGATTACCAAGAAAGACGGCCAATGACTGTCTCTAATACGGACGGTCCTTGACCGTCTTAAATGACCGCCTATGAGACGGTCCTTGACAGTCTCGCATAGAGACAGCTAAGAACCGTCCCTAATACAAACAACTTTTGCCAACTTTGGGCAGTCTCAAATTATAGGAAAAGACGACCAATGACCGTCTCTAATGGAGACGGTCCTTGACAGTCTCAATTTACTAGTACGAGACAGCCAATGACCGTCTCTCATACGGACGGTCTTTGACCGTCTTAAAAGGAGGCATATAAGACGGTCAGAGACCGTCTTTTATTCCAGACGGTCAATGGCCGTCTTTTATGCGCAGTTAATGACGGTTTTTGACCGTCTTAAATGGTTTGTAGACGTTAAAATGTTTAAGACAATATTAAGGATGGTCAAGGGCCGTCTAAAATTTTTGAGACGGTTTACGGCCGTCTCTAAAGTGTCTTTAAACCAAGCAATTTTAGAGACGGTCCAGAACCGTCTCTAAATCCGTCAATTTTTTCCATTTTTCACGTAGTGATGGTGAGTTGGGTTGTCTCGTAACTGGCGACAGACGCAATGGGTCAAGCTGTCCGTTTCCGATCGGCCCATGACGGAATGGCCTGAAGCTTCTGGTCTGAGCTTCACGCTAACTGTCCCGTTCTCATATTATTCCCAACTAATTACCAGCCTTGGATAGAGAGTGCAATTGCAACCGAGCCAAGATATATGTCCGATCAGATTCAGAAGAAGTCTGCTCTTCGGAATTGCAGGGACTCAGACCTTCCCAGAACATTTCTCACTAACATACCACTTGTGTAGGCATCAATACTATGAAAACAATAGGACCCACCATGAACATCACTTGGAAGAAAATCAGGCCTTTTCGTGCATCAGGTGAGCTATTCCACCGTAATAAATCGACAACCGATGATCTGATTTGACATTAAGGTGTGGCCAATCTAGGGCGCATATCAACCTGATTTTCTAGATGTGTAGACCTCATGGCGAGGCCTACCATTTTCATGTTCGGCACATCTGGCAACTTGGTGGAAAAGATAGTACAATACCACGAGTTGTGGGTCTTTTTGACTGTACGTGATCAGTTCTCGAACAAATTATGCAAATGCATCATTCATGAGTTGGTCTACACCAATCCGACATAAAAGTGTAACAAACATTACCACTGAATTTGACGAGCCATCAATAGAATATGGGCCACTGTCTCTAAATTATCATAATACACATAAACAAGCCAGTGGATGGAAACATTTATAATATGGATAATGCAAGACTAAAACTTTAGATCGATGAATTTATAGGATACAAGATTTAGTATTATATTCAGTTCAACAACCAGGAATACAATATTTGCACAAACTACAGTAGCCAAAAGGGTCCCATACGCATCTGAAAATTCATTGCAAGTGACTGAAGCAACCTGGATGATGGAAATTTTGAAGAGTAGTTTCCTTCAGAATGGTAACTTCAAAATAATTTTGCAAAGGCACTTTATTGATGAGAATGTATGTGGGAATTTGGTGAACTATGTATGCTGTAGAAACAGTAAAGTTTTTCATGCCAAAATCAAGCCACGGTAATTTAACTGTGTGGTAAAAGATTCTGAAGTCTTTTGTAGAGGCGGCCAAGATCCCTAATGATTCCCAAGAGGGAACTTTCCTGTTCAAAGCCTAGTTTGGAGATGTGGCGCCCATGGTTGGTCTACTCAAGCCATAGATATGACGGCCCCCCATCATGGATGGACCATGTCCCCAAAATCTCCCAAATTGGAAGATCCCGGCATTTCTCTTTAGTGGTCTTTCCTCCATTAAAAGTGGTTTGAGAGTACGGCTTTTGGATCGGATCCACCAAAGTGGGTGGGACCCTTGACTGTGGGGCTCACAGTGATGCATGTGCCTTAAATCCACACCCTCCAAACATTTTGATAGCTCATTTTAGGGCATGATCCGAAAAATGAAGCTGACCAAATCTTAGGTGGACCACACCACAGGAAACAGTTGTGATTGAATCCCCACAATTAAAAACATACTGGATTCCACATGAATGTTTATTTGCCATCCAACCTGTTGATAAGGTCACAAAGACCTAGATGAAGAGACCACACAAATATCATCTTGATCCAAAGCTTTTGTGGCCATTGTTTCCTGTACTATGGTCGATCTGAGATTTGAATCTGCTACAATTTTTGGATCATGTCCTAAAATTGGCTTTCAATAGGGATGGATAGTGTGGATGTAGTCACAGACATCACGGTGTGCCCCACAGTCAGGGGTCCCACCCACATCAGTGGATCCCGGGATCCACCGAAGCTGCGCCCGATTGGTACGTTCGTCATGGGAGCCCGTAAGACCAATTGCATGGAAAGAGTAGGAAACTCAGACCTCACATTTACAATTTATCTTTGAAGAAAAACTTGACACTGGCAGTGTGATGGATGAAACACGGGAACTTAAAAATTGGTCAAAAGTTGCATAGGTTGCATTCAAGTTATTCAAATTAAGCTGTCTAAATTATGAGTCCCTGTTTAGATGTACCATGAACGAACCAAAAATCAAGATCATTTGTTATCTGTGACTATCAGATTGGTGGATACTGATTGTACGGTTAAAATGAAAAATGTTCAATGGTCCTGTTTTAACATGTCCGCAAGCTAAAGGTTAGTATTGTTCATATGGAATCTGATTTATGGACTGACCCTGTTTGTTAAATCTGAAGTCTAAAGACCAAATCTGAAATCTGAAGCCTGAATCTAAAATCTAAAGTAAAAAAAAAAAAAAAAACTGGCTGATCTTTTTTGCACCTTCTTCGAAGACTAAGTGATGTTGGACTAAGGATGGGTCTAACCCTGGCTTTTATGCTCGGTATTCTACTTCTGCACTTGATCTGGATACAACTGACAACTTCTTACTTTTCCACGAGATGTGAAACGATATTCATCCCTTCGTAGTGGAGCCCTCTATTGTCGGTGGATAACTTATTTCTGACCAGTCAGTCGGAGGTTCGAGAGTAGATCAGTTGGTTTATCCTCAGCGATAAGTAGTCTGGTGGTTTGGGTGTTAGATCTTTAAGGAGGGTGAATGCACCACTTCTCAGTAATTGACTTCCTAGAAGTCCAGCTATTGCCCGAAGAAGAATGAAGGCTTTCCTTTTTCGAATTATGCCAATACAGTTCAAATCCTACTTGGGGAGAATTGATAGTTATCGCTTTTCTGACCTAGAGACCCCTGTCCTTCTCCTTAGCTTCTAAAGCAAAATCGTCAAATGGTTCTCTGTCCTACACTCCGGTTGTCTCCACTGAGGGTCAATAATGCAATTCCCAACATTAACGCTACGAGTAAAGTCCTCAGATGCGGCAGTCTTTGACTTGAACTCGACGCCTCACCTTGTGTAAAATTTTCCTTATTTTTCTGAACTTCGACCTCTCCTACCCGTCGCCTTCGTTTCAATTCATATGTTACCATTTCTCTTTCCTACATATCCTATTCTCAGATTCGGATATGGCCAAAGATTTGATGGATATGGGGGACATGGTGGTTGTGGTTTAACCTACCCGGACTTTGGAACTACATGCAAATCCACCAGCAGTTCTAGTCGCGGTTGACCCATCATCATCTCGCATCACGTCCCTCTCGGATCGGGAGGCCGAAGCATACCTTCATATAGTTTTGGAGCCCCCTGTTGGCAAAGCGAGCAGTCCAATTCATTGAAGAGCTCGCCATGAGGGCTTGCTTAAGAAGTTCACCAGCAGTCGCTCTTCAGAGTGGGAATGAAGGGAGGCATTGCATTACGGGTCGACTACAAGAAGCAAAGCTTCGTAGACTCGACGACCACAGTGTGGTTAGATACAATGCGCTGGCAACCTCAGCTTGGCTGGATGGGAGTTGACGGTCGAGGGAGTAGGGAAGATGACGGTTATTTGCTATTGGTTCACCCCTGTATCAGGCCGTCGGTACGGCCTATACATGATTGGGCCATAATGATTTTGGTGTGGCTTTGTAGCCTCTATTTTGATCTATTACCGAAGCCAAATTCAAGGGCAACTGGCTGATCCCGGTGGCAAGCGGTTTCTATAAGGAGAATGGTTAGAGTTCTACTTTTTTTAGCGTGGTTTGAATTTTTGTAAATTTTCTATAGCCTGGAAATCGGGTTGATCCATTGTCGCAATAGATGACTACCGAAAATCCCTACCAAAACGGGGGGGACTGGAGATTGTTCTTTACTTCGAGAATGAAATCCCAACTGATTGGGCATCCGTTTGGATGGGAATACACCCGCAAACTCCCTGTAGCTTCCGGGGGGGCCGAAGCCATGGACTAAATACCAGCAAGAAATTCATAGGTGTGAGAAAGGCTTAAGAAGATAAAAATGTTGTTTAGTTATGACCTATCATCGACTTACCAATCGCCTGCTTTGAATCATTGGGTTTAGACATTATTTCGGTGATCCTTAATTATTTTTTTATGAACAGAGGAGGTGGAATTCAGATTGTCCACCACTATTTTATCCACCTCCTCTTTGATAGAGGCCTTGATGTTTTCAACATCTTTGTTATATCGTTCTTTTATAAGTTGGGGGGTGCCTGACCCGCTGCGTTCTGGGCGAGACAGCGAAGCGTGTTTCGTAAGTCGGAGCAAGTGAGCCAATGCAAAGCTATCCGAAGGTGAAATCCCTTTATATGCTTGTCGCGGATAAAGACGACTTTCCTATTCGCTTGCCTGCGTAATCTCCCCCAGCGAACATCTATCTGCACGAAGGTCCACCACTATTTTATCCACCTCCTCTTTAATAGAGGCCTTGATGTTTTCAACATCTTTGTTATATCATTCTTTTATAAGCTGACGGGGGCTGAAAATCCAGCAAGCAAGCTGACGGACTCTAACGGGCCCTTAATAAAGAAGGGGCCTTTTTTTTAACTTAATAAGTGTTTTTCAGCTTCAAAACGATTATTACGTCAAATGAGGAGGCGGACTCAACCTCCCCCTGGTGCATTTTCAAACCTATCCTACTCTCTGACTCTCTCCTTTTTTGAGGATCGTCGGGTTTGAGACCAGCTCTTCCATTTCTGTAGGATGGAAGGGACCCTCAGTCAAGACGGCGAGAGAGAGAGAAGGGAGTTAGTTCCAAAATGAATCGATGAGGATGCGGACCGCCTCTTTAAACCATTTGCTCTCAGCGTGCGGGAGCGAGAAAGCTAGCATAGGGAAGGCCCATGTGAAACGTTCTGTACCCACTGCCAAATCGGATTTAGAAAAGCTCTTGTTCCCCGTATTAGTTATGTTCCTCATTCCTCGTCTAGCAGAAACTATCTGAATCTGAGAATAGGATATGTAGGAAAGAGAATGTAAACCACCGGGAAAGGGAAAAGTGTCTTGTATGGCAGGTATGACCCAACCATTCTGATAGATTCTGACGTGGCGGGTTGGGCAAGAGCAGGACCGGGACCCAGCGCAAGACCGGCGCAGGGAGAGGGCTGTAGCTGTATATGGTTCGAGTTCGGTACATTGCAATTACGGTTTTAGCTTATGCGGTTAGGTCATCCCGACTCTGTCTTAATTGTGAAGTGGTGGAGGTCAACCGATTTCTATAGTCCGCTGCGCCCTTTTTTATTGAATAAAGTGAAGCGATAGGTACACGTGCGAGGGGAGTCTTCGTTGACTTGACTTACGGAATACAAGCGAGTTTGATAATTATGGCTGAAGTCTAAAAAATTAAGTAATGAATCTGTTTGATAATTATGGCTGAAGTCTAAAAAATTAAGTAATGAATCTGTTTGATAATTATAGCTGAAGTCTAAAATATTAAGTAATGAATCTGAAACAAACTGTTCATTAACAAACATCTTAAATGACTGAAATATGTTAATTTGAGACATTTTTCCCTATTTCTCGTTTGGAAAATGTTTTACATTATAAAGAAATTATTTTTTATTAAATGAAAATAAAATCATTATATTTAATTCAAATAAACTAAAATATCATCATAAGGCCCTCAATTCCTCTTAGCGGGAAGATTGTCACTATAGGATTGAACACCAGTAGCAACAAAACCTTCAAATAAGGCCCACCTTATATTTATATGCTATCCAAACTGTATATAAGGTCATTGCCAATTGGATGAAATGAAAACATATCCAAAACTTCCCTGGCCTATTTAAGTTTATTTTCCATCCAATATGTTCATGAGATCACAAATACCTATATGAAGAGGATATATATGTATGTGGATTACCTACTGATATGTGCTGACCCTTTCAGGGTCACACAAGTTTTGGATATATATATATATATATATATATATATATATATATATATATATATATGTGGATCCAAAACTTGTGTGACCCCGAAAGGGTTTCAACGGTAGACATTCAATCCCCAATGCTTTTTGTAACTTTTTTTTTCATCTGCGAGCTCGCCAAATGGATGAGGTACACCAACCAATCCGCATCCTACTTGGACGTGGATTACCTACTGATAGATTGAATCGCGAGATTCGCTGCCGAAGTGATGTCATCAAGTTCCATGGGCCTACCATGATGTATGTGGGCCCACTATGATGTATGTGCTTTATCTACACCGTCCATTTATTTGGAGATTTAATTTTAGAGCATGAGTTAAAGAATGAGGTAGATCCAAATATGTAGTTGACCCCACCACAAAAAATAGTGGCGAGATTGATGCCTACCGTTGAAACCTTCCTAAAGCTCACCGTGATTTTTATTTGAATTCCAACCTATTCACAAGTTAACACAGACATGAAAGAAGGGAAACAAACAAATATCAGCTTGATCAAAAACTTTTGTGGCCTATTTAAGTTTTTAATGGTGGATGTCACTCTTCCCACTGTTTTCTGTGGTAAGGTCCACTGGAGCTTTGGATTTGACTCATTCTTTGGATCTTTATCTAAAATTATATTTCCAAATGGATGGACGGTGTGGATACAAAACATACATCATGATGGGCCCCACATAACTTGGTGACTCCATGATGCACGTGTTTCATCCATGCCGTCCATCTATGTTTCTAGATCATTTTATGGTATGAGACCAAAAATGAGGTATATCCCAATCTCAAGTGGACCACATTGCAGGAAAACACTGTTGAATGAACGTCGACCATTAAAAACTTTTTGGGGGCCATAAAAGTTTTGGATCAAGCTAATCTTTGTTTTTTTCCATTCATCTAGGTCTATATAACCTAATCAATAGATTGGACGTCAAATAAACAGTACATTGGACCATAGGAGAATTTTAATGGCAGATATCCAATCACTATTATTTTCCTATGGTACGGTCCACCTGAGATTTATATTTCTCTCATTTTTGGTATCAAGCCCTAAAATGATCTTTAAAAATGGATTAATGGAGTAGATGAAACACATACATCATGGTGGGGCATAAAGAAGTTTTACAGGTTAAAAGTTGATTTTGTATTGCCCAAACAATTTAAAGAGAAAATTGCCACAGTAACTTAAAAGGGATAATTTTGGAAGCAAAAATTTTTGTTTAATGAAAAATTCACTAAGCGCATTCTGCATTCACTATTAATCCATACTTCTATCATGGAAAGAATTCAGTGAAAAACCACTCAGCACTTTCCTTCTTCCCCGTTAACGACGCATTAACAACCACCACTAAACACGGAACATTTTCCCAATTCCGCGTTTAGTGCAAAAATTCAGCGTTAACAATGGTTTGGCAGTTTAGTCGTGACACGAAGTTCATTAGCCACTTTTAACGAACTTTGTGGACTTGATTCGATACACAACTTCGGTTCAGCAGCGCCTACCACCCATAGACTGATGGGTAGACCGAGGTTCTGAATCGCACGCTAGGAAACCTTCTTCGATGTATTTCAGGAGAAAAATCAAAACGTGGCCTTATCTCAAGTGGAGTTTACATCCAACAACATGGTGAACCGCTCAATAGAGAAATCCCTGTTCCAGGTTATTTACGGACGAGTACCTCTTCACAGACTTGACTTGGTCCCTCTGCCCAAGCTCCCAGGCATGAGCATTGCAATAGAACATATGACAGACAGGATCATGGGCATTCATGCGGAGGTATAGACCAAGCTACATAGCTCGAACGAATAGTACAAGGAGCAAGCGGACAAGCATCGACGACAAAAAGTATTATGGGTGACCAGGTAATGGTCCATCTATGCAAAGAAAGATTTCCGACCGAAACATACAACAAGTTGAAAAATAAAAAGATTGGACTGGTACCAATCATCCGAAATATCAATGACAACACTTACGTTGTTGATCTTCTAGATGACATGTCAATCTCACGGACTTTCAACGTCGCGGACCTGACCGAGTATCATGAACTAGAGCAAGATGAGAACTTGAGGACAAGTTCTTTTGAAGTAGAGGAGACTGATGTAGAGAGGGTCACAGACAGTTACATGGCCAAGATGGATCAGAAAAGGCCCGGTCGACGACAGAAGTGATCCGGACCATCAGACCTTAAATCAGGCGTATCTCGCAATCTGGAATGAGTTATCGGACGTAAAATATGTGATTTTGGGGTAGAACAAACTACTTTAGCCAACCAACCCGGCTATGCCAGGTTCCACAAGCTAGATTTGTGAAATACCCTTGTTTCGATGGTCGTTTCCCTATTTTAATTTTGTTTTTACTATAAATAGTAAGTTTTAGTTTAATTATAACTCTTCATCCGTTGGCTTTAGGAGTTGCGCCCAATGTGAAAAGAGCTTAGAATAATTAGAAGAACGGTTTGGTGAAGCCAAATAGGATACTTACTACTTTTGGCCGAAAACCTTGCGCACTAGTAAACATCACGACCGTCTATAAATAGTAAGTTTACTATTCATAGTAAATCGCGAATTCTAGGAGTTTTAGTCATAGTTTGATTTTGATTTCTCTCCCATTGCTTGGTATCCCAATTTAAAGGGTTGTGAACTCATTTTTATTCATTCATTAATCAAATTCGAATTTATTAGAATTTGTTTCTATTTCCTTACTTTCTTTCCTCGTGGATTTGAGAAGTCTCTGTGAGGAGTCCAGAGAAGTTCCGTGGATTTGGAATAGTTATCTTCTTGAGGAAGACGGTGCTCGACCTCACATCCTTCCCTATGTCAAGAAGTTCCTGCACTGACAGATATCAAATAACTCCTCTTTAACTTTACAGGCAGGAAAATCAAGTGGATTGTGTGGAACTGTTGTTATTTGACTTTGTAACAAGTGTAACTAAAGTTACTACTTGCGTGTCACTAACATTACTAATAAAACTTCTCTGAATTGAACTACAGAGGATCAAATCTGAGCAAGGTGAGAAACCAGCCTCATAACATTGCTCTTAATCTTAATAAGTTCCTGAAATTGAATAGTTAATGAGATAAATATAATTTAATTAATTCCTGAAATTAAACTGAAATTGGGAAATTTGCTAGAGAGAAAATCCTCTGTAACCGTAATTTTATTAAAGAAAACCACTTAAACTTGATTCTCATAGGAGCACCCAAACTGATAGACACATCAGGAGCCCAACCCATTAAACAATTTAAAGCCCATTAAATCAACATAAACAGTTGTAAGAACTTTCACTACCTGTGTATAAACTTCAGTTAACACTGACACAACCACGATTATTGCTTCCAATAGTAAATTCATAACATCTTTCTGACATTCACTAGCTTGTGACAGTGTGTGCGGGAGAACAAGAAGTCTCAGACATTCACCAGCAATAACAAGTGATTCTTTGGTCACGATTTTCTGAAATCAAGAGGATAAGACGGCTCTTTTAGAAGCACACATAGCTTATATGCCATAAATTCAAATGGGAAGTACCTCCGAGATATTGTGAATTAGAGAGAAAATATCTCCAAGGAGCTCTCCAGTAGAAAAGAGAATGAAAGAATTATTTTCCATGTTTGCGCTTTCACCAAGTTCCCTTTAGAAAATGCTCTTCAGAACATACAATCCAACAGTCTGAACCTGATCATGCAAAGAATTTTCAGATATTTTAGGATCCTATGTAACTTGGTCACGAATATACACTACAAGAAAAAGGGGTTTTAGCCTCAATTCAAAACTGTGGCTAAAAAGGTTAAAAATAGAGGCTAAAGCCTTTAGCCTCAGTTTTGTCTCAGTTATCCAAACCGAGGTTGAAACCCCTGTGGCTAAAGGCTTTAGCCTCAGTTTTAGCAACTGAGGCTAAAATGACTTTTATAGCCTTGGTTCTTCAAGTGAAGCTAAAAGAACCTTTTTAGCTTCAGTTTTCTAAAAATGAGGCTAAATCAAAATTTTAGCCTCCATTGTTTCCAACTGAGACTAAATCCAAATTTAGCCTCAGTTGACTCCAACCGAAGCTAAAACTATTTTTAACCTCAGCTCTCAACAACCAAGGCTAAAGCTTTTAGCCACAGGAGTTGTAGTCTCAGCTTATGTAACTGAGGCAAAACCGAGACTAAAGATGAATTTAGCCTCTTTTGGCATCAACAGAGGTTAAATTCAGTTTTTGACCTCATTTCTCTATCAACCAAAGCTAACAATATCATAATCAACAAATAATGAACCTGTACATATTTCACCCATTTAACATTCATCAAGACAACAATCAGCACAATATCAACAAAATAATTAATGGTCTATTTAAAGTTTTCAAAACAAAATACAAATGCACATGAACGGCCACATAGCCTTCCACGTGAACTGCGCCAGCAAACGAAGGAGCAAACGTAGGCCCCGGGGGATCTTTAGAATTACCTCTAGTTGCTTTAAGGCAGGGTGCAGTTATAGCATCTCTAGCAACTCTAGAGCTAGTCGCCAGCTCCCACCTATCCTACACAGTCGATCGACGGTTGTCACTGCGAAGCTATACTCAAGGTGCACGGGGTTCACAAACAACATCGACATTTAACCGTCCATTTTCGTCCTGGGGCTATTGGAAAAAAGTGGCATAGGAGTCGAGGGAAGCGGGTTAGGGGGTGCGCTACTAAGGCCTGGGGAGCAGAATCGAGTCAAACTGTGAAAAGTATTGGCTTTCAGTAAGGTCCCCTTTTGGACCAATCAGATGTCTTCCTTTCCTAGCTACATCTCCTGGCAGATTTCTACAACACCAACCTCACTGGCCATGATCACGTGTCCACTATGTGTGATGTAAAAGCGACCGGGGCGCAATCCATTCCGGTCCAATGTCGCTCCAAGATAGCGGCCATCAGTAACTGCATTTATATAATAAATATAAGTTCAAAATACTCATGTAACATGCAGAATCATTAAAGCATGAAGCAATTCCAGCACAAAGTTTACATGATATAAGTGCAAGTTCATCTCATGGCGCCACTTCTCAGGTATCATCATCATGATAGCTTCAGGCAGACTTCTGCCAGCATGAACCAGAAGCTCCAAGACGCCATCTAATGCTCCTAAAACAATCACACAAGCATATAAGCTAAAGATATATATATAAAAACATTTAAACGGCCCATTCAAGGGCTAAAAAGTAGACCTTTCGGCTCGGTTCTTATGCAACTGAAGCTAAAATGTAGACTTTTCGCCTCGGTTCTTATGCAACTGAGGTTAAAAAGTAGACTTTTTGCCTCGGTTCCAATGCAACTGAGGCTAAAAAATAGATCTTTCGCCTTGGTTCCTATGCAACTGAGGCTAAAATGTAGACTTTTAGCCTCAGTTCCTATGCAATTGAGGCTAAAAAGTAGACCTTTCGCCTCGGTTCCCATACAACTGAGGCTAAAAAGTAAACCTTTCGCCTCAGTTCCTATGCAACTGAGGCTAAAATGTAGACTTTTCGCCTCGGTTCCTATGCAACTGAGGCTAAAAAGTAGACTTTTTGCCTCGGTTCCTATGAAACAAAGGCTAAAAAGTAGACATTTCACCTCGGTTTCTATACAATTGAGGCTAAAAAGTAGACCTTTTGCCTTGGTTCCTATGCAACTGAGGCTAAAATGTAGACTTTTAGCCTCGATTCCTATGCAATTGAGGCTAAAAAGTAGACTTTTTGCCTCGGTTCCTATGCAACTGAGGTTAAAAAGTAGACTTTTAGCCTTGGTTCCTATGCAACTGAGGCAAAAAAGTAGACCTTTCGCCTCAGTTCCTATGTAACTGACGCAGGGGAGGATGTGAGGACGAGCACCATCTTCCTCAAGAGGATAACTATTCCGAATCCACGGAACTTCTCTGGACTCCTCACAGAGACTTCTCGAATCCACGAGAAAAGAGAGCAGAAAATAGAAATAAATTCCAAATAAATTCGAAATAGATTAATAATGAATAAAAACGAGTTCACAACCCTTTAAATAAGGGTACTAAGCAATGGGAAAGAAATCAGAATCAAACTACAACTAGGACTCCTAGAATTTGCGACTTACTATTTATAGACGGTCGTGATGTCTACTAGTGCGCAAGGTTTTCGGTCAAAAATAGTAAGTGTCCTATTTGGCTTTACCAACCCGTTCTCCTAATTATTCTAAGCTCTTTTCACGTTGGGCGCAACTCCTAAAGCCCGACGGATGAAGAGTTATAAGCAAACTAAAACTTACTATTTATAGTAAAAACGAAATTGAAACAGGGAAACGACTGTCAAATCAGGGGTTTCTCGCAATTCCGAGTGTCGCAACCTTGCATAGCTGGGTTGGTTGGCTAAAGTAGCTCGTTCTACCCCAAAATCATATATTTTTCGTCGGCTAACTCATCCCGGATTGCGAGATACGCCTGATTTAAGGTTTGATGGTCCAGATCACTTCGTCGCCGACCGGGCCTTTTCTGATCCATCTTTGCCATGTAATTGTCCGCGACCCGCTCTACATCAGTAACTGAGGCTAAAAAGTAAATCTTTCGCCTCGGTTCCTATGCAACTGAGGCTAAAATGTAGACTTTTCGCCTCGGTTCCTATACAACTGCGACTAAAAAGTAGACTTTTTACCTCGGTTCCTATTAACTGAGGCTAAAAAGTAGATCTTTCGCCTCAGTTCCTATGCAACCGAGGCTAAAAAGTAGACCTTTCGCCTCGGTTCCTATGCAACTGAAGTTAAAATGTAGACTTTCCGCCTCAGTTCTTATGCAATTGAGGCTAAAAAGTAGGCTTTTGTCCTCGGTTCCTATGCAACTGAGGCTAAAATGTAGACATTTTGCCTTAGTTCCTATGCAACCAAGGCTAAAAAGTAGACTTTTTGCCGGCGAAAAATGAACTTTTAGCCTCAGTTCCTTAGCTACCAAGGCTAAAAACACATTTAACTTCCATTTTTTCAACTGAGGCTAAAAAATTGAGGCTAAAGGCCTACTTTCTTGTAGTGATACAGGGTGTCACAGAGGGGTCCCAAGAAATCAATCTGGCCACACATCCATGCAGAATCATATGATAAAGAAAAACATGGTATAATAGAATTTGTGCTTCATATATGCGTAAGATATGGACACACTACGAACTATATTCTTGTAATTAGAATATAAATACAGCAAAATTGTGAAAAGAGGATAATTAAATTATTTTTCCAAATAGAAAGTGTCAAAATGTGTCCAACATGTGTATCCTACACAGGTGTCAGACAACAGTTATTTATTCATTTAAGAAATGTCGTAACAAGTACGAAGTTGGCATCCCTTCCTACTTAACACTGTTTAGATGATGATGGTCACATATCAGAAGCACTGACATGCAATTACCTGTATATTGGAGTCCATAAGAGTGATCTGCACGCATTTGATGCATTGTCTGTATAGGGTGAAGAGAAACATGTTATTGTCTTTGCTCTGCCCAAGCTGTTGAGTTTCATGAGCCAGAATGGAGAGGGATAATGCTTCCTCAAGGCAGAAAGAAAGTTTTGTATGCAGCAGTTTACACGAGCTCCTCCTCTTACTATGCAGGATATGGATACTCTTGATGCAGTCTTGAGACAAATGGAGAATCTCATTTTGCCAAGCTCCCGAGACTGTTTCCTTGGTGGCAATAGCATCGTCACAAAGTTCAGCTTTATCTGCAAGACAGAGTTCACGTCATTTTTTATGGGAGTTTTTTAACGGGAGATTCTTAATCGAAACTATAGAAGAAAAGTTTGTTATATTTACCTATGCCCTGAAATGCAATTATCCTACTTTAAAGTTCAAAATGAAAGAAACAGCAGGGCTATATCAGTTACTAATAGTAAGGAAGGCAGTTACATTTTGGTCATTTCTAGGGGCGGCAATGGGCCAGATTTAGGCTCGGCCAGGCTAGGCCTGGCTCTGCCCAAGCCTGAGACGGACGGACTTGTTCCAGCCCAGACTGAAAATTGGTAAAAATCCATACTTCCTACTTGAATGTTACTAATATCGATTGATCATGTGGGGAACAAATGCACAAAGAAAAAGACATTACGGAGGAATTAAACCAATGGAATACGATTCAACACATGCACATAGTTAGCCGAACAAGCTAGGCTAAAGTGACATGAGTCCAGGCCTGACCTGCAAATTAATCAGGCCATGCATGGGAGGCCCAAGCCCAACCCATGGGCCAGCTAGTAGGTCCACGCCCAGTCCAAACCTGGGTCAGGCAGACTACCCAGCACATTGCTACCCTTCGTCATTTCCTGTCTATCGAACTTGTTACAACTATCACATTGCATTTAAACACAACGTTATTCCTTTACAATACTTCTCATTCACAAGTGTACAGATTGTGAATTCAACAAGCCTGATATTTCTCAATGAGAGGCAGAGAGGTTTCTATACATACATCACAGCAAATTTCATAGAGGCAGAATCAAAGAAAAATCTGATACTTCCACAAATAAGACAAACAAACAATAACTCCTGAGATATGTACCTCCCAAATGTTTCTTCAATAAAGGCAGAATATTCCGGGCAAAAGAAATTACTGTCAACAAGCATGAGTCAGTTGAAGCTCCTTTTAAGCACTTGTAACTAGTTGATAAAAATCCCAATATCAACTTCCACTGCTTCTGCATTTCAAGGCATGTTATTAGTTCAAGAAAGACATGGACATTAACATTTGCAACAACAAGATAAACATGGCTGAAATCACAAGGATAATCATATGGATATTTCTTACAAACCTTAGGATTCATGCGCCGTACTATTGTCTCAGCTGTAACGAATAGTGCAGAAATTAATTCTTTGAAACTTCGTTGATCTTGGGTGATTGCATCAGCACTGCAACAAAATATTGAGACTGTGACTTCGGATAGGAATATATATTTATATGTTTGAATTCGAGTGTGTGTGTGTGTGTGTGTGTGTGTGTGTGTGTGTGTGTGTGTGTGTGAACACCTCGCCTGCAACTTGCAGATGAGAACTTTGTGCAACTACCTGCATCTGGGGTCCACTGTAGGTGTATATAAAGCCTGTCCAACAGAGTCGCCCAGCTATGAAAATGAGACACCCCAAAAATAGGCTGATCCAATCATCTTGTGCACCACACCACACAACAATAGAAGAGTCACCCAAAAAACCTCCAAATTCAAGTAGCAGCCTGCATAAGAGTTGGATCAGCCTATTACTGTGGCCTCCAATTTTTACGATAGGGTGACCCTCCTGAATGGGTCAGATTGAATACACACAACAGGGTGGGCCCCACATGCAGCTAGTTGCATGATTTTATTATCTACAACTAGATGCAAGTACAAAGTAGCACAAGATTTGTCTAACAGGATAGAAATTGTAAATGGAAGATTTTGAGTTTCATGGACAGACCAGCTACCTTTGAAATATTTCATAATGATACTTCGCACAGAGTTCCATTGCAACAAATGCAAAATCATCCATTTCAAAATAATTGTCAGGGCAGGCCTGCACAATCTGTTTAAAAGAGAAGAAATTAGGCTATGATACTATCTCTGTAGATCTGAAAATTACATTGCGAAAAATGGTTGGTAATGCAGATTAACTTTCCCACCAGGATCTAATACAGCACTAAATACCATGGAAGAGAGAACTGCATCCCTTAATACATTTCGGTCCACGTGAGGTTCTAAAGTTGAATTGATATGCTATATTTTACTAATGGATCTGAAAATAAAATTTAAAATTTTAGAAAGTGATAGTAAATCCTAATGCAGCAACATAACATTACAACAGACTGCAACAAGACTTCATGCCAAACATTAAAACAGAGTGCAACGAGTTCATACCAGGATTTAGGTTATACATTTGGTAAATCATTAGAAAATCACATATTATTGAATGCTAGAAAGCACCAAATCTAGTACTGGAAATCTCATTAACAGCATGTTTCGTTTGTGTTAGAGAAGGATTTCTTTCCTTCTCAGGATTCAAAAACACAATCGGTGATGAAGGGAGATTGCTCTGTAATGAACGCAAGTTGCCCTGCCTATATGAAGTTCCTGCAGTAGGAGGCTAAGTAGGGCGTCCGTGAGAAATCCTTTCCATCCATCAGTTTCTCCAGCTCATGCTAGGACATGAATCCAAAAAATAAGGCACATCCAAAATTCAAGATCGATCAGGCTCATTCCAATCCCATCACAGTCCGAGCTCAGATCAAGCTTGATCTTAGAAAATTTTGAGTGGACCCGTACTGACTTCTATGTAATGGATTGTAGGTCGGGTTAAGGCCAAAATTCATAGCTCCTTCAGGAAATGCGAAAGGCCTGGGCAGATTCTGATAGATGGGTCATATCGGTGTTGCCAAGATGTGAGACGACAAAAAATCACCAAAAAAGAAAAAGAAAAAAAAGAATACTATGTTAGATTTTAATCCTCTGTGCCTTAGATTTTTTATTAGGCCCCTTAATGATGTATGTGTTTTATCCGGGGTAGTCCATCTATTTTTCCAGATATATAATTGATATTTGAGAGTTGAAAATGAGCACATAGTTTAAAGACCCCAAAACCTGAAAACTACATTTGGGACAACATGAAGGTGTGGCCCACCTAATTGGTTAATAGATTGATGTTTGTGAAGGGTGATCATCATGTTGGGATCTACTGTTTTCATAGGATAGATGCCCCACGACAGGTGTCATGCTAGTGGAAAAGAAGGCATGTCATCAAAAGTTTCAGTGATCTGTTATAGTGTGAAAAATGAATTAAATAATAAGTTCAATGGTTCGTCCGGATGCTTGCGTCCACCTAATTAATAAATTGGCTGATTCCTCACTGTCTGCCCAACCTAATGATTTTTGCACATGTGGTTTAATTTAATCACTGTCGGCCCTACCTAATGATCGGTTCTTGCACGTGCTGTAATTTGGGGTTTGGATGCCTGTCAAGATTAGTGCGGTTCTTATCTTAACTTCTAAATATGGCATGACCGCATTGGTCTCGATTGAAATTACCTTGCTAACAAAAGACTTTTGCTTGTAATGGACGAGAAAATTAAGATGATTTTACATGGCTAATTATACATCAACCGGAGGTCTAGGATAACAATCGTCTCAAAGACACGGCACACCACATGCACTATTAGTTGGAGATGGGATACCATATCCACTAGGGTGGTCCGAAAGTGGCTTTACAGTTTATTATTCTCTTAAAAATATTAATTAAGAAGTAAACTTATGTGTTGGATGAAATTGATGGGTTTTTTTTGACCCGTCGTGCGCAAGTCCTTTCGCAACTGGGAAGAGCAAGTCCTTTCGCAACTAGGATGTGCAAAGGAGTTTCCTAAAACTATATATATAAAAAAAAAGGGTCCCTAGATTTTTTCTAAGGTATGTTGTATTGATGAAAAAAATACAAGAGGGCTATCAAAGGTGAGAGAGAGGAAGCTTATAGAAGGGAGGTTATGCTCGTGGAGGTTTTTCTACTTTGCAATTTATATCTTAGCGCTTTTATGTCCTCATAATCAGTTAGATTTCTCCGTTTTCTCTATTTCTCTTATTGTTTATCCACTCATGCGTGAGTGAAGAAGGTTGTAACGTTCTACTTCATACTGGATTGTTGATCTGGACGAGGTCCCGTGGTTTTTACCTCTTTGAGGGTTTTCCACGTAAAATTCTCTTGTGTGGTGTGTGATTGATGCATTGATTATTTTCATTGCTTTATTATCCATAATTCTGGTTTGTTCTGTAGGGCTAGATCCTAAGGTTTTGTGCAAGGCCCCCAACAAAGTGGTATCAAAGCTAAGTTCATTGAACGGGTAGGATCGGTTTTGAATTATGGAAGGTGACCCAAGGATGATCAGCCTCAATGGTTCTAACTGGACCATATGGAAGGCTAAGATGGAGGACTTGCTTTATTACAAGGACCTATATTCTCCAATTTTAGGCATATCAACAAAATCCAAGGATATGACTGATGATGATTGGAAGAAGACGGACCGAAAGGCGGTGGGGTTTATTAGACAATGGTTGGATGGTTCTGTGTTCCACCATGTGTCTACGGAAACCTCAGTTGTAAGCCTATGGCTAAAATTACAAGGGCTGTATGAGAGGAAGACAGCCGGTAATAAGATATTTCTGATAAGGCGACTTGTGAATCTCAAGTTCAAGGATGGTGGTTCTGTGGCCGAGCACATGAATGAGGTCAGCAATATAGTGAACCAACTCACCTCTATGAAGATGGTCCTGGATGATAAATTGCAGGCTTTACTATTGCTTAGTTCATTGCCTGACAGTTGGGAGACATTGGTAGTGTCTCTAAGTAACTCCGCGCCAGACGGAAAGATATCCATGGAACAGGTAACTAGCTGTCTCTTTAATGAAGAGACAAGGAGGAAGTCTTAGGGGTCTACTCAGCAAGAGGCCCTTGTGACACAGGAACGGGGGAGAGGAAAGAACAGGAAGGGCGGGAAGGCCCGAGATAAATCAAGAGGCAAGTCGAGTAACAGAAAAGAGGTTGAATGCTGGAATTATGGCAAGAAGGGCCACTACAAGCATGAATGTCGTGGTAAGAAAAATGACAAGAAAGGAAAAGGGAAGGACGATTAATCAGATTCCACTACAGTCGCTTCAGATGGCGACATGGTAGTTATTCTTTCAGCAGATCACGATGTATGTCTCACGGCTACGAGTCAGGATACCGACTGGGTGGTTGACTCGGGAGCTTCTTTTCATGCGACTCCACGCAGGGACTTCCTTACAAGCTACAAGTCAGGTGACTATGGGACTGTGAAGATGGGAAATTCTGGCGTATCAAAGATCGCGGGAGTCGGTGATATTTGTGTGAAAACTGATGTGGGCTGCACATTGGTTCTCAGGGATGTGAGGCATATCCCAGATCTTCACCTCAACTTGATGTCGACAGGAAGGCTAGATGATGATGGCTATAAAAGCCGGTTTGCTAGTGGGCGATGGAAGCTTATCAAGGGTTCATTGATTGTGGCTAAAGGAAAGAAGTGTTGCACTCTATACAAGGCAAGTGTCAGTATGTGCAAGGGTGGGTTGAACACAGCGGAAGATTCAGCTATTGACATGTGGCACAGGCGTCTAGGCCACATGAGTGAAAAAAGGGCTTCAGCTACTAGCGAGGAAGCAGCTCCTTCCAAACGTGACAGGTATACCTCTCAAAACCTGTCTTGATTGTTTATCAGGGAAACAACATAAAGTTTCATTTATTAAAACTGCTTCTCATGTTAATAAAGTGCATGCATTAGATTTGGTTTATTCTGATGTTTGTGGTCCTATGAGGACAAAAACCTTGGGTGGGGCATTATATTTTGTCACTTTTATAGATGATGCATGTAGGAGGGTTTGGGTTTATGCTTTGAAATCCAAGGACGAGGTCTTTGGTGTGTTTAAATTTTTTCATGCTATGGTTGAGAGAGAGACAGGTAGATCATTGAAGTGCATCCGCACTGACAATGGTGGTGAATACATTGACAACTTTCATGAGTACTGCAAGTCCCTTATACGGCATGAACAGACGGTTCCCAATACCCCCCAGCATAATGGTGTAGCTGAGCGAATGAATCGCACCACTGTAGAGAGAATCAGATGCATGTTATCCCATGCGAAATTGCCCAAGACGTTCTGGGGAGAAGCAATGCACACAACGGTGTATTTGATAAACAGGTCTCCATCAACCCCGTTGAATGGAGAAGTACCTGAGAAGGTGTGGATTGGACATGATCCATCGTACAGTCAACTTAGGGTGTTTGGATGCAGAGCATCCGTTCACGTACCAAAGGACGAGAGGTCCAAGCTCGATATGAAGATCAGGCAGTGTGTGTTCTTAGGGTATGGTGATGAAAAGTTCGGTTATAAATTGTGGGATCCGACCGAGAGAAAGCTCGTCAGGAGCAGAGATATGGTTTTCTTTGAAGATCAGTGTATAGAAGACATTGGTAAGCCAGAGAAGAATCAGCCTAGTTCAGGTGAGCTAGAGGACATGGATTTGATTACTCCTCCCATGGTGCCTGACGACGGGAGAGTACAGCAAGGTGCAGAGGACGAGGTAGTTCCTTCAAAAGATAGACCAGGGGAGCAGCCCCCACTTGATCCACCTATTGAGCCACAGGTGAGGAGGTCATCTAAGGACAAACAGCCGTCCAAGAGGTACTTGCCGCACGAGTACATTATGCTAACCGATGGGGGAGAGCCAGAAGATTATTCTGAGGCCCTAGCCGACGAGCATAAGGGGGAGTGGTTGAAAGCTATGCAAGAGGAGATTGAATCCTTGCATAAGAACCACACCTATGACATGGTGAAATTGCCTAAGGGCAAGAAAGCTTTGAGCAACAAGTGGGTGTTTAGAAAGAAGATTGAGCAGAAGAATTCACAGACGAGGTTCAAGGCCAGACTTGTGGTAAAAGGGTTTGGTCAGAGGAAAGGTATAGACTTCGAAGAAATATTCTCACCAGTGGTGAAGATGACATCCATACGGGTGTTGCTTGGGTTGGTGGCTAGCATGGATCTGGAGATAGAGCAGTTAGATGTTAAAACTGCCTTTCTCCATGGTTACCTGGAAGAAGAGATCTACATGCACCAACCAGAGGGGTTCGAAGTCAAGGGCAAGGAGCATATGGTGTGTAGGTTGAGGAAGAGCTTGTATGGGCTGAAACAAGCTCCACGACAATGGTACAAGAAGTTCGACTCGTTTATGTTGAAACATGGGTATGACAAGAAGGAGTCGGACTACTTGTGTGTTCACGCGCAAGTTCTCGGATAGTGATTTCTTAGTTCGCTATTATACGTTGATGACATGCTCATCATGGGAAAAGACATCAAGAAGATCGATAGAAGTGAAAGCAGAGTTGGGCAAGTCTTTGCGATGAAAGACTTGGGCCGGCTAAAGAGAGATCCTAGGAATGGAGATAACCCGTGATGAAGCGGCGGGAAGCTTTGGGTTTGTCACAAGAGTGGTATATTGAGAAAGTCCTAGAAGCGGTTCAATATGAATGTGAAAGCGGTCAAGTACTCCACTAGATGGTCACTTCAGATTGAGTGACAGGCAGTGTCCCAAGACGAAGACAGAGGTGGATGAGATGCAGAAGATACCCTACGCATCAGCTGTAGGAAGTTTGATATATGCTATGGTGTGTACACACCCAGACATAGCATATGCGGTTGGTGTTGTTAGCCAGTTTTTTGTCAATCCTGGTAAAGAGCATTGGGCAGCAGTGAAATGGATACTACGGTATCTAAGAGGCTCATCCAGGTTGAGCCTATGCTATGGTGACGGTAAACCTGTGTTAGAGGGCTACACAGATGAAGATATGGCAGGTGATATAGACTCCAGGAAGTCTACATCGGGGTTCGTGTTCATGTTTGCAGGGGGAGCGGTTTCTTGGTAGAGCAAGTTACAGAAGGTCGTAGCATTGTCAACTACTGAAGAGCAGCTTGAGTACATTGCGGTCACGAGAGGCATGTAAAGAGATGCTTTGGATGAAGAGGTTCCTACAGGAACTTAGCCTGAAGCAGGAGGAGTACGTGGTCTATTGCGATAGTCAGAGTGCTATACACTTGAGCAAGAATCCAAGTCAGCAATCCAAGTCAAAGCACATAGAGATTCGGTATCATTGGATCGGGGATACTTTGGACGAGAAGGTGTTACAGCTTGAGAAGGTCCACACGGACGATAATGGGTCAGATATGATGACCAAGGCCTTGCTTAAGGGCAAGTTTGAGGTTTGTAGAAACCTGGCTGGCTTTAAAAAGGTGAATCCCTCCTGGGTCAAAAGGGGGAGATTTGATGGATTTTTTTTTACCCGTCGTGCGCAAGTCCTTTCGCAATTGGGATGCGCAAATTCCTTTCACAACTGGGATGCGCAAGTCCTTTCGCAACTAGGATGCACAAAGGAGTTTCCTAAAACTATATATATAAAAAAAAAGGGTCCCTAGAGTTTTTCTAAGGTATATTGTATTGATGAAAAAAACACAATAAGGCTATCAAAGGTGAGAGAGAGGGAGAAAGAGAGAGAGGAAGCTTATAGAAGGGAGGTTCTGCTCGTGGAGGTTTTTCTACTTTGCAATTTATATCTCAGCACTTCTATGTCCTCATAATCGGTTAGATTTCTTCGTTTTCTCTATTTCTCTTATTGTTTATCTACTCCTGCGTGAGTGAAGAAGATTGTAACATTCTACTTCATAGTGGATTGTTGATCTGGACGAGGTCCCGTGGTTTTTACCTCTTTGAGGGTTTTCCACGTAAAATTCTCTTGTGTGGTGTGTGATTGATGCATTGATTATTTTCATTGCTTTATTATCCATAATTCTGGTTTGTTCTAGAGGGCTAGATCCTAAGGTTTTGTGCAAGGCCCCCAACAGAAATAAAATTGCTGAATGCAACGAGGAAGGAAAAAAAAAAAACAAAGAGGTGAAATTATCTGACAAAAAAGCCGTGAGAAGAAAGAGTTGCTCACCTAGAAACAATGGCACAGTTAAGTGTGCCACCATATAAGTTTTTCCTACCAACATTCCACCTGTACAGTCAATTCAAACCATAGAAACAATAAGCCCCCCACAAGTGTTATGCTAGTGGTCGGAAAGATGGTATGTCACCAAAAGTTGCCGTGATCTGTTCTTGTGTGAAAAATGAATTGGATGATAAGTTCAGTGGTGCACGAAGATGTTTTCTAGAATTGAAAGTACACCCAACTGATTAATGGCTTGACTTTTTCATCATTGTAGGCCACATCTTATGATTGGATCTTGCACGCCTGTGCTGTGACTTGGGGTAGCAATGGCTCAGGATTGAACCGGGCTCAAAGCCTGAGCCTAGTACGAGCTTAGCACAACAAGCCCCAGCCCAAGCCTAAAAAGATTAGTTAGGATGGGATCCTACTGAGCCTGAAAATTGATCAAGTACCTTTTTTTTTTTTCAAAAAGGTTTCTTTCTATCATTTTGGATAGAACTTACAATTCAGGTCTTCCGAGGAAAAAAATTAAGGACCTAGCGAAGACCTATCGTAACAGAATCCGTGCCAATCTGAGCCCAAAAACCAAAAAGAAAATAGAAACCCATAAAACCTGCAAAACAGACCAGAGATAACTACCTCACCCTGGTGGCGCCTAACCCCACTCTGTCTAAGAAGAGGAGCCCACGTACCTGATGGGGAAGATCGGCCCATGTGGAGCTGCAAAATACTAATTGGGACGAACTCCCTTCGCAGGCTAGAGCGTTGGCCGGAGCATTGCCTTCTCAGAAGATTGATCAAATGCCTATTCCATGATGAATGGCTGTTATCTATTACATGTGTGCCATGTGGGCATGAGTCTCATGAAGCCCATGCCCACTCAAGGGAGTGACTATCCTAAGCATCCCTCAAATTGAGAACAAAATACCATAATTAGCACCTCAATGACCTATGTTTAAGAAGTCATTTATAGTGCCTCGATATATATGGGCATATGTATGGACCACAATCTCCTTCATCTAACTCTTTCAATTATCTGATTAGTGGACTCCTTCTCATTAAACAGTTGGTTGTATTTTCATGTTATGTGCAACTGAAAGATTAGCATTGCTTATAGGTGATGCTATTCTGAATGAACATTGTCGAAGCAATTTGCACTAGAGATTGAAGAGGTGATTGACAGGACGTGTGTCCACGAGCAATGCAAGCAAGTTCTGTGCCGTTTATACACCATCCACTATTAGCATGTCCTCTCTCAAGAGTTTCAGGTGGCTCCTCTCGTGAAGTATCTTCTGTCGAATATGGATCACTGGTCATATTAATTTAACAATCTATTTTTCTCATGTCTATGGCCCACCTTATTATTTTTGGGGGAATAGATCTTCGTACTAGGCCTTCCCAATCACATATATTACGGGATTATCAAGAATCATCTCTACAACTAAAACCTAAGCCATTGCTAGCTCTAATTTAGTGCTACACTAAAGCATGTGCTGTGCAAACTCAAAATTTTGAATATATTTTGGCCTGACAAACTTAAACAAATTAGTAAAATATTTGTCTCCACATCCAATCGCAGGCCCAGTCTTTTTTAGAATTTGTCAGCACCCCGGGCTGAAACCTATACGTTCCTAGGCTTGCTCATCGGAATTTTGGCGCTCCCAACAAAAGAGGAGACTTTCACTGTAGAATTTGGTATCAAACCCATCTAGTCTAGGCCCCACTCCTTGGAATACTGCACCATCCAACAAAAAACAAAACTTGAGTCTAAAGATAAAATTTTGGCATAAATTCAGGCAGTCTCATGCTCAACTCTAAAAAATTCCACATAGCCAATGAATAAAAAAGAATAAAGAAAAAAGAAAAAAAGACTAGACTATAAAAGAAGATTCTATGTTCAAAACCATCTAGTATGAGGCCCACCCTTAAAATATTGCATATGACCTGGGGTTATATGTGGTTCATTCATTTTGCCGGCCGGCGGGAGGATGTGATGTTAAAAATTATGAATGGTCCAAAACTTAAAGCATCACTACAGGATAGAAACTCTACTAAGGCCTACCTGATGTTTAAATGCGATCCAACCTGTTCATAAGTTGATCCTCACATGGATGAAGGGTTACACGAATATCAGCCTAATCCAAAAATTGTGGTCCCAAGAAGGGTTTCGATGGTGGTTGTTCAATCACCACAAATCACATCCTAAAATGGGCAAGCATAATCGATAAACAGAGCGGATATAACTCATACATCACAGCGAGTCTCATAGAGCTTAGGTTTAGAGTAGATTTCATGTAAACCCCAATTATAGGATTCGACTTTCCTAAGCCCCAGCATACAGGGAGCCCCTAGACAGTAGCCCTGTGTAGCCACAACAATGTCCATGAAATTCCACTCCCTGAATCAATTTTTCTAGATCACGTTAGTGTAAATAAAGCAAAAATGATGAAGGCTTTGAGGAAAATGATTCTCCTATGCTTTTCTGTGTATTTGAGACAACCCTGAAGGGTTGAATATATAAAGTTTTACAACGACTATATAAGGTAAAATGATAAATACAAAATCTTCTACATATACATCTTCTATCTATAGAATTGGCTATACAAGGCATGTGGCTTGTCTAACATCCCCCCTCAAACTAATGTTGGTCATCAACAAGTAATAGTTTGCTAACTAGAAATGAGTATCATGCAGGAGTGAGGGACTTCGTGAGAACGTCGATAATTTGATCATGGGATGCGACATATGGTACCGAAATGAGCTGAAACTGAAACTTCTCACGGATGAAATGACAGTCAACTTCAATATGCTTTGTTTGTTTGGAAACCGGATTAGAGGCAATTTGAATGACACTCAGATTATCTACATAGAGTGGAGTAGGATCTTGTAGATGAATGCCCAAGTCAGAAAGAAGTCCACATAACTAGAAAATCTCACTACAATCTGCTGACATTGCTCTATACTCAGCTTCCGTGCTTGATTTGGAAACAGTGATCTGTTTCTTACACTTTCAAGAGATGAGAAAAGTACCGATAAATACATAGTAGCCAGTGGTAGATCTGCATGTGAGAGTACAACTGGCTCAGTCACCATCTGAATAAGCACGAAGATCCAGAGGGGCCGTGGAGGAGAAGAAAAAAGATCGATCCAGAGTTCCACGTAGGTACCGTAAGATGCGCAATACTACAGTCATATGAAGAGTTCGAGGAGCAGAAAAAAATTGGCTGACAACTTCGACTGCATAGGCAATATCAGGACGAGTCATTGTTAAGTAAACTAGACTCCCAACCAAACGGCAGTATAATGTGGGTTCCACAAGGAGTTCACTATCGTCACAGCCATATTGAACGTTAAGTTTCAAAGGAGTGTGAACTGTCTTCTGATCCGTTAAGGAGGCCAAGGTAAGAGGATCCTTGGTATATTTATGCTGGTTGACCAGGATTCTACGTATAGAACATGAAAATTCAAGTCCAAGAAAGTATATCAGATGACCCAGGTCCTTCATCTTGAAGGATGACTTCAGAACTTCCTTTAATGTCGAGATGTCAGTATCATCGCTACCAATCAGAAGTAGGTCATCAACATATACGAGAACAATGGCGATTCCATGCTCAGAGGTGCGCAAGAATAAGGATGGATCATGACCACTTTAAGTAAAACCAGATCTTGTAACAACATCATGAAAACATTGAAACCATGCCCGAGGGGCCTGTTTGAGACCGTATGAGCTTTCTTTAGGTGACGGACTTATTGGCAGGGATTAAAGATCCAGGAGGAGGTTTCAAATATACTGTTTCTTAGAGATTTCTATGAAGAAAAATATTTTTCACGTCCTTTTAAGTAAGTGGCCAAGAACGAACTGATGATACTGCCAGAAGACTACGAACAGTTTTCATCTTTGCCACAGGAGCGAATGTCTCATCATAATCAATTCTGTGTTTCTGTTTGTATCCCTAAGAGACAAGCCGAGCTTTGTATAGATCCAATGATCCGTCAGACTTGAGCTTCATAGAATAAATCCATTTACTGTCAATTAATTGTTAGTCAGTAGGTCGAGTAACAATGTCCCACATATGGTTATCATCCAATGCTACAACTTCTTTTGCCATAGCTTTCTTCCAACAATCATGACTGGTTGTCTGATGGTATGAAATAGGAATAGATACAGTATCCAGAGTAGTATTCATGGAAGACATAGAGTATATCAAGTGATCAGGCTGTCGATGTTCACGAGTGGAACGACGTACTAAGATAGGATCTGGATCGTTATGGGTATAGTAAGGAGAGTAGTAGGTGATGGATTTATACGTGGTCATCGTGAATAAACCTGCAATGGACAAGAAGGTGTACTCGAGGTAACCGAAATGTCAAAAAAAAAATAGTAAGACCAGGAGAGTCTGGTGTGGGCAAAAGAGGAACAAATGAATGGAAAATAATATGCTCAAGAAAAATAACATGTTGTGATACCTGTAAACGACGAGAGACCGGATCATAGCAACGAAACTCCTTCTGAGTTTCTCTAAATCCCAAGTACATATATTTAACTGATTTTAGGGAAAGTTTGTTACGTTCACGTGATGCCAAATGAATATAACATACACAACCAAAAATATGAAATGTGGAATATGTAGGAAGAGAACCGGTGAGAACAAAGTAGAGAGATTTACTATTCAGAACTGGTTGGCAACCGATTAATCAAGTAGACTGAATGGATCATAGCTTCTACCTAGAAGGAACGAGGAACACTCATAACTGTCATTAAGGTATTAGTAGTTTCAACAATATGACGATTTTTTCGTTCAGCCACCCCATTCTGTTGTGTAGCATCAGAATAGGTGGTTTGATAATTAATCTTATGACTCTGAAGATATGTACAAAAATTTGTAGAGAGATACTTTCCCCTGAGTCAAAGTTGAGAGTTTGAATTTTTACTCGAAATTGAGTGTCCGCCATAAAATGAAATATTTTAAAATTTTCAAACACCTGTAACTTAGAATACATAAAGTAAATCTAGGTGTATCAGGTGAAATCATCAATGAATATAACATAATATCATAGTCCAGAGAGAGACATAATTGGGGAAGGGCTCCAGACATCCGTATACACCAGTTCAAACATAGATGATGGTTTTGTAGTACTTAGATGAAAGGGAATACACTTACTTTTTGAAAGGCAACAGGAAGAACAAGAATAATCCAAATCATTTTTATTAAGATAAATATTCCCTAACATACCAGAAGAAAAGAGCTGAATCAAACGATCAGAATGTGGATGACCCAGGCGAAAGTACTAGAGTTTCCGTATTTTATTTGCCAAACAAATATCCAATGAAAAGGGAGAGAAGAAACAACGAGCTGGAGTAACGGATGAGTGAAAGTCCAGTACGTACAAACATCCATGCCGCCTACCCTTCCCAAGTACCTTCCCCGTTGTCAGATCCTGCACAAAACAACAATTTGGAAGAAATATGGCTAAGCAGTTATTGGATGTAAGTTAACCACTAAAAATTAAATTTGAGGAGAGTTTAGGGACATGAAACACATCACGAAGGGTAAACTGACATGGTCAGAAGGAAAGAAAGTTAAGGAACCAACAGACTGAATGGGTAGTTTAGTGTCATCTGCAGTAGAAATATCCTGATTGCCAGTGTAGGGATGAGTATTGCAAAGATGTGAAACATCACCAGTCATATGATTTGAAGCACCGGAATCGAAGAACCATGGAAAAGATGAGGTTATACCTGACATACCGGCTGCAGAAAGGGCCTGCACGATCTGCTGGAGCATCGCAGGAGTCAAAGGTGAGGAAAGACCTTCAACAGAACCAGTGGATGCAGTATCACTAACAGAAGGCTCAGAAGTAGTTGTAAAAGTAGCAGAAAGAGCACGACCACGGCTACGACCTCGACCACTACTTCCACGACCGAATGAGGATGCGTAGGCATGTGAATGACAGTCCTGAATACCATGACCGGTCTTTCGATAATACGAGTACCAATCTTTGCACTGAGCGACGATATGTCCCACTTTGTTACAGCCGCGACAAGTTAAAGTAGTAGAACCACGGTTTGGTGTAGAGGTGGATATAGTAAGTGTCAGATCAGATGGTCCCTGAGATGTCCCCTGAGAGAGGACCTGTAGTCGTTGTTCCTCGACTAATAAATCGTTAATAACAGAATTCATTGAAGGAGTTGGGTTACGGTTCGGGAGAGCAGCCCTGCAATGCTCAAATTTCAGACGTAGTTTCATAAAAATTGTCTAACTTGCGTACTCTTGTGCATTGTGTGGAATATTTTAAAGTCATTTGGTAATTTTGGATCCATCATAGCCATCTCTGTCCAAATTGTAACCATTATAGAGTAGAAAGTTTGAATACTTTGTCACTCTTAGTAAGGTGAACCAAATCTTGTTCCAGGCGGTATAACCGAGCCGCATTACTCTGTTGATATATTGTCTCGAGATGATCCCACATAACCTTAGCAGTATGATGTGGCGTGAGGCCAACAACTATTGATCGATTGACCGAATCAAGAATCTAAGAAATAATCCGTTCATTTTTCATTTCCCAATTAGCCATTCTGTCGGCATCGGTGGAAGCGGGGATAGTAACAGATCATCAATTAGTTCCCACAAACCACGACCCTTAAGAAAACTTTAAAAGTGGATGGCTCATAGATTGTAATTGGTACCATCAAAACTATTCATGGGGCCTCTGTATGGGAGTCTTTATCCATAGATAGGACAAGATAAGAACGATGTTAAAGAAGAAAGTACCTTGTAGCCACAGATCAGAATAGCAACCAACAAAAGATCAACAGATCAGTATGTGCAGCAGTACGTATAGCAAGAGATGCTGTAGTAGGGATCGGATGTAGCAGGAGATGCTGCAGTAGGGATTGGATGTAGCAAGAGATGATGTAGCGGGGAGTGGACGCAGCAGAGAGATGCGCTGGGACGTGCGTGCGCAAGGATGTGCACATGTGCATACGTAGGGACGTGCGCAGGTGTGTACACAGGGTCATGTGTAACGCCCCGTGTTTTTAGGACCCGAGTATACGACTCGTTTCCCAAAAACCTGAGTGTTAACCTTAAAGGATGGTCAAATATGAGTGTACATACATTTTTTTTTAAACTATTAGAGTAAGCAAATGAGCGTAGTGTGGACAAATCGACGTAAAGGAAAATTTCATTATCCTTCAAATATACAAGAAGCTGCCCATAATGACTTATACAAACCAATGTCTCTGAATTTAACAAGTACAAGATTTATAAGAATTTAATACATGAAGAATAGAAGAAAGCATATAAATATAAGCCGCAAGACCACGCAGCTCCTCCAGGCGAATACAGCCATGCATCCCTAGCGATTGTACCCTGCTCCTCATTAAGTCTGAACATGCATATCATTAAAGTCACCCGTACTACCTGTACAGTTGTATATTTGACGGATGAGTGGCCAACTCAGTGTGAATTTCCCTCAAGATTACACACCGCCGCATTAGGTAAGCATAGTTATAAAACAACGAGGCAATCAAAATAATACATAATGCAGTCTTTTTAAATGCATGGATGCGTGAATGCACATCGACCTGGGGATGCACATCCAGTCGGACTTGGGCTCGTCGCCCATGCAAATCATCGACCTGGGAAAATCATCCAGTCGGAACAGGAGTCGATAGTCGGTGGTCTGGGAGCTAGCGAAACGATACCCCAACAACTCTAGGGCACGTGCTACAGCATCCAGAATTAGTCACCCGTCATCGCCAATATGCCATGGATGCATGATTATCCAAACCGTTATTAGCCCAGTTGCAATCAGCCAATTTAGATAAGCTCAAGGTCACTACGAGAAGCATATAGCCCAGTGTAGGCTGACAGCTCGGGTATAGTGTCTCATTACCACCATCCCCGGCTCATGAGGCTACCACCTTAGGATGTTTAATGGAATCCCGTCGACTAGTGGCCAATCATATTACAATACATGGGACTTACCATTGCATGGTTGCACGATATAAAACATCAAACCCATATAGGGCAAATACCAAAACAAACCACGTAGGCAGATATTAAAATAAGCCGCATAGGGCGAGTATCAAAATATGCCACATAAGACGAATATCAAAACCATACGATAAAGACCATCCTTAAAAATCATTGGGCACAACAACCCTGGATGGTAGGCCCGCATCAATCATCCATCTAGACCACCACTTAATAGCCACCTAGTCGAAGGTCCATTATGATCACAACTAGTCAAGTTACATCCCAAGTATGGGTGTACATTCATGTGGGAATTTTCCACTAATGTACCAGTTTAAGTTTCATAAGCAACCCACACAAACAAATCCACAAGCATGAGCAATTATACAGGATAATCATAAAGCATGTAATATAGCAATTTAATTTCCACTGGCTAACACATGTGATTATAAAGGGAGATATCAATTATGAATTTAAATAAAAACTATAACTTAAACTAATGAGAAGATGGAAAGCTCAAGGGGAAGAATCATCACCTTATGTTTAGGATCACCTACTAGCGTTGTTTAGGGAACGCATGATTCCTTAGAGCCAAACCCTACCATCAATTGTAAAGTTACACGGTTAGATTTAAGCTTTACACGATATTCTTGGTCAAGATCTTATCCTAAAGTTTGGATTACCTTAGTTTTAGGGTTTTGATGTAGAACTAGGTTTTCATCCATACGTTTAGGTCTAGGATAAGTTTTTAGGATTTGGATTGTCGTTGGCGTATGATAATTTACAATATTAATTTGAAAAGTAATTATTAACATTAGTGTTATAATTATCGTTTGCCAACTTAGTAATAATAACCATTATGATGTCAATAATACTATAATTCATTATTAACGATTGTGCCTAAGAATAATAATTAATGATTAATATTTAATAACGGTACTTTGTGTGGACTCACTATCATTAGCATGGACAATCTACTAGATGTTAGTTGTGTTTAACGGTCACAATTATTATCATAATACTAATGATAATAATAATAGCTATCAAGTATTAATAGTGGATCTAATTATGATAATAGATACTATAATTCGCCATTAAAGCATTTAAAATCATTTGTTGGGCCCACCAAGTTATGGGTCACAAATCTAACCCATCCATTATGTGTGTCCTACTAGGTTAATGGGTCAAACCAAGTTTCAGGTGCATCCAAATCTCGGATGGACCACGGTAGTGCTTTTATATGGTTTAATATGTCTTTAAAGGATTGTAGATGGTGTGGGCCACTTGGGCTGTGTGTATGGATGATTTTTGGGGGAAACCCCTATATAAAAGGGACCCATCAAATGGACAGTGTTGATGTTCAACACACCACATGGTAGGGCCTGTGATGGGGCCATGGTCCTAGCCAAAATTTAAAGCACAGGGAGGCAGAGTCCTCTGGACGTTTAGGTGTATGTTCGTTATATATATATATATATATATATATATATATATATATATATATATATATATATATATATATATATATATTATTGTTTTTGATAGGTGGGGCCCGCCTCAGGAGGATCTACTCGGTCAACTGGGTTCCAGAGCTCAGGACAGGTCAAATGTCCAATATTGGATATGTCTTGGCGCACCTAAATATCATAGCGGCCCTAATGATTTACCACTATTAAATTAGTCTTTCTGCGGGTGTGACCTACCAGAGAGTTAGGTTGGCTTCATTTTTCGAGTCAACGCCTAAAATGAGGTAGGAAATGGGATGGAAGGTGGAGATATAAAATACAACTAAGTGGGTCCCACTTTAAGCAAAATAGAAAGGTGTTGAATAACACATGCCTCAGTCAGCCCCACATAACTTGGTAATCGTCGATACAACAACCGTTTTACAGATGGACGGTATGGGATGAAACATATACATCATGCTGGGCTCCCACTTGTCCTATTCTTGGACGGTGCAGATGGTGGGTCCCATAGCACTTGCTGACGTTACAGCGATGGGACCCACAGAGCCTGGTGGCGTCAATACACCAGTTATGTAACTGGTGTGAGGTACCCAGCCAATCAGTTTTCAAGGTGGGGTCCATCTCGTGGACCGTGGATCAAGTGGGCCATACAATCGTCGTCATCATCAATAACGAAAGAAAGAGAGAGAGGGAGAGAGAGAGAAGTTACCTTACTCGGTTTAGCTTGAAGCTAGGACGAGGAAGAAAGTCGGGATCGGTAATGGCGGATTTGGATTTGGAGCTTCTTCCTCCAATCCAGACCTTAGGGGTGGTTCGTTTGGGCCCTTCAAAGCTTGAAAACAAGCTTCATGGAGCTTGATGGACGATTGGCCGGTGGGTTTGCTAGTGGGAGGAAGACGGCTAACACCCCTCTCATTCTCTTTATAAAAAGAAAAACCTAGCCTGGAGGACTAGGATTAGCCTGCAATGGACGACTGGGATTGGAGAGGGGAGAGAGCATACGGATTGCCCTCGTGGCAAGGAGATCAGTTACCGTTTTTGGAAAAGTTTGTGTTTTGGGGACTAATTTGCACCCGAAATCGTGTGCATTTACAAATGCCAAATGACGTGTAACTTGTGGGTTTTGGTTACACGTGTGTCCGCGGTCAGATGGACGGTTTGGATTGTCCAGATGGACCGTGCAGGTGGGCCACTGATTAAGGAAAACGGGCACTCGTCCGTCCGCTGCCAAACCAAGGAGAGGGAGAGTTTTCTCCCTTTTTTTTTTTTGGAAAAACGCGAGTCAGACCATGCAGGTAGTCTGGTGCACCTGATGTGTATACTAGTTGTGCACATGTGCGCCGCTATGTGGGGCCCTCCATGATGTTGTGATAAATCCACCCCATCTATCCCACTTGGAGTGCCCAATCAGAGTGTTTTACCAAAGATGGGGCAGATCCAAGGTCCAGGTGGGCCATACACCAAATTTTCACTTGTTTTTAGCTCTAATTGTATATTCTAGTTAGTTTGATGGTTGGATAACCTCAAAATTAAACATCGATGGTCAAAAGAATTCTAATGATCTTAAGGTATGTTCTGACATGTTATAGGGGTCGATCTGCAACTCAGGTGGGCTACACTTGCGACCGTGCTAACGTTGAACCAAAGAATTCATTTACGTGAAATCCAGACTTGCATGCACGGTTGCAGAAAAATCGGTGGGGCTCACGGTGATGTTTGTTAAGAAATCCACTCCGTTCACCGTCTTTGGCACATCATGCAAACTCATGGTCCCAAATTTGAAGTAGATCTGAACTTCAGGTGGACCGTACAGTCTCACCGAGTAGCAAGAATTCTCACCATTAAAAACTTCAATTGTAATCCTCGTAGTCAACAGTGCCATGCATGTTACCGTATTTACAATTCTACTTTTTTTTTTCAAAACTTCTGCCATTAGTAACTCATAAGTTTATCGTCCAAATGTGATAAAATTTGACAGGTGTTCTTTATCTTTCATGCTCTTTCCGTCGCCCAAATTTGAGCCATGATCTCTCAAGGATGACTAAGATTCTCCTCCAATGGCTAATATATTTTAAAATTTTAAAATAATATTTGTATTCCTCTTATTGACAAGTTACCGGGCAGTTTGGACTTAAACCCAAATATTTTCGTAATGATCGATTCATCTTAATATTTAGACGGCCCACTTGATGGATCCAAACCTGATGTGTGGTAAGATGACTTGTTAAAAATAAGTAAACTTGGTGGTTAGTATTCTAATAATGTATTTAGGTGATTGTACGATCAATTTTATAAATAGATGAACCCGAATGGGTTTTTAGAGTGATCAAGGGGCCGAACGCGTATACTGTTGGATTTGAGTGACTTGTTCACATGTGTAAGTTCATCGGATTGTAATTTTAATAGTAGGTTAAGCATATCCATATGGGGTGAACAAGATGAATGGATCAGAATCTTGATCTGATAAGTGTACGGACGGATGTAGAGGTCAAGTAGGTAGTTTACTATGATTTAAGGGCTGAAATTTGGGATAATTAGGCATGATATAAAATTTCACATGAAACGGACCATGAGAACCATGTGATCTAGTGTTCAGGGGTCTAGGTTAGTGGCAATTTCGTAATTACCGCCGATCTATAAGTTTTGGGAAATCTAATGACCCACATGATTAGAAACACATTTCTAAGCAGTTCTTACAAAAGAATATATATCTAAATCATTATGGATAGGGAGTTATTCGTCACGTCATCTAACGTCAAATCACGTGATGGGTGAGCTTGTCTTGAAATTTAACGGTCAGATGGCTTTGATTTATGAATGGAGATCATCCCCAACGGTTAAGCTAGTGTCAGGGATGGGATGTAAGGCTAGAATAGCTGGATTGGTATCGTACACATGTATATGTCACTTTGAATCTTATGGTAACGCTCGAAGACTTTCGATGCCCGAGCATCGAAAAGTTTGGGGCGTTACATCATGCGCAGGGGACGTGTAGTAGGGGTATGCAGACAGGCCTGGGGAAGATCGGATGAGCTTGGGGAGGGGCGGATCTGATAGACAGTGGTGCCAGTGATGAAGAAGATGTCGGATTAGGATTGGTATTGCTCCACTATAAGAAAAACAGGCAAAGGCTACTACAAAAAACTATAGCAAAAGACCTTTTGTTACGGATATAATTTGTAGCACGTCCGTCGCTATTGGTGAGGTAGCTAAAAGTCTAGCTACGGATTATATCCGTAGCAGTAGATACCAATAGCTACGGATTATATTCGTAGCAGTAGATACCGATAGCTACGGATATAATCCGTAGCAATAGATACCGATAGCTACGGATATAATCCACAATAACTACAGATTATATCCGTAGCAATATCTTTAGCTACCCTACCAATAGCGAAGGACGTGCTACGGATCATATCCGTAGCAAAATGTATTTATCCGTAGCAATAGACAACAATAGTTACGGATAAAAGCCGTAGCTATAGCTATGGATTATATTTGGAGCTATTTTTTAAAAAATTGTAACAATACGACCTGTTTCCATTGCAAGAACCTGCTGTGATTGGTAACTCATTTAAGCTTAATACTGATAGAAATAGTACATAAAATGCAATCAGAAAAAAAAAAAACAATGCATTTATTACATATAGCAATCAAATCATACAATGCATCCTACATTCACATTTCTAAATAAACAATATTTCACTTTGCTCAACCTATCATAAGAATTACAACTAAGGCGTGCCCTCATGTGCAAAAAACGAATACACTCCAACATAGTAAATGAAGAAGATAGAGCTTCTTCTTTCCTTGAAATTGCAAATTTAACTTCTATGGACTTCGACACAAGATCACTTTCAAGTTCTGAAGCCCTTCCCTTGAGAAAATGAATTTAATCCTCCACTAACTTCTTTAGCTTGTTAGCCTGTATAAAACAGCATTTGTAGACACAATCAAACAAGCATGCATGCCTTTATACACATCTCAAAGGAAGAAAGACAAAAAAAAAAAAAAAACACTTATATATGAAGAAATAAAAAATGTACCTACAAATCTTCTAAACTAAGGCAAAATTCAACATGAGTAATGTGTTCAAACCTATGACGGACTTTTAAAATCAAAACCTAGGTTTAGGTTAAGGTTATAGGTTTAGGTTTAGGTTTTAGGTTTAGGTTTAGGTTAAGGTTATAGGTGTAGGTTAGGTTTAGGTTATAGGTTATAGGTTATAGCTTTAGGTAATTAAGAATATGTTAAGGTTTAAGTTTAGGAAATCGGGTTCAGGTTCGGGATCGAGTTTAGGTTTAGGTTTTCAAGTTTAGGTTTAGGTTTAGGTTAGGGAGTTGAGATTAGCATTAGGTGTAGGTTTAGGTTTAGGTTAGGGAGTTGAGATTAGGATTAGGTGTAGGTTTAGGTTTAGGGAATTGAGTTTAGGTTATAGGTTTAGGGAACGGTTAGGTTTAAGTTATAGGTTTTGGAATTTGGGAATAGTTTTAGGTTATTAGTATAGGTTTAGGTTAGGTTATAGGCTAAGGTTTAGGATTTGAGTTTAGGTTATAGGATTAGGTTAAGGTTTAGGTTTAGGTTATAGGTTTTGGGATTTGAGAATGGGTACGGGTTTAGGTTATAAGTTTTGGTTTTCGTTTAGGTTATATGTTTTGGTTTAAGTTATAGGTTATAGGTTTAGGTTACTGAGGTTTTGGATTTGAGAATGGGTTCGGGTTTAGGTTATAGGTTTTGGTTTTGGTTTAGGTTATAGGTTTTGATTTAGGTTATAGGTTATAGGTTTATGTTAAGGTTTAGGTTTAGGTTATAGGTTTGGGGATTTGAGAATGAGTTCGGGTTTAGGTTATAGGTTTTGGTTTTGATTTAGGTTATAGGTTTTGGTTTAGGTTATAGGTTATAAGTTTTGGGATTTGAGAATGGGTTTGGGTTTAGGTTATAGGTTTTGGTTTTGGTTTAGGTTATAGGTTTTGGTTTAGGTTATAGGTTATAGGTTTAGGTTAAGGTTTAGGTTTTGGTTATAGGTTTTGGTTTTGGTTTAGGTTTAGGTTATAGGTTTTTGCATTTGAGAATGGGTTATGGTTTAGGTTTAGGAAATCGGGTTTAGGTTCGGGATTGGGTTTAAGTTTGGGTTTTCAAGTTCGAGTTTAGGTTTAGGTTAGGGAGTTGAGATTAGGATTAGGTGTAGGTTTAGCTTTAGGAATTGAGTTTAGGTTATAGGTTTAGGAAAGGTTAGGTTTAGGTTATAGGTTTTGGGATTTGGGAATAGTTTTAGGTTATAAGTATATGTTTAGGTTAGGTTATAAGTATAGGTTTAGGTTAGGTTATAGGTTAAGGTTTAGGATTTGAGTTTATGTTATAGGTTTAGGTTTAAGTCTAGGTTTAGGTTTAGAGATTTGAGTTTAGGTTATAGGTTTAGGTTTAAGTCTAGGTTTAGGTTTAGAGATTTGAGTTTAGGTTATAGGTTTAGGTTTAGGTTTTAGGTTTAGGTTTAGGTTTGGGTTTTGGGATTTGAGAATGGGTTTGGGTTTAGGTTATAGGTTTTGGTTTCGGTTTAGGTTATAAGTTTTGGGATTTGATAATGGGTTTGGGTTTAGGTTATAGGTTTTGGTTTAGGTTATAGGTTTTGATTTAAATTATAGGTTAACGGTTTAGGTTAAGGTTTAGGTTTAGGTTATAAGTTTTTGAATTTAACAATGGGTTCGGGTTTAGGCTATAGGTTTTGGTTTTGGTTTTGGTTTTGGTTATAGGTTTTGGTTTAGGTTATAGGTTATAGGTTTAGGTTTAGGTTATAGGATTTGAGAATGGGTTCGGGTTTTAGATATAGGTTTTGGTTTTGGTTTTGGTTATAGGTTTTGATTTAGGTTATAGGTTATAGGTTTAGGTTTTAGGTTTAGGTTTAGGTTTAGGTTATAGGATTTGAGAATGGGTTCGGGTTTTGGATATAGGTTTCGGTTTTGGTTGTGGTTATAGGTTTTAATTTAGGTTATAGGTTATAGGTTTAGGTTTTGGTTTTGATTTAGGTTATAGGTTATAGGTTTAGGTTAAGGTTTAGGTTTAGGTTTTAGGTTTTGATTTAGGTTATAGGTTATAGGTTTAGGTTATATGTTTTTGGATTTGAGAATGGGTTCGAGTTTATGCTATAGGCGTTGGTTTTGGTTTAAGTTATAGGTTTTAGGATTTGAGAATGGGTTCAAAGTTTAGGTTATAGGTTTTGGTTTTGGTTTAGGTTTAGGTTATAGGTTTTTGGATTTGAGAATGGGTTATGGTTTAGGTTTTGGAAATCGGGTTCAAAGTTTAGGATTGGGATTAAGTTTGGGTTTTCAAGTTTAGGTTTAGGTTTAGGTTAGGGAGTTGAGATTAGGTTGGGTTTTCAAGTTTAAGTTTGGGTTTTCAAGTTTAGGTTTAGGTTTAGGTTAGGGAGTTGAGATTAGGTTGGGTTTTCAAGTTTAAGTTTAATTTTGGGTTTTCAAGTTTAGGTTAAGGTTTAGGTTTAGGTTATAGGTTTTGGATTTGTGAATGGGTTCGGGTTTAGGCTATAGGTTTTGGTTTTGGTTTAGGTTATAGGTTTTAGGTTTAGGTTTAGGTTTTGATTTAGGTTATAGGTTATAGGTTTAGGTTAAGGTTTAGGTTTAGGTTATAGGTTTTGATTTAGGTTATAAGTTATAGGTTTAGGTTTTGGTTTTGGTTTTGATTTAGGTTATAGGTTATAGGTTTAGGTTAAGGTTTAGGTTTATGTTATAGGTTTTTGGATTTGAGAATGGGTTCGGGTTTAGGTTAAGGGTATGGTCCCTGCAAATACAAATATAAACATGGCCTGTCCAAATGGCCAGGCCCTTCCAATGCCGTCCATAGGAAATGGACAGCTTCATCATGGTCATAACAGCGGTTCCCACCTTCCAGGGAGCCCCACTCATTCGGATAGCTCCGACGCACATTCGGGTCTGATCCATTAATTTCGAGTAAATACATAAACACAGCCTGTCCAAATGGCCAGGCCCCTCCAATGTCGTCCATAGGAAATGGACAACTTCATCATGGTCATAACAGCGGTTCCCACCTTCCAGGGACTACCGCTCTTCTAGATAGCTCCGACGCACATCTGGGTTTACTTCATCAATTTCAAGCAAATACATAAATACGGCCTGTTCAAATGGCCAGACCACTCCAATTTTGAAAGGCGTCCGAGATTTTGAAAGTGAAGACAAGACACAAATGTCAATGATGATGGATATATCCCTTAAAAGTGTAATCTATGTGGTGTGCTAATGATAACAACTGGAACAACTCAAGGTGAGGTTCAGTCAATTTTCTAGCAGCAGTAATGTCCATCTTGGTTCACCCAATGCTCGAGGAAAGCCACATCAGCAAAGAAATTACAATAAGAAACAAGAAATAAAATAGGCGGAAGATTACCTCAAAGTTGGGAAAGAAACCAGGATAGAGACCAGTCCACACAGGAGGATGCTCAGGCGCCATGGTGAAGCATTGAGGTACTGAAGTTGGGTTCTCAGCTTGTCAATAGAAAAACTGTCACTTAAAACTAGCTTTTATGTGAGACAACATGAATTAACAAGTAGACCTCCAGAATGACACTGAACATCAACAAGGTTCAATATCTGCATGTTGGAAAGAAGGCCCAAAACCAGTTAGAGATCAATCAATATCTACAAGGTAACATGTGCAGTAGCAAAGTATCTATCAATGATGAGAACCCTGTAAAGAGATGAGATTGATTGGCGTTCTAATTAGTTTCACAAGCTTTTAAATAGATCTATTGATAAACTAATTTGGGAAATGTTCTAGCAAATGTGAACTTCTAAAGAAGAAATATTAGCTATGCATAGCATGTTCCATTAGGGGTGTATATGGGAAAAGCATCAGGATGTTTTTGGGGATTTTAGGTCAAGTCTAATGGTATATAAATGTAATATAAATTTTTATAAATGTAATATAACAGATTCCTCATCTGAAAAATCCATAACAAATATACCATTAGGCTTAAATCCTAACATGATTTTTCCAAATCATCATAAGAAACCGGTAATTGTAAACATTTGCAAGTGGCGCATGGACAAAGAATGGTTTCTCTACCAGGAAGGTGTTCTCGTGCAAACTTCACAAAGCTTCTAATTCCAGAAATAAAACGAGGGTACGGAAAACTTATTGCCATCCACTCCCTATCTGTTATAACCAGATCCTGATTAACCACGGGGTTCATTTTGAACCTGCACCTTACAATATATATATATATATATATATATATATATATATATATATATATATTGTTTTTCACCCATTCACGGATCTAATTTTAAACACATGCATATATGACTATCATTGGAGTTTAGTCTTTGAATAGCTTTAACTTTTCATGGGCATATCACGAGGGACCTAGATTGCCTACTGACGGTTTAAGAAAGACTTGATTTCCTATGGTCGAATTGAAGGTCTGGCGGCAAAACAAGATTTGTAGCCGACCCCAATTAATTGGGATGAGGCTTAGATTATGATAATGATGATGATGATATTGTAGGCCAATTTTTTTAGTGTCAAACGATGTTGGAATGACATGAAATGGGTCCCATTTGCAAAGCCTATTTAGTCACCTTTGAAACTAGCCCATGGTCACACAATACCAACATGCTATTTGGTTTTGTGAAACGAAACTCTACTATCATTTACCCATGAGACACAGTTAACCATAATAGGTTATTTTTCTTTAGTATCCATCGTAGGCTTTTCAGATGAAATAAATACCCAGGAAGACAATAAATGTGACCGATGTATATGACAAACCTGGGGATTTTCTATGTAAAGGTATTGTGAAGCAACTTGAAGGAACGTGAAGAGTGAATAAGCAAGAGAAAACCTCAAAGTACCTATTCTAATGTGTGAAAGGAGGCCATAGTACAAGCTCTCCAAGTAAAGGATGAGTCCTCTCCGCCTAGGCAAATTGATGTGAGGGCATCTAAGAAGCATGGGAGAATGTGCAAAGAAGGCCAAGGTGGATCTTATCACCCATTTTACACAACATTTTCAAGTGTCATGCAATGTTGGAATGACATGAAATTTGTCCCATTGAAAGCCTATTTAGTCACCTTTCAAACTAGCCAAGTCACAAAATTCTGACATGAATTGTGTAAGTTATGACCAAAGTACTGGTAGGGTCCAATAATGTTTGGACTTTTAAGTTTTGGGTTTATTTTAGTAGTGTAGTTTATTTTAGTAGTGTAGTTTATTTATTTATAAGTCTTTAGTTGTATGCTTTATAGAAGGGAATATATAAGTTGCCTTGGTACTATATTCAGTGCTTTCTGTATGTGTGCGCGCGTGCATGCACTACTATTAAATTGCATGAATGGTAACAATTAGATAAGGGTTTTCTATAATAACCTCACAGATTGGCAAAAATTAAAAAGAAGGAAAAAACTTCACGTATTAACCAATAGGGCTAAAGAAACTACAAAATGTCCAAAAGAGCAAGTAGTCAAGACAAGTAATCATCTTACTAGCATGATCTTTCAGGAATTTCCCACCATGTCCTTTGATCATAGTATCCATTAAATCTTCCTCGAACTGATACACATAAACTCAATATCGCAATCATATGCCCTTCTCTATCCGAATTTCACTGTAGCTTAATGTCACTACGTGAAAAATGGAAAAAAATGACGGATTTTGAGACAGCTGTGGACCGTCTCTTAAATTCTTTGGTTTAAAGACGGTTTAGAGACGGCCGTAAACCGTCTCTAAAATTTTAGACGGCTCCTGACTGTCCCTAATATTGTCTTAAAATGTTTAACGTCTACAAACCATTTAAGACGAAAGACCGTCTTATATGCGGCATCTGAGACGGTCAAGGACCGTCGCATTAGAGACGGTCTTTGACCGTCTTATATGCGATCATCTGAGACGGTCATTGGCCGTCTGCATTAGAGACGGTCGTTGCCCGTCTTTTACTTGTAATATGAGACGGTCAAAGACCGTCTCTAATAGAGACAGTCCTTAACCGTCCTATAACCCTGGCAAAGACCGTCTCTATTAGAGACTATCAAGAACCGTCTCTATTAGAGACTGCCAATGACAGTCTCTATTAGAGACAGTCCTTAGCCGTCTTATAGCGGTCTTTTAAGACGGTCCTTAGCCGTCTATATTTTTTCTAATGCTCAACAAAATATAGTTACGAAACTTAGAAGAAAATAATGAATTTCGAAAAGAAAATAGTTAACAAGCTTAGAAAAAATTATGAATTTTGAAAAAAATATATTTAAGAAGCTTAGAAAAAATAATTAACAATGTTTATAAAAAAAAAAACCGATTTTATAAAAATCAGGATTTTGAAAAAAAATAATTAAGAACTTTGAATAAGAAAGAAAAAATAATTAACAATGTTTTAAAAAAATTAAGAACCAAAAAATTATGAATTTTAAAAAAAAAAATAGTTAAGAAGCTTAGAAAAAATAATTAAAGACCTAAAAATTAAATAAAATTGTGAAAAAATTGACAAAAATAGTTTAGAAGCTTAGAAAAAATTAAACAAAAATAGTTAAGAAGCTTAGAAAAAATAGTTAAGAAGCTTAGAAAAAATTAAGCAAAAAATAGTTAAGAAGATTAGAAAATAATTAGGAAAAAACTAAACAAAAAATAGTTAAGAAGCTTAGAAAATAATTAGGAAAAAATTAAACAAAAAATAGTTAAGAAGCTTAGAAAAATAGTTAAGAAGCTTAGAAAATAATTAAGAACCAAAAATAGTTAAGAAGCTTAGAAAATAATTAAGAACCAAAAATAGTTAGGAAGCACCAAAAATAATTAAGAAGCTTAGAAAATAATTAAGAAGCTTAGAAAAATAGTTAAGAAGCTTAGAAAATAATTAAGAACCAAAAATTAAACAAAAATAGTTAAGAAGCATAGAAAAAATAATTAAGAACCAAAAAATTATGAATTTCAAAAAAAAAAAAAAAAAAAAAGTTAACAAGCTTAGAAAAAATAATTAACAATGTTTAAAAAAAAAAAAAACTTATTTTATAAAAATCAAGATTTTGAAAAAAAAAAATTAAGAACTTTGAATAATGTTGATAACTTGAAAAAAAAGATTTCGATAAAAAAATGATATTTTGAAAAAAAAATTAAACAAAATTGTGAAAAAATTGATAAATTGTAAAAAATATATATTTTTTTTAAAAAGAAAACTAGATTTTGTATTTTGACAAGAAAAATTGAAAAGTTATATAACAAAAGTGAGATTTAAAAAATGATATTTTGAAAAAGAAAATTTTAAAAATTAAACGGAATTGTGAAAAAATTGACAAATTGTAAAAGAATATATATTTTAAAAAAGAAAACTAGATTTTGTATTTTGAAAAGAAAAATTGAAAAGTTATATAACAATAGTGAGATTTTAAAAATGATATTTTGAAAAAGAAAATTTTAAAAATTTAACAAAATTGTGAAAAAATTGACAAATTGTAAAAAAATATATTTTTTAAAAAAGAAAACTAGATTTTGTATTTTGACAAGAAAATTAGAAAAGTTATATAACAAAAGTGAGATTTTGATGATGTGTCATATATCCTTGTCGGCCCTATGTTTCTCCGACCCATTTTTGGGCCGGTTATAAAAATTGTGTAGATTTAAATCTTAAGTGGGCCACACCACTGAAAAGAATAAGAATATAGTACCTTGCCATTAAAAATTATAAAGAGCACTATTGACACCTACTATTGAAACCTTTTAGGGCCCACTCGTGATGTTTATTTAAGATCCAACCTATTTATAAGTTAATACAGACATGGATGCAGTTGAAAATTGGTCCGACTCGTCATCCAAGTGGGACACATAATGAGTGGGTTGGATATGTGAATCACATTTAGGCGGGCCTAATATATGATTATGAATGTTCTAAGGAAACCCCTCCATTATATATATATTATGTGGTGTGGCCCACATTTAGGCTGATGTTTGTGTTTTCCCTTCATTCATATTTTTTTGATATTATGAACATGTTGGATGACAAATAAACATTACTGTGGGCCCAAGGAAGGTATCAACGGTAGAAATCATTATTCGACACTGTTTTGTGTGGCATGGTTCACTTGGGTTTTGGATTTATCGAAATTTTGGGATCAACCCACACCGTTCATCCATTTTTTGAGATCATTTTATAGAATTATCCAAAAAATGAATCATATCCAAAGATTAAATGGACCACACCACAAATAAGGTGAACGAATTGGCTCCTTCCCCTACATTATCCAATATTGGCTTGTGGTTGGTGCTTTGTGGGCCCAACCATGATGTATGTGTTTAATCCATGTTGTCCATCTATTTTTAAGGATCATCTTATGGCATGAGACCAAAAATGAGGCATATCCCAATTTGAAATGGACCACATTACAAGAAATAATGTTGAATGACCGTCAACCATTTAAAACATTCTGGAGGCCATAAAAGTTTTGAATTGAGATGATTTTTATTTTTCCCCTTCATCTAAGCTTGTATGACCTAATAAACAGATTGGATGCCAAATAAAGAGTATAGTGGGCTTTACATAGGATTTTAATGATGGATATCCAATCACTATTGTTTTCATTAGGTGTGGTCCACCTGATATTTATATACCTCTCAATTTTGGGCCCCACCATGATGTATATTTTATATCCACACCTCCCATCCATTTGGAGAGATCATTTTTGGGCAATATCCAAAGATAAATCCAAAGCTCCAATGGACCCCAGCACAGAAAGCAGTGGGGATAGTGACACCCACCATTAAAAACTATTTAGGACCATGAAAGTTTTAGATCAAGTTGATATTTGTGTTTTATCTTATTTCATTTTTTAAAAAACTTTTGAACATGTTGGATTTCAAATAAAAATTATGGTGGGCCTTAGGATATTTTCCACGGTGGGAATGTTTCTGTGGTGAGGTCCACTGTACCGAATTAGGCCCTGTTTGGGCAACGGGATTAGAAGGGATTCGGTGGGATTGGATTAAAAAAAACATCATTATTACCCATGGCAGGGATTGTTCCCTAATTCCATGGGATTAGATTAATGCTCTGCTTTATTGGTAATATGGTGGTATAGTGAATGGATATACCCACCATCATTTGAAATTACCAGAATGACACACATGTATTATATCTAAACCGTTCATTTGTTTTGTAACCTCATTTTATGGTATGGGCCGAAAAGTGAGGTAGATCCAAAACTTATGTGGCCCCAAAGAAGTTTTCAATGGTAAGTATTCAATCCCCGTTTCTTTCAGTGGTGGGTCCACTTGAGCTTTAGAATTACCTAATTTTTGGCCCATGCTCTAAAATAATCTCAAAAAAATGGGTGGACAGTGTGGATATAGCTCACACATCAGGGTGGGACCTACACAACTTGCTAGCATTGAGTGAAATTGGCACGGGACCCAATGCAATTCCATCCGATCTAATTCCAAGCTTTTCCAAACATGGAGTGGAATTAGCATGGAACCAGATGAATCCAATCCCGCCTAATCCCTTTTAATCTCGTTGCCCAAACAGGGCTTAGACTTATTAATCCTGAAATATCACGATATTTCATGATATTTGGCTGCCCAACTATTTTCCTGTGGTGTGGACCACCTAAGATTTATATCGAGCTCATTTTTAGGGATCAACCCTAAAATGACGTTAAGAAATGGATGGATGGTGGGGATAAAACATATACATTATGGTGGGGCCGATAGAGCCTACCAGATCCAAATCTCAACGGGATGTTTTTTTTTTGTATAGTGATAATGTGTGAGTTTTGTAGTTGAGGTAAAATAGTGGTGACTCATTCATAACAATAGTGGCAATGAGATGGTGTTATCCAGACCATCTAAATAATGGGTCTAATTGTAAATGGTTAATATTTGTACTTTTTTTCCATAAAAAAATTATCATAATCATTTGGTAAATGGTCCCTTATATGCATGGTTGTTAACATAGTTTATGTTATAAATGATGGAAAACTCACAATTGTCGGATGTGAAAAAACGTTTCATTTTAGAAGAGGATTTCCATGTCCATCTTTCGTGCAGAGGACGCCTCGTCTTCATTCAAGCAAAAGCCGCCGGAGTTCTCTTTCGGCATTCATTTACACTGCCAGGAATTTGCGATCGGGAGATTTTTTAGGTACGTCGTTTCAAATTCCTCCTTTTCTTGTCTATGATTTATCATAATAGAAGAAAATCTCTGCATTTTGGTGTAAATTTCCCGGAGATCAACGATTTTTAGGTTCCATTTGATTTTTCCACGGTTTTGCATTTTCTTTCTTCCAATTTTTTTGGTTATCTCGAGTTTTTTTTTTCGTTTGAAGGTCTCAAGGCCTCAAGGCCGTCAATGTCGACCAGCTCCTCACCGATCAGCCCCACGTTTCCGCCCTCGTCCGTGAATCCCTCAACCGCGGTGTGTTTGAGGGGACAAAATGAGGGGATGAAGTGGATTTATCACAAACATCACAGTGTGCCCCACCTATCTTCTGTAGTGTGTTTTCTGATGCAAGACTCTGTCACAGGCCTGCCTTGAGAAGCGGGTGGGCCCACTGTAATGTTTGTGAAATAAGTACAGGATGTGGAGGCATGAAAAATGTGGTGTGGTCAGTTGTAAAGGAACGACACGTTTGGGCATGGAAGTATCATGGGTAGTTCCCATATGGTGAAATCTTTCTTGGTAGAATAGGGTGCGAGTTTGGATACGGTTCCTAGTCAATGGTCGAGGTTCCGTGAATGTGGCGCCAATGTTTTCTGACATAAAAGGTCCCGCCGATGGGCCCCACCATAGCTGGTGGATGAAAAAAAAAAACCATCGATCTGATAGTTCCACTATCATTTCTGAAAAGATCATTCGTAAGATTCTCAAAAGAATCTGTCAAGCTTCTAGTTAGACGTTGTATCAGATTAGTTTCGGCCAATAGTTTAGAATTTAGAATGCTTTGTTATCTATCTTTGTACATGGACTTGTCAAAGAACAGCTCTTTAGATGTTTGGTATTTGGTTATTTTGTAATTTCTATTGCTGAATTATTTTAATTGTGCGTTTGTTGAGTTGGTTGCTTTTTTTAACGTTCCGTGGCATTTTATTCCCTTTTTTTTGGGGGGTTGGAAACACATGCTATTGGTTGTTTGTATATGTGCCCCAACTGTTGGGCCCACTACCTACTTGATTCTATGCCTTGGAAGAATTCATATATATATATATATATATATAATTATATATATATATACTTACAAGGAAGGAGGTAGTAACCAGGCAAGCTCTTTTGCAATTCCATTTTCTTTGTTTGGAGTCTTGGAGTTGAGAAAAAGCTGTTTTGGGTTTTGAAAAGTATAAATTAAAGTCAGTGTGTATTTTGATTTATTTATTTATTTATTTAGTTTTTGGAGCATGGATTAAAGTCCATTTGGATTTTTTATTTTCATTTTCTGACAGCGAGCAAGTGTTTGGGCAGCCTCTCTTTCTAGCTATGACTTCTAAAATTGAATTCCTTGTTGCTCCAATTGTATTTATTTTTTTATTTCTTTGAATGAATTGGTGTTTGAATTCTATTATCTTGATTCTTGGGTGGTGTTTGGTTTTATTCTTGTTCGTGATTGGGTATTGTATTGAAGAATGTTTGTTATGAATTTTGGTTTTGGCAGTTCTTGTTGATCATAACTTGATGACGATGAGGATGACGATGATGGATCCTGCAGTGAATTGATTTTCCTATGGGAAACTGAGTTTTCTCCGCTGTATGATAAGGTGGTACATACTGCAAAAGGAACCCTTGTGCCTTGTAGAATCCTTTTAACATAAAGGTCATTATTACAAATGGACAGCCCCCTTATGGGTGAGGATACTAGTACCTATCAGTCCAGAAATGGAAGGAAGATGCCTTTTCATATTTTTCTCAACGATGCAAGGTACCTTTTTGTTTTGTTGCTTATAGTGGAAATTTCTCATCCAAGAAGCATTACGGTGATTTCATCGCTGGTGGGGATTTGAGGAATCACAATATGTAGAGACTTCAAAGAAATGTGAAGTGATTCGTTCCAACGCCATCTGTATTTGAGGCTTTTTTTTTTTAATTTTTGGTTAGCTTGTTAGTACACACCCATGTCAAGTACACACACTCCGGGAAAGTTAAGTGGGGCCACACTATGTTTGTTATAAATTCACCCCATCCATCCTTTTCCTATCTCATTTTAAAACATGATAATAAAAATGAGGTGGATCCAAAAGTCAAGTGTGCCTCATGAGAGGAAACAATAGGAATTTAAGGAACACCATCAAAACATTCATATGGCCATATAAGTTTTGTATCTGCCAAAGCTTTTATGTTTTCAATTCATCCTAATGGGAATGGCTCATAAACATGAAGGTGGACAACCATAGGTTTTTCTTTCCTCACTTTTTTCCTTAGTGTCGCATCTTTAAATTTTAGATCCACCTTAATTTTTATCTAAAAAAAAAAGTTTATACCTGCACTTATTTTTTTTGTTGATGTTTGTGGAATGTGTTGTATGATTTTTTATTATTATTTTTTTTTGTGTTTTTTATAATTTCGATGTTTGTTTTGAATGACAATTTCTAATTTGGGTATGTTTATGAAGATTTTTTTAAAATTCTTTGGTTTTGTGTTCACATTTCATAAATGTTCTATGATATGATTGTATTTTGGGGCATTTGGTAGCATGCATTTGGGTTATGACTCAAGAATCTAAATCCTAGATTTTGCATTCTTTCAGTTGTGTTTGGCAGCCTGGATTTTCAATCATGTGGAATCTAAACATTTATGTTTGTCAACCTGAATTTTGGGCCTTGAAGAAGGGAGGATAGAACAATGATGGCAGTTGGAGAGGATTGAAAACCCAGGATTTTGCACCCCACCTTTTCTCTTGGATTTTAAAAGGGGCCCTTTTGAGGATTTTCAATCTTAAGTTATATTCGAAATACATGATTCGGGAGGGTGACACATGATTTGGATTGAAAATCCGGATTCCAGTTCCTAACTGTCCGATATCCATGCAAACAAATGCCCCTTGTGTGATTTTTGTTGGACCTTATGTTTTCATGTGATCGCTGCATTGTCCATGCTATATATGTAAAATGGCATTCTTTCGGTTTTTCATTTTGTTTATTATGTCGTGGAACTGTTGTTGAACAAATTTTTATTTACAGAGCAACATTAAAATCTACTATATGTTTGTTTTCACAACCAAATATGGGTGGTGGCCTTTATCACCAAGTTGGTGTCTATTTGGAGGTTGAATCATTTTTTGAGTTTTGCAATACGGAGTAATATGAGAAAAGCTGAAATTATGACTCATATCAATGAGGAATGATATGTTACTTTTTGCGTATGGAGGATCATACTAAAAAATGCATCCACCATACACATGGTGAGGATGCCAACTGTAATCATTCAACATGGTGAGGTATGCCAACCCAATCATCCAAAAATAGACCCTACAAGTGGGAATGAACCATCCATAAACCATGTGCGATTGAGTGGGAATGAAAGGGACTAATTAAGTCCCGCAATAATGTGAAGGCTCATGTAATTTAAACTTTGCATTCTATTCTTGGTCACATCCTTTGTCGATTCTATTCTTTGACCTTTAGGGTTAATTCTAAATATGATCATGGGGGCATCTTTTTAATTCTCTCTACTTGTAGGAATATCTTTTTTTTTTTTCTAGGTATGTCCATACATCTCTCCTTCATGTTCTGTGAGTATGCATCATCATCATCTTTTTAAATTTTGCAACATGAACTATTAGTATAACTTCAGGTAAACCATGAGGAAGGCTACTATTGTACTCAGTGTGAATTGTCTCTAGCTTTTAAGAACATTGAAAAGTGAAATTTCATTAGAAGCAGGTAAGGCGTATATCCGATTCCTATATCATGCTATTGTGGATGAGAAAACTAATTTTTGTTCACCAAATAATGTAATTACTGGGATTCTGTTCTTCTTATAGTCATTGTTCTGTGGAGTTTCTTTATTTATGAGTCTAGAAGATAGCCATTTGATCTCCACATCGGAGATGGAGCTTTGCCATGTCTCTAAATACAATGCCCATGTTTATATTTTCTTTTTGATTGATATTAAAGGCCTGGATGTGTTGAACTTTTGGAAATCTTAAAATAAATGCATTGACTTCTTCTATCTGACCCTCCCAACAACTTTCAAGCTGAGGCATGAATATCATTCATGGCTAACCAGCCTAGGGTTTTGGCATCCTTTCCAAACATCCTCATTTGGATTCTGTTAGTCTATTTTCTAGCTCTTTCTTCTTCTTTTTTCTATATATATATATATATATATATTTGGTTAAGGCCTATGCCTTGACTGTTGTTGACAAAAGTACTTTTTTTCCCCTTTTATTTTTTTTTCTAATCTTTCTGTTTCTTTTCAACAGTGAATGAATGTTTACTAGCTAATAGTGTTTGGTTAATCAGATTAATTAGTAATCTATAAAAAGAAATAGACAGACAATCAACAAGTATTGAACAATTCTTATTCTTCCCCTTCTATGCAAAATAAATGAATGGTGTGGATATGGGCACTTTTGATGGCAAGGGTGGCTGATCCTGATGGTAAATTCTTCAACTATGCTTTTATGAGATGGTGATGTACATGTACATAACTGAAAATTTGGGAACAGTGATTTTCTTTTGCAGCTGTTGGAGTGGGTTTGCCCACGTGATTCTAAAATTTCTTATGAACAGGGCTGGCCTGACAAGCTCAGCCTGACCAATTAAAATCCAGTTGAAACCAACCATGAGTGTGTCCCATTGATAGCCCTACCACTAAGAAGAGATTTTACAAGCACCAAGCACCCCCATCAAACTTGGACTGGGCCTGTCCCGTTCATTTGGTGGACTTAAACATAGGCCTGTGTTTGACCTGCAAGCTTAAAACAGACCAAGTTTGGACTGCTAGGCCAGGCCTGTACAGGACTTGTCTCCATGGGAACTATGCCAAAATGTATGAATTTAGCCTTCTGTTTTTTTTTTTTTTTTTTTTTTTCCTTGGTGATTTTTATTTTCTCAGTTCTCATTTATTGGATATGTTCATTAGAATTCTTTTTTTTTTACTAATTGTATATAAACTCACTCCCCTAGGCACTAGAGTTCCATGTAATGCACAACATATTTCCATTTCATGCATTGTCATCTCTTACATGTATTTGATGATGACCCTTTTTTACCTATGAGTTCATTGTTTGTAAGATTGAAATACCTTGTTTAATGTTGTATTGTCTCAGTCTATTGACATTCGCCATTGAGTCCTTAAGTTGATAAATGCATAAGCATCATATTAGCTTGGCTATTTTATTTTTTTTCCTTTTTAGTGACTGAAATTATTAACAAGTAACTTCTCATTCTTCTTCTTCTTCTTTTTTCTTGCAGAATCTTAGCAATAGGGAGCCTACTGAGACTACTAGGTGGAGATCACCCGCAGGGTTGTGGCGTTTGAGGGAGCTATTCTTCTCGTTTCATCTCCTATGGTATACATGTTCCCCATCTTAATATGAAAAAACTGCATTTATTTGAAACTTCAGTCACTGCTTCAGATGGAGGGACTGCACAAAGATTTGGTTAGGGAGACTACTGAAGGTGAACTAGCAATTGCAACAAATATGAGAGCTACAAAGGTGAAAAGAAATATAAGGCGGTCGGTAAGATAAGATGCATGATTTTCCTTTTCAATTGTTAGTCATAGATTGACAATACTTATTTCAATTTTCTTGGATGGATGATGAATGTATTTAAGAATGTAAATGAAAATAAAAAACTTATAATATATATATATATATGTTATTAATGGAGGATACCTTGTTTAGGGGGACATGAAGTTCTTGTAGCTTATGGTATGGTGCCCCATATTGGTTGTATATTACTAGTATGTAGTAGATAATACTAGGTCCAATAGTAGATAATACTAGAAAATCCCTAAACCTAAACCTACACCTAATCCTAATCTACTCCTTAACCTGAATCCAAACCTAAACCTATACTTATAACCTAAAACTATTCTCAAATCCCAAAACCTATAACCTAAACCCGAATCCAAACCTGAACTCAAACCCGAATTCCTAAACCTTAACCTAAACATATAACCTATAACCTAATCCTAAACATATAACCTAAACTCAAATCCCCAGACCTTAACCTAAACCTAAAACCTAAACCTAAACCTATAACCTTAACTCAAATCTGTAAACCTTAACCTATAACCCAACCTAAACCTATTTATAACCTAAAACTATTCTCAAATCCCAAAACCTATAACCTAAAGTCGAATCCAAAACCGAACCCGAACCCGAATTCCTAAACCTTAACCTAAACATATAACCTATAACCTATAACCTAAGCCTATAACTTAAACCTAAACCTAAACCTAAACCTATAACCTAATCCTAAACCTATAACCTAAACTCAAATCCCTAGACCTTAACCTAAACCTAAAACCTAAACCTAAACCTATAACCTTAACTCAAATCTGTAAACCTTAACCTATAACCCAACCTAAACCTATTTATAACCTAAAACTATTCTCAAATCCCAAAACCTATAACCTAAAGTCGAATCCAAATCCGAACCCAAACCCGAATTCCTAAACCTTAACCTAAACATATAACCTATAACTTAAGCCTATACCTAAACCTAAAACCTTACTTATAACCTAAAACTATTCTCAAATCCTTAAACCTAAACCTTAACCTATAACTTATAACCTATAACCTAACATAAACCTAAAACCTAAACCTTACCAATAACCTAAAACCTAAACCCAATAACCTAAAATCTAAACCTAAACCTAAAACTTAAATGTATTCTCAAATCCCTAAACCTAAACCTACACCTAATCCTAATCTCAACTCCCTAACCTAAACCTAAACCTAAACTTGAAAACCCAAACCTAAACCCGATCCCGAACCCGAACCCGATTTCTAAACCTAAACCTTAACCTATTCTCAATTCCCTAAACTTATAACCTTAACCTAGACTAAAACCTATGACCCTATAACCTAAAACCTAAAAACCTATAACCTAAAACCCTTAACCTATAACCTAAAACCTAAACCTAAAACCTAAATGTATTCTCAAATCCAGTAAACCTAAACCTACACCTAATCCTAATCTCAACTCCCTAACCTAAACCTAAACCTAGACTTGAAAACCCAAACCTAAACCCAATCCCAACCCGAACCCGATTTCTAAACCTAAACCTTAACCTATTCTCAATTCCTTAAACCTATAGCTTATAAACTAAACCTAAACCTAAACCTATAACCTTAACCTTAAAAACCAAAACCTATGATCTAAAACTTAAATGTATTCTCAAATCTCTAAACCTAAACCTACACCTAATCCTAATATCAACTCCTAACCTAAACCTAAACCTAAACTTGAAAACCCAAACCTAAACCTGAACCCGAACCCGATTTCCTAAACCTTAACCTATTCTCAAATTCCTAAGCCTAAACCTAGACCTAATCCTAATCTCAACTCCCTAACCTAAACCTAAACCTAACTTGAAAACCCAAACCTTAACCTATTCTCAATTCCCTAAACATTAACCTATAACTTAACCTAAACCTATAACCTACACTTATAATCTAAACTTAAACCTATAACCTAAACCTAAGCCTAAAACCTAAACCTATGACCTAAAACCTAAATGTATTCTCAAATCCCTAAACCTACACCTAATCCTAATCTCAACTCCCTAACTTAAACCTAAACCTACACTTATAACCTAAACTAAACTTATAACCTAAACCAATGACCTAAAACCTAAATGTATTCTCAAATCTCTAAACCTACACCTAATCATAATCTCAACTCCTAACCTAAACCTATACCTAAACTTGAAAACCCAAACCTAAACCCGATCCCAAACCCGAACCCGATTTCTTAAACCTAAACCTATAAGCTTAACTCAATTCCCTAAACCTTAACCTATAACCTAAACCTAAACCTATTAGCTTAACTCAAATCCCTAAACCTTAACCAATAACCCAACCTAAACCTAAATGTATTCTCAAATCCCTAAACCTAAACCTACACCTAATCCTAATCTCAACTCCTAACCTAAACCTAAACCTAAACTTGAAAACCCAAACCTAAACCCAATCCCGAACCCGAACCCGATTTCTAAACCTAAACCTTAACCTATTCTCAAATCCCTAAACCTAAACATACACCTAATCCTAATCTAAACTCCCTAACCTAAACCTAAACCTAAGCCTAAACTTGAAAACCCAAACCTAAACCCAATCTCGAACCCAAACCCGAGTTCTTAAACCTAGACCTTAACCTATTCTCAAAACCCTAAACCTACACCTATTCCAAATCCTAATCTCAACTCCCTAACCTAAACCTAAACCTAAACTTGAAAACCTAAACTTAAACCCGATCTCGAACCCGAACCCGATTTCCTAAACCTAAACCTTAACCTATTCTCAATTCCCTAAACCTATAGCTTATAACCTAAACCTAAACCTAAACCTAAACCTTAACCTATTCTCAAATTCCTAAACCTACACTTACACCTAATCCTAATCTAAACTCCCTAACCTAAACCTAAACCTAAACTTGAAAACCCAAACCTAAACCCGAACCCGATTTCCTAAACCTAAACCTTAACCTATTCTCAAATCCCTAAACCTAAACCTAAACCTACACCTAATCCTAATCTAAACTCCCTAACCTAAACCTAAACCTAAACTCGAACTTGAAAACCCAAACCTAAACCCAATCCCAATCCCGAACCCGAACCCGATTCTTAAACCTAAACCTTAACCTATTCTCAAATCCCTAAACCTACACCTACACCTCATCCTAATCTCAACTCCCTAACCTAAACCTAAACCTAAACTTGAAAACCCAAACCTAAACCCAATCCAGAACCCAAACCCGATTTCCTAAACATAAACCTTAACCTATTCTCAATTCCCTAAACCTATAGCTTATAACCTAAACCTTAACCTATTCTCAAATTCCTAAACCTACACCTACACCTAATCCTAATCTAAACTCCCTAACCTACACCTAAACCTAAACTTGAAAACCCAAACCTAAACCCAAACCCGATTTCCTAAACCTAAACCTTAACCTATTCTCCAATCCCTAAACCTAAACCTACACCTAATCCTAATCTAAACTCCCTAACCTAAACCTAAACCTAAACCCAATCCCGAACCCGAACTCGAATTCTTAAACCTAAACCTTAACCTATTCTCAAATCCCTAAACCTAAACCTACACCTCATCCTAATCTCAACTCCCTAACCTAAACCTAAACCCGATCCCGATTTCCTAAACCTAAAACCTTCACCTATTCTCAATTCCCTAAACCTATAGCTTATAACCTAAACGTAAACCTGAACTTATAACCTATAACTTAAATATATTGTCAAATCCTTAAACCTACACCTACACCTAATCCTAATCTCAACTCCCTAACCTAAACCTAAACCTAAACTTGAAAACCCAAACCTAAACCCGATCCTGAACCCGAACCCGATTTCCTAAACCTAAACCTTAACCTGTTCTCAATTCCCTAAACCTATAGCTTATAACCTAAAGCTAAACCTAAACCTTAACCTATTCTCGATTCCTAAACCTACACCTACACCTAATCCTAATATAAACTCCCTAACCTAAACCTAAACTTGAAAACCCAAACCTAAACCCGATCCCGAACTCCGAACCTATTCTCAAATCCCGAACCTAAACCTACACCTAATCCTAATCTAAACTCCCTAACCTAAATCTAAACCTAAACCGAAACTTGAAAACCCAAACCTAAACCCAATCCGAACTGAACTCGAATTCTTAAACTTAAACCTAAACCTTAACCTATTCTCAAATCCCTAAACCTACACCTACACCTAATCCTAATCTCAACTCCCTAACCTAAACCTAAACCTAAACTTGAAAACCCAAACCTAAACCCAAACCCGATTTCCTAAAAACCTTAACATATTCTCAATTCCCTAAACCTATAGCTTATAACCTAAACCTAAACCTTAACCTATTCTCAAATTCCTAAACCTACACCTACAACTAATCCTAATCTAAACTCCTAACCTAAACCTAAACCTAAACTTGAAAACCCAAACCTAAACCCGATCCAGAACACGAACCCGATTTCCTAAACCTAAACCTTAACCTATTCTCAAATCCCTAAACTTAAACCTACACCTAATCCTAATCTAAACTCCTAACCTAATCCTAAACCTAAACTTGAAAACCCAAACTTAAACCCAATCCCGAACCCAAACCCGAATTCCTAAACCTAAACCTTAACCTATTTTCAAATCCCCAAACCTAAACCTACACCTAATCCTAATCTCAACTCCCTAACCTAAACTCCGAACCTAAACTTGAAAACCCAAACCTAAACCCGATCCCGAACCCGAACCCGATTTCCTAAACCTAAACCTTAACATATTCTCAATTCCCCAAACCTATAGCTTATGAGACCTTAAAACTTTAACCTTAACCTAAACCTATCACCTTAAAACCAAAACCTATGTCCTAAAACCTGAACTTATAACCTATAACCTAACCTTAACCTAAACCTAAACTTTAACTAATACTTAAAACTTAAAAATAAACCTAAAACCTATATGTATTCTCAAATCCCTAAACCTAAAAATAAACCTAAAACCTATAGCTTATAAGACCTTAAAACTTTAACCTTAACCTAAACCTATAACCTTAAAACCAAAACCTATGTCCTAAAACCTGAACTTATAACCTATAACCTAACCTTAACCTAAACCTAAACTTTAACTAATACTTAAAACTTAAAAATAAACCTAAAACCTATATGTATTCTCAAATCCCTAAACCTAAAAATAAACCTAAAACCTATATGTATTCTCAAACTTATATGTAATTTTTCATGATTCTGAATTATAATGTTTTGTTGGTTGAATATTTTTTTATTAGATGAAAGACACAAAAAGAAAATTGTTGCGAATTTTTTTCCTTTTTTTTACTTATGAAGTTAAACTTTGTGTATTATGCGTGGATGATTAATGTATTGTGGATAAGATTGTTTGTGTTTGGATGGATGTAGTTTATGTTTGGATGGATGTGAATGTGAATGTGATGAAACAGTGTATATCAGTCCTGTTTGGATGAAACAGGTGAATGCGAATGAAACAGGTGTATATCAGTCTTGTTTGGATGAAACAGGTGAATGTGAATGTGATGAAACAATTTGGATTTACGTATGTGAATGAAACAGGTATATATCAGTCCTGTTTGGATGAAACAGGTGAATGTGAATGAAACAGGTGTATATCAGTCCTGTTTGGATGAAACAGATGTATATCAGGTGTATGTCAATTCTGCTTGGATGAAACAGGTGTATATTAGTTATGTTTGGATGAAACAAGTGAATGTGAATGTGATGAAACAGTTTGGATTTACATATGTGAATGAAACAGGTATATATCAATCCTGTTTGGATGAAATAGGTGAATGTGAATGAAACAGGTGTATATCAGTCCTGTTTGGATGAAACAGGTGAATGTAAATGTGATGAAACAGTTTGGATTTACGTAGTTTGTATAACAGGTGTATATCAGGAAGAATACTGTAACAGGTCAAATTTGAAAATGTCGTTTAAGGGTCATAAGAGACGGCCCATGGCAGTCATTTTAAAGGACGGAAGGACGATCCATAACCGTCCTTTGAAGGCTCATAAGAGACGGTCCATGACAGTCCTTTTTAAGGACGGTCTATAACCGTCCTAAAAAAGGACGGTCCATGACCGTTCTTTGAAGGCTCATAAGAGATGGTCCATGACAGTCCTTTTTAAGGACGGTCTATAACAGTCCTTTTAAAGGACCATCGGCCGTCCTTTTTAGGATCATAAGAGACGGTCCATGACAGTCCATTTTAAGGACGGTCCACGACCGTCCTTTTTTAGGATGGTCCATGACTGTCTTTTTTTTTGTCAATAAGAATGACGGTTTTCAACCGTCCTTTAAAAAATAAGACACGTCAAAATTTGACGGCCTATGCGACGGTCCATGACCATCCTTTTTGGTCATTTGAGACGGTTTTGGACCGTCATTTTTTCGCTGTTTTGGCGTAGTGTGTGCTTGGCTTTGAAGTGACTAAGAGCATGTTTTATCGAACTGACAATGATATCAATATCACGTATAATCTTTATCGGTTCTTCAGTCCAATAACAAAGCTTTCAAATTTAAAAAGAAATACCTCGACCACATCTTTGGGTCCCTTCTGGATGGTGGGAGGCTTGCAACATTGAGGCCATGGCTCAAAGCTTTGAGATTTTTTATTTTTTATTTTTTATTTTAAAGTAAATTCATGGGTGTGGTTATTGTTCATTGTGACTCTATGAATGTAACATCACGGGGAACCTTCCCAAGTTCCGAGCCTTAGAAGTTGAATTTTGTTTTAAACCTTGCCTCTAGGTTAAACATTTTTATTCCCCATGTTGGAAGAGAGGCGTACTGCCGATGTTCCCTCAAAAGAGGGTGTTTTTCTTGAGGCTATCTGTATTGGGTAATTGTTCTCGCTTTGTTTCTCTAATAGAATTTCAGTTTACTACCAAAAAAAAAAAAAAAAAAACTCTCAACCACATCACATGCATAGCAGCCTTTCATCATGCATTGTTTTGCTTCCATGATAGACATGACTGAACTAACCAAGGACCTCTAAAGAATTGACAATTTCTGTACTTCCTTGATAGATCAGAAGTTGTTACTTTCTGGTAGGATTTCTTCCACATATGACATCATAGTTTGCACTTTGTTTCCAAAACCCTATATTGCATCACACTACAACAAACAACAATCCAAACACAAATTTACCTCAAACAAAATTAATGACTTGACTGGAGACAACAATACACCTCAACTTTTCCTCAAGTCCCAATCATGGATTGTTTAATCTATGCAAGATTCATGGTTGGTCATTCTAACCAAAATGGAAGAAACACGTTCTTACAAAGAGACCTTATTATTATTAATGAATCTACAAGCGACGACATCTAACTTCCTTATAACAATGGTGTTCACACAGTAAGCGGCCTTCTTGTTTTTCCTCCCCATGGGTGAAAAACACCCCTTATGAGCGTATTACACCCCCAGCTCTGCAGGCAAAGAGGTTCCAACGCATACATGAGCGAGATATGAGCCACTAAGCAGGTGGAGTCCAGTCTAAACATGCCGTGGCCCAAGAAAATAGGCTGGTCCACTAGCTAGGTGAGCCACACGTGATTGATCATTTCATTTTTAGCTGTCCATTTTTCTCGTACCCTTGTAAATTGTATCCGCAGAGTATGCGTGATTTCTGTACAAGGCATGTTTGCAAAGGTAAGATGCCCCACCTGATGAATGGCTTGTATGTGCCTCATAGCACCAAAAAGAAAGTCCTCAATCCTCTTCACAAAAACTTGGCATTGAGGTATTTCTATTATGTAAGAGATGTAAACCAGCAGGGCGCACCATTCTATGTTTTTGGCTGTTCTTCTGGTGGGCCCATGTTGGAGGAGTCACACTTTAGAAAAATCTTTCTTTTATGTGTCCAAGGATTTTTTTTTTTTTTTTATTACATGTTAAATCTGAACAAATGACTAAAATTGCACCCAAATAAAGAAGAGAAAAGATGGATAGGTTGTCCACACCAATTAAATGGTTACGATCATTCAATCAGTAAGATTTCACATGGCCCACTCATCTACCATGGAAACCTGATCGTCAACCCTTGGGCCTCAACTGCACATTTTGTTCCACCAAAATATGTGATTGACGCAATCATTTGTCCAGCATCATAAAACAACAAGGTTAGATACCTAGTATACTGCAAGGTTAGTGTTGTTGTATCAGTATGGCCAGGGCTGCTTCTGGCATGAATGTCATTTCAACAAACAGATAGCATGTCATTTCATCAAATAGATAGCATGCCATTTCAAATCTGAAAGACAGTAAAAGAGATACAAATAGAAGAAGATATCAAACCTATGGAGAGGAGCTTCACGATGTGTGTTTCTTCGGGCGGGAGAGATTCACGGTCACGTAATGGAGAGAGAGAGAGAGAGAGAGAGAGAGAGAGAGAGAGGAGGGCGTTCACGGCTATGCATTGGAGAGAGAGGGAGGAGAATGAGAGAGATGGAGGAGAGATCGAGAGGAAAGAGAGGATTAGGGAAAGAAGAGCTTTCCCAAAACTCGATTAGGGAACAGAGAGAGAGAGAGAGAGAGAGAGAGAGAGAGAGAGAGAGAATGAAATGCAAGTGTTTGGGCATGGCTTTGTTTTGAGCGCGCGCCCAAATTGGGGGGTTTATTGACGACGGACAGAGGAGGTGCGATCAGGAGATCCATGGGACCCACCATGATGTATTTTGTTAATCTATTCCGATAAATAATTTTAATAAATTATTTTACTTTAAGATACTAAATTTCAGGTATATTGAAGGCCCAAGTGGACCACACCATAAGAAGCAACAGTAATTTAATATCAATGTTTCCTATCGTGTGGTCCACTTGAGACTTAGATCTAGCTGATTTTTTTTTTCATCCTCTAAAGTAATATTTAAAAATATATAGACGGCTTAGATAGAACATATAGTTTTTTTTAGGCTTCGTAGAATCCCTTACAACACTATTAATTATTAATGGTGTATTAACTTTTTAGCTACGGATTAAAACCGTAGCAAATATAGCTAAGGTTTATATCCGTAGCAAAAAGGTAACGTGGTCTGAATCCTTTGCCCCTTTTTTTGGTAGTGCTCTGATACCATGTAAACAAAGCAAAAACGATGAAGGCTTTGAGGAAAATGATTCTCCTTTGCTTTTCTATGTATTTGAGACAACTCTGAAGGGTTGAATATATAGAGTTTTACAATGACGATACAAGGTAAAATGATAAATACAAAATCTTCTACTTATACATCATCAATCTATAGAATCGGTTATACAAGGCATGTGACTTGTCTAACATTTAGGACATGAGCCTAACTATAAGGCAAATCTAGAACTCAAGTGAGCCACACAATGGGAAACAGTCCTACAGCAAAAGCCATGGACGGAGTGGATGTCACATGTACATCATAGCAGGTCTGTATAGTTACCACCTACTGGAACTTCCAGTAGGCAGGGGCCGCAGGCATTGCACTTCCATTCATGTTTGAAATTAATCCAGAGACGCTAAGGGAAAAACAAACAAACAAACAAACAAAAGGACTAAATACCATCGTCGAAACTTCCATGGGGCCACAGAAGTTTTGTTTGAGGCTGATATTTGTATTTTCCCTTCATCCTTGTAAGAATCACCAGATGGGATAAAAGCATGTGGTTGTGCCGTAGGAAGATTCTAACCACGTTTCGGTCTCCCTATTTCTCTGATGTGGCCCACTTGAGTTTTGGATCTCTCTTATGTTTAGGATTCTCTCTAAAAATCATATGGCGAAATGGATGGATAGAGCACATTTAAATCAAACATCAAGGCATCAGGGACCACGAATTGAGCAATTTGAATAATGTGTATACGAGAAGTCGTAGTTACAGCATGTGTATCAAATAAATTTTTTCCCTCTTGAAAGAGTTAGATGAGTGTGGTTGGTTTGAGTAGCATCAACCCTTCTACTAGAAATACCGATCCGTCATAAGTCCGTAACAGCCCATAAGCAACAGCGGCCATGGCAACACCAAACAGAAAAGAAAGACGACTCTAGAAGTAGAGGAGTTTTGACTCTAAAACTAGAATTTGGGCCCAAAGCCATCCAGTCCTGGGACTCAGACATTCAATTTGGAATCTCGACACTCTCTAAGATTTTTACTATTTTTTTCAGTAAAGAAACTCCAACATTAATTTATTTTTATTTTTAAGAACTGAGAGATATAAACAGAGTCAGCTGTAGAGAGGTAAAATACATTCAGATGGACCCCTGGCTCCCAAAAATTGACTAGGGCCCACCTATCATATGCTCTAGCACAAAGATAAATATGCTTACTAGATGGGTTAATATTTATGACAAAAATAGAAGAAGGATGATAAATCTTTGGCATACTTTTCTAAACCATTTGCCTATCTCTAACATTATAACCCACTTGAAATGCAGTAAAGGAAATGTAATATTATAGTCAATCGAATGAATCATCAGATCTCACTAATATATTGATATTTACATATTTTAGATTACATAAAAAGTTACAATTTGAATTTAATTATAAATTTGAACATGCCGCTCGTAATACTCTAACCATTTGAAGGTAGTTGCAATGAAGATGAGGAAGGGTTATTAACATGCATGCTCCCTTAAGCTAAATATATGATGACTGGTGATGTGAAACTTGGCCGATAACTCTTGAAACCTAGCATAGTTTAAAACCTCTACTAAAGATGTCAACCAACCAATTGATCAACCATGCCAACATATTGAATAATAAGATTACCCCGAGTAATTATTTATTTATTTATTTATTTATTTTTACAGATGAAGTGATATGATCCACTTCAATATGTACCGTGTGGACATGATTAAAAAAGACTAGAGGCAAGAGAGATGATATTAATATTATCATAGTAGAGAATATGGGGTTGGTGTATATAAATAATTAAATCACACAACACCATAGAATTCAAAATAATTCTACAACTGTGACACTAAGAGAATAATACTCAAAATCAGTGCCAGAACAAGAAATGGTGGGCTATTTCATAGCACTCTAAGAAGTCAAGTTGGGGCTAAGAAATACATCATACCTTGAAGTAGAACAATGATCATTAGGGTCCCCAACTCAATCAAGTACTTCAGAATAAGCCTGAAGGGCAATTGGACCAGCAGGGTCTATACAAAGTCAGAGGTCATGCGAATTTTGCCCTTAAGAAAGCACAATATATGCTTAATCATCATCCAATGAATCATCCATGAATCACGCCTGAATTGATCACATACTTGATTAACAATGATGGAAATGTCTTGCTTTGTGAGAGTAACAAATTACGGAGTACACACAATGTTACGATACTCATCAGGATTCGATAAGGGATTATTGTCAAGTCTAGAGTGTTTAAAACCAAAGATAACACGAGAGTGCAAGGGCTTAGCGTGTTGCATATGTGTGCGACATGAGAGATCACCAATATACTTAGATTGTGTCAGATACATATCTAATACAGTGCAAGTTACTTCAACACCAAGAAAATAATAAAATGGCCCCAAATCCTTCATTTTAAAAAGGTGATTGGGATTAACTAGTAGAGAAGTAAGGGCTGGATCGCAACTAGCAGTGATTATTATATTGTCTACATAAATAAGTAAAGTAGTAAATTCTTGGGCAGTACAATGAACAAGAAAGAACATCAACAGAAGAGCCAACAAACCCCAAGCCCTGAATGTAACTGGTAAGTTGTAGATAACAACCATGAGATCTACATGTTGTGCCCACATGATAACAGCTTGATCTCATGCCTGTGAGGTGTTGTGGAGTGTGGGGTTTCTAACTTGGATCTCAGCAAGCACTCCATTTAAGTCTAGGTTGTTCACCCAGCCAACGGCAGAGTCATAGCCCCATTGCTGGCACTAATTAAGTCGGCCATTTAAGACTCGGCAATGCAAGATAAAAATTTCCAATAGACTTTGGCCTGACAACCCAAATAAAGCAATAAAAAAGCTGGGCCAAAGCCCAGCTCAAATGCGTGGCGTGAGGGGTGAGAGGATTAATTTATTTGATGCAGGAATATCCCAAATGCAAACTCTATTTATTTAACGGTTCACATTCAATTAGGTCTCATATTTGATGCATGGCGTGAGGGGTGAGTGGATTAGGGCTTGAGAAAGAGGGATTGATGGTTGGTTCTTGACGAAGATCTCGATGACTAGGATTCGGAGTGGACAGAGGTTCATCCATCTAAATCACCCAAAAACCTTTTCACCTTGTTCCTTGCCAACTTCTCATTCGACACCTCCACAGAAGACCTTTAGAGAATTTTTGGAAAATATGGTAGCATTGTTGACATCTTCAAGCCATGGGATCACATCCTCTTAAGATCCGGGGGCTACGCATTCATTAGATTTCGCTATGAACGGGATGCGGCTGCAGCGATGGATGTTGAGGGTCAAATATTGCATATTAGACTCTAATTATTACCGTTTGCGAACATAATTCGGTTTAACAGCCTATTTTACTCGTGTTTGTGTTGCAAGGTGACTTTAGGAGCTTGAACTGAAAAAGGGTGCTAAATGCATGGATTTGATGCTCCGAATTCATCAAAGCATGAGACGGACCCCAGGGGACCAAGATCGACGGATTTAAACACCAGAAATCCGAGGAAACCGAGAAACTGAAGCTCAAGTTGCCTAAAAGACGTCCAAAGTGCAAGATCACAGGGTTCTCACCATCTGTTCAGCTTGAAACTCTATATGTGGCCTGAGGACCATAAATGAACCGTACACGTCAAATTTCAGCCGTCGGATCCCCCTAGAAGTGGCCTAACGGACAGATCAGCCCTCAGAATCATGATTCTGGGCCCACCTGATATCTGGATATGCTTCAATTTTGGTCTTAACAGTCAAAATAATCTGAAAAAAGAGATGGACGGAACGGATTCCACATTTACATCGCAATGGACCTTGTATGTACAGTACGTGTACACCATATACATGCACCCTCACAACCCATGGGATCGGTCAACCACTTTGACTGAGCCCTGCCCGTCTCCTTCAGCCTCTCTCTGCGTAAAAACAGCGGACGGACGCTGTCCGTCCGTTTTTGCTTAGTGGGGTCCACCCATCATACATATGTATGATCTGGACCGTCCATTGTGTCCGTAGGGTTTGTACGACCACAATCATGGTTACTTTTCGGTCCTATGCACCCGATCACAAGGAATATGTGTTCAAACTTGAGATGGACGGCGGAGTAGATAGACTTGTGGGCCACACTGAAATCAAACCAATCTCGCCCTTACTAGACGGTTTTCGTCCTGAAGCTAATGGACGTCTTGGATTCTCCAACCAACGTCTATCTGTGGCCCACCGATCATCGCAGCGTCCCTGCTTAAGTAAGGAAGTGCCACCATCGTCATTCGACGGACCAATCCGGCCCGTCCATTGGATTCTCACAGTCTCATTAGCCAAGGCCTAGGTGGCAGAATTGCAAAGGACAGCAGTGACTAGTTTTTAACTTTCCAAACGGCAGAGATAGACGGTCGAAAAGATCGGTGTGGTCCGCCATGGTGTTGATCCAAAAACGGTCGGAATAACCGGTTTTCCGTGAGGAAATTAATGGACGGAGCTGATTTTCCAAGAAGACCCCCGTAATGGCCCCACTGGTCATCATGCCTCCGTGGAATCCGAAGCAGAAACAAAAAAAATGGAAACAGGGGCCTTACGTGGATTCTTATGGCTCACAACCATGATCTAGATGGTTGATCTGGACCGTCCAGTAGGTCCGGAGAATGATTTTAGCAAGAACCATGGTGTTCTTGTGCAACCATGCACAAGAACGGGATCAGAAGATGGGCTTGAAAAACGTTACGTTGATTGATATTACGGCCCACCTAAGATTTGGATTCTTTCCAGATTTTGGCTCATGGCCTAAATCGGTCATATAAATCCATTGAACGACCTGGATCTTCAAAAGAATGACTCTAAATTAGCCCCATCAACATCAGCGACTGATTGCGTAACGGCTCTGAATACGCAGTGCGTAAATTCTCCGCACCGACTCCTTGTGTGTATACACCATCCGTCCGACCTTCCATCTGTTTAAAAGGGACAAGAAAGAAGAGGAAAGAGAGGAGAGCTTGGCTGGAGACGTGGGCTAGAACGTGAAGCACAGAGGAGAGGGAGTAGAGTTTCTCTTTTAGTTTTTTTTTTTCTTTTGTTTATTTTATTTTTGTTTAAGAGATTAGCCTAATCATGTTTATGGGCTAAACCTCTTAGCTAGGGCTAAGAGGTGAAGCTTGTAGCATGATCGGGGACACTTTGCTTGTGCCTTTGTTTAGACTGAACTGATGTTGATTTGGGTTTAATTAAGGGAATGTTTTTAGTCTTTAATGGTCTGTTGTGACTGAAATTACAATGGGTCTACGATGGCTTTGAGTATTTCTTTCTCCTTTTATGTTTTATGACGTCAGGAAGCCCTGTTGTTCACCATCATCTCCTGGGCATGGTTGGATGTCAGTACCCCTTCCTAACCTTCATGACATGTTGATTGGTTGGTATTTAGTTTAATTCTGTTGTTTGCTTTGTCTCCTGGGCATGGTTTGGTGATGGAATCCATTCTAATTCATATACCTTTCATCTCATGGAAATTATATCAAGTAAGTTCAGTTCTATCTTCATGGTCTTTGAAGCATGCATAAGATCTCCCTGATCTCTACAAGTGGATCCTCTGAATCCCTAGTTTCCCTACCTTTAAAATTCATTAGTTTTAGATTAATATTTTCACCATTATTTCTTCATATTTATTTGATGTAGATTGCATCTTATTCTAGTTCTAGTTCTGGTTAGTTTCAGATTACGTATAGGTTTCAGTCCCTGTGGATTCGACCTCGGTCTCACCGAGTTTATTACTACATCACAACCCTATACTTGGGGAGTGAACAATGGAGATCTTGAACGGAAAGGTGGTGGATGCTAGGATCCTCAAAGTGGAAAAGGCCAACGAACGGTCTACTATCAAACTTCCTAATAATGAACAGAGGATGAAAACTCCGCCATTCCCATCCCTTTCCACATCCACAGCGGACAAACCATCCTTTTTGGAAGCAACCAGGGGAGGAATTCCAAAACGCCCACCTGGTGCTCGACGAAATGTCCCTCCTAAACCCCCGATCGCAATGACCAACAGAGGCATACCAGATGCTCGACCAAATGCCCCATCAGACCCCCTGATTGCTACATCCTTTCAAATCGCGCCTAATGCTCGAAGGAATGTCGCTGAACCCTAAAACATGTTTTAACGTGTCCACAAGCTAAAGGTTAGTATTGTTCATGAAATCTGATTTATGGACTGACTTAGTGACGGTTTGGCAGTTTAGTCTGTTTAATTTGAGTAAAACGTGCGCTGTGTAGGGGTGCATGCATATCAAAAGTTCCCGCACTGTCAGAGTATCAAATAACTCCCCTTTAGTTTTACAGGCAGGGGAATCAAGTAGATTATGTGGAACTGTTGTTATCTTACTCTGTAACAAGTGTACCTGAAGTTGCTGCTTGTGTGTCACTAGCATTGCTAATAAAACTTCTCTGAATTGAACCACAGAGGATGGAATCTGAGCAAGGTGAGAAACCAGCCTCGTAGCATTGCTCTTAATCTCAATAAGTTCCTGAAATTGAACAGTTAATGAGATAAATATAATTTAATTAGTTCCTGAAATTAAACTAAATTTGGGAAATTTGCTAGAGGGAAAACCCTCTGTAACCATAGTTCTATTAAAGAAAACCACTTAAACTTGATTCTCATAGGAGCACCCAAACTGATAGACACATCAGGAGCCCAACCCAATAAACAATTTAAAGCCTAATAAATCAACATAAACGGTTGTAAGAACTTTCACTACCTGTGAATGAACTTCAGTTGACACCGACACGACCATGATTATTGCTTCCAATAGTAAATTCTTAACATCTTTCTGACATTCACTTGCTTGTGACAGTGTGTGCAGGAGAACCAGAAGTCTCAAGCATTCACCAACAGTAACAAGTGATTCTCTGGTCACAATTTTCTGAAATCAAGAGGATAAGACAACTCTTTTAGAAGCACACAATGAAAACCAGCTAGCGTCTATGCCATAAATTCAGATGGGAAGTGCCTCCGAGATCTTGTGAATTAGAGAGAAAATATCTCCAAGGAGCTCTCCAGCAGAAAAGTGAATGAAAGAATTATTTTCCATGTTTGAGCTTTCACCAAGTTCCCTCTGGAAAATGCTTTTCAGCACATACAATCCAACAGTCTAAACCTGATCATGCAGAGAATTTTCAGATATTTTAGGATCCTATGTAACTTAGTCACGAACGCAGGGTGTCACAGAGGGGTCCCAAGAAATCAATCTGGCCACTCATCCATGCAGCATCATATGATAAAGAAAAACATACTATAATAGAATTTGTGCTTCATATATGCAGAAGTTATGGATATACTACCAACTATATTCTTGTAATTAGAATATAAATACAGCAAAATTGTGAAAAGAGCATAATTAAATTACTTTTCCAAATAGAAAGTGTCAAAATGTGTCCAACATGTGTATCCTATACAAGGGTCAGACAACAGTTATTTATTCGTTTAAGAAACGTCGTATCCTTGTTACGAAGTTGGCATCCCTTCCTACTTGACACTGTCTAGATGATGATGGTCACATATCATGCAATTACTTGTATATTGGAGTCCATAAGAGTGATCTGCAAGCATTTGATGCTTTGTCTGTATAGGGTAAAGAGAAACATGTTATTGTCTTTGCTCTGTCCAAGCTGTTGAGTTTCATGAGCTAGTCTGGAGAGGGATAATCCTTCTTCAAGGCAGAAAGAAAGTTTTTTATGCAGCAGTTTACATGAGCTCCTCCTCTTACTGTCCAGGATATGGATACACTTAATGCAATCTTGAGACAAATGGAGAATCTCATTTTACCAAGCACCCAAGACTGTTTCCTTGGTGGCAATAGCATCATCACGAAGTTCAGCTTTATCTGCAAGACACAGTTCACATCATTTTTTATGGGAGTTTTTCAACGGGAGTTTCTTAATTGAAACTATAGAAGCAAAGTTCATTATATTTACCTATGCCCTGAAATGCAATTATCCCACTTTAAAGTTCAAAATGAAAGAAACAGCAGGGCTATATCAATTACGAATAGTAAGGAAGGCAGATACATTTTGGTCATTTCTAGGGGTGGCAATTGTTGGGAAATGCGGAAGGTGAGCCCTCAAGATCTGACGGTCTACACGATGATTAGGACCCTCACAAAGCAGAAGGACGGTGTTCCAACGGCCCGTCTATCTACTACTGAAGCAGATCGATGGAACTATTCACACCTCTGATCCTACGGTATATAGTGGCCCCGGATTGCGATCTATGGATCAAATCGTCCCAAGGACAAGACGAGATGGACAGACTATAGCGCACTCTATATCTCTCTGTATACTCTCGATATTTTGTATTTCTGTGCGAGAGAGAACACATCCATTTTATAGGAAAGGAAAGGAGATAGGATGAGGAACGGATTATCCGATCTTCTCTCTATCTCCTATCCAAAATCAAATTCAAAATTGAATTTGATATCCCAACAGAAAGGAAAAACCTCGGAAGAAGTCTAACCATATGGGACCCACCCACTGGTTTGCTCACAAGTGGGCCCCACTGGTCTACGTCTAACATCTCTCACTCAATCACATTGTGGGATAAGCACATAAATCTGTCCAACTGACTTGCCTTATAACAACCCTATGTTCTTGTAAATTCTTGTTTTCAACCAAGATGGGTTCCTCTTGAATTACATTGAGTGTGTGCGATATGTCGTCCTCGTCCAGAAGGCATCGCACCGCGCGGGACCAGTCTTCATAGTTGTTGCCGTCGAAATATTGTCCTTTCAGCTGTTCAGCGATTAACGCTTTAGTGGCCATCTCTACATTACATGAGTATCACTACTTAGCTAAGACCTAAAGTATTGACACTAATCATTAACATTTCTACGTGTTGTACAAATTTTCATAATATAAAAGTAGTCAACACATCTTAACGAGATCTGAAAGTCCACATACCCGAATGAGCGGTGTAGAACAATCAAGTTCTCTAATTAAGATGAAATTGGTACTTTTATAAAATTATAATTGTATAACATGCAACCTTCCATTATTTGGTTGCATGCATCATTTGATGGAGGAGATTAAACTCCCACTCAGGTTATACACAACCTTTAGTTTTAGGAAGGATTCTAGCACTATGTTTTTCTATATGTTCAAATGACAATTAAGGAGGGCTTAGATCTAAACATATCAAGCCTAATTATTTTACTCATATAAATATCATCATCAGAAGGAAAATAAAGTGCTAATGATCATGACCATTAGTGATAGATCCGATCATTACCGTTAATGATCATTGTTAATGATGGATCCTTTCATCAACATTGATCATCATGGTTGATGATCGTTTCGCTCACTAATGATCTCTAAATCAACAGTGAAGATAATATCATGAAGGAAACAATATCATATCATATATATAATCAAATTCAAAAATCAAGATAACATATTTAGGTTGCAACATTTCTGAATGTAGGTCACACTATTGATTTGTAGATTAAGCATGAATTCATTAGATCTATATGTGGAATTTGCGAAACTAAAACATAGTTGCTACACGTGTACATCAGCCAATACATATACACTTGCACATTGACCAAATGCTTATGGTACTTCTCCAGCATAAATCCAAGCTTATCAACTGAATGGACGGTTTGGATTCTAGTGATGAGATCTGTGTAATACACGGATTAGATCCATATGTGCTGCTAATGTTTTGTACAAAACAATATGTATTTTTATTTATTTATTTATTTTTATTTTTATTTGTGAGATGTATGGCTACTGGGCACATTTTCATTTCACACGTGTTTTCTGTTTTCATATCACATGTGATGTACATTACATGTTTTCACGTGGTGTACATTACATGTGTACATCATACGGATTTAGTGCACATCTCATATGTACCTCACACGTGCAGTAACTATATCTCATCACGTGTTCATGTACAGCAACGTGAACATGTGAACATGTGTAACATAACGCTACTGTATATGTGCAGAAATATGTAACGCTATATATATAGTTGTCCAGGCAGTTTGAATTGTGGGGCTTCTGTACATGTACATGTGCAGAGCATCATTTGCATTAGATGTAACATGCAACGCGTTAGAACACAATACATAGTTTATAACATCACGTTACATGTGATTTATTAGCAGATCACATGTTACATCATCACATGGACTGTACACGTGTAGTTGTTGAATACAACTACAATTGCTGGTGATGTGTTGTTGTTGAATACAACAACATGGAAGCTTTGATAAGCACACATGCGTGTGCAATACAACTCATTTGCAAGCGAAACATGTACTAGCATGGCATTGGTGCGAGATCCAATCCATCCATCATGTTGGTCCAAGCTTATGTTTGACTAAAAACAAAATTTGGTCTATTCAACACATGGGCCAACATGTGTACTTCATCATGGGATCATCAGCCAATATAAGTGTTTCAACGTGTACAACAGTTATATATGATGAACACCAGCTAATCCACTCCCCACATTGGTTAATTATGGATCTGACTAGTAGGTCCCACCGTTAATCATTGTACACATGACAAGTGGATTCTGATGTCAATTGCCATGTGTACAATGATTGCCACTTATACACTACATGACACATGTGCACCGTTCGGTAATCCAAACAGGGCAACAATTGCCACGTGTAGTATTAAAATGTGTTTATCATGTGTTGTACCAAAACAACAGTGTCTACATGAACACGTGTTGTATCAAAACCAGGTGTTGTATCAAAACACATGCATTAAAAGTACTCTGTCATACAACATGTGCCGTAGGCTTTTACCATATGATATGGTAACGTATTGTACCATGTCACATGTGTTGCCTTTCCACTTAACACCATATCAGACGATGACTTAAATGGTGGGCCATAAATCCAATCTTAAAGGAAAAGATGGGTCACTTACCTTTTTAGATGAATATAATCGGAGATCCGCCGTTAAATTGCTCTAATACCACTGTTGGGAAATGTGGAAGGTGAGCCCTCAAGATCTGACGGTCTATACGATGATTGGGACCCTCACAAAGCAGAAGGACGGTGTTCCAACGGCCCGTCTATTTACTACTGGAGCAGATGGAACTATTCACACCTCTGATCCTACGGTATATAGTGGCCCTGGATTGCGATCTATGAATCAAATCATCCCGAGGACAAGCCGAGATGGACAGACTATAGGGCACTCTATATCTCTCTGTATACTCTCGATATTTTGTATTTCTGTGCGAGAGAGAGCACATCCATTTTATAGGAAAGGAAAGGAAATAGGATGAGGAACGGATTATCCGATCTTCTCTCTATCTCCTATCCAAAATTAAAATTCAAAATTGAATTTGATATCCTAACGGAAAGGAAAAACCTCGGAATAAGTCTAACCATATGGGACCCACCCACTAGTGATTGCTCACAAGTAGGCCCCACTGGTCTACGTCTAACAACAATGGTCCAGATTTAGGCTCGGCCAGGCTAGGCCTGGTTCTATGCAAGCCTGAGATGGACGGACTTAATCCAGCCCAGACCGGAAATTGATAAAAATCCATACTTCCTACTTTAGTGATACTAATATCGATTGATCATGTGGGGCACAAATGCATAAAGAAAAAGACATTACAGAAGAATTAAACCAACGGTATACATTCAACACATGCACATAGTTAGCCGAACAGGCCAGGCTAAAGTGACATGAGTCCAGGCCTGACCTACAAATTAATCAGGCCATGCATGGGAGGCCCAAGCCCAACCCACGGGCCAGCTAGTAGGTCCAAGCCCAGTCCAAACCCAGGTCGGGCAGACTACCAAGCCCATACACCCAGATCCATAGCTCAACTGGCAGACTGAGTGAAGATACCTCGTTTCAACACTTGAAGTCTTGGTATCGATCCCTAGCAGGGGTGGCTAACATGGAGTGTGTGTACTGACATGGTGTGTACCATCAATCTAAAAAAAAAAAAAAAAAAAAAAAAAAAAAAAGACCACCCAGCCCATTGCTACCCTTCGTCATTTCCTGTCTATTAAATTTGTTGCAACTATCACATTGCATTTAAACACAACCTTATTCTTTTGATCAATAGGATGTATAGGAGAAATTGTCTTTACAATGAAACAAAATGTTTACTTCCCATTCACGAGTATACAGATTGTGCATTCAACAAGCCTGATATTTCCCAATGACAGGCAAAGAGGTTTCTATACATACATCACAACAAATTTCATGAAGGCAGAATCAGAGAAAAATCTGATACTTCCACAAATAAGACAAGCAAACAATAACTCCAGGGATGTGTATCTCCCAAATGTTTCTTCAACAAAGGCAGAATATTCCGGGCAAAAGAAATTACTGTCGACAAGCATGAGTCAGTTGAAGCACCTTTTAAGCACTTTTAACTAGTTGATAAAAATCCCAAAATCAACTTCCACTGCTTATGCATTTCAAGGCATGTTATTAGTTCAAGAAAGACATGGACAAGATAAACATGGCTGAAACCACAAGGATAATCATATGGATATTTCTTACAAACCTTAGGATTCATGCGTCGTACTATTGTCTCAGCTGCAACGAATAGTGCAGAAATTAATTCATTGAAACTTTTTTAATCTTGGGTGATTGCATCAGCATTGCAACAAAATATTGAGACTGTGACTTCAGATATGAATATATATTTATATGTTTGAATTCATGCGGGCACATGTGTGTGAACACCTCGCCCGCAACTTGTAGATGAGAACTTCGTGCAACTACCTGCATCTGGGTCCACTATAGGTGTATATAAAGCCTGTCCAACAGAGTCCCTCAACTATGAAAATGAGACGCTACAAAAATAGGCTGATCCAATCATCCACACAAAACAATGGACGAGTCACCCAAAAACCTCCAAATTCAAGTGGCAGCCTGCATAAGAGTTTGGATCAGCCTATTACTGTGGCCTCCAATTTTTATGGTAGGGTGACCCTCCTAGATGGGTCAGATGCAATACACACACACACACCAGGGTAGGCCCCACATGCAGCTAATTGCATGATTTTATCATCTACAACTAGGTGCAAGTATAAAGTAATACAAGATTTGTCTAACAGGATAGAAATTGTAAATGGAAGACTTTTGGCACAGGTGCTCATCTTTCTGAATAAGAAAATATTAAAACTTTGAGTTTCATGGACAGACCAACTACCTTTGAAATATTTCATAATGATACTTCGCACAGAGTTCCATTGCAACAAATGCAAAATCATCCATTTGAAAATAATTGTCAGGGCAGACCTGCACAATCTGTTCAAAAGAGAAAAAATTAGGCTATGATACTATCTCTATAGATCAGAAAATTACATTGTGAAAAATGCTTGGTAATGCAGATTAACTTTCCAACAAGGATCTAATACAGCACTAAATACCATGGAAGAGAGAACTTCATCCCTTAATACATTTTGGTCCACGTGAGGTTCTATAGTTGAATTGATATGCTATATTTTACTAATGGATCTGAAAATAAAACTTAAAATTGTAAAAAGTGATAGTAGATCCTAATGCAGCAACATAACATTACAACAGACCGCAACAAGAGTTCATGCCAAACATTAAAACAGAGTGCAACGAGTTCATGCCAGGATTTAAGTAATACATTTTGTAGATCATTAGACAATCACATATTCTTGAATGCTAGAAAGCAACAAATCTACTGCTGGAAACTTCGTTAATTGCATGTTTCGTTTGTGTTAGAGAAGAATTTCTTTACTTCTCAGGTTTCAAAAACACAATCGGTGAACAAGATAGATTGCTCTGTAATGGACGCATGTTGCCCTGCCTATGGGAATTTCCTGCCGTAGGAGGCTAAGTAGGGCGTCCGTGAGAAATCCTTTCCATCCATGAGTTTCTCCAGCTCATGCTAGGACATGATCCAAAAAATAAGGCAGACCCTCAGCTTCGCCAGCTCAAGTTAAGCCATTAGCAGAAAAATGAGGCAAAATCCAAAACTCTATCACCACACTACACAAAACAGTAGTGGACCCGAAATACACATCATGGACACTTCCTTGGGCCCACCGTGATGTTTATATGGCATCCAACTGTTCATACGGTTATTTGAAAGGTGATGAACAGAAAACACAAATATTAGACTTTTTTTTCAGAAAAAAAAAAAAGAAAAGAAATTTTATTCACAAGATGAGCTATACAGCTGAGACTTTAGTATTAGCTTAATCCAGAACTTCAGTGACCCTAGGAAAGTTTCAATGGTAGGCATTCAATCGCTAATATTTCCTGTGGATGACCCGCTTGTGTCTTAAATCCGCCTCTTTTATGAGCTCTCATGTCCTAAGATGAGTTGGCCAAATTGCTGGACAAAGTGGATGTCACACGCATAACACAGTGGACCCCACAGCTTTTTGCTTACACGGGCTCCATATAAGTCAGGTTTTACAGGGACATACAAAGCTTTGGTTTAGATAGGATCCCAACCAGTCAGGTTTTACATGGTCCCACAGCTTCTGTTTACATGGGATCCTCAACACCCAGTTCTACACAATGCATTAAACACTGAGCAGTGGGGTCCACCAGTTCTATACGTAAAATCCACTCCATCCATCAGGTTCTATCCTTGAGTCTAGGCTGTGAGGTTAAAGAAATCATCCAAATCCATAACTCAGGCTGGCCACCCCTAGGAATAATGGATTGGATACCAACCATAGGTTTGTGGGGAGCAACCATGGTGTGTATGTGACCCATTCTATTCACTTTTGTTACTAATAAACAGGGAACTGTTTTAAAATCTTGCTACTATTAATATTCTTTTATAAAAGAGGTCAGCTACAGTGGTACTCGGTGGATGCAGGACCCATGTAATGTATATATCAAATCCAACCCGTCCATCATATCCTTCACCTCAGTAAACCCCTGGGTCCAGAACTCAGATATACCAAAGTATATGGAACAGTGGTGGGCCCACCTGTATTGCTGAACCACCTTATTTCAATGGGTTGGTTGAAATACACACTATGGAGACATTTCACCCAAGGCCTGACATGTAGAGATGCACCTGATCTATGGAGTAGATGTCACGGACAACACAGTGGGCCCCACGGAGCTCTAGTGTCCTTAAGGCTTGTAGGATACCAGTTTTGGGGTGCACGGCTTCAGTGAATCCCTCACTTAAGGGCCACATTGATGTATGTGCCTAGCATCCATGCCGTCCATCCATTTTAAAAGCACATTTTAAGTCATGATCCTAAAAATGAAGTAGATCTAAATCTCCAACAGACCACAACAAAAGAAACAGTGGTGATTGACCATTAAATACTTATTGTGGGCCACAAAAGTTTTGGATCAAGTTGATATCTGTGTGATCCCTCCATCCAGATCTTTGTGACCTTATAAACAGATTGGATGGCAAATAAACATTCCAGTGGCACCAAGAAGTTTTTAATGGTGGGTAGCCTAAAATGAACTTTCAAAATAGATGAACAGCGTGGATGTAAGACACATATATAAAAGTGGACCCTACAGTTAATGATTCATTGAAGTCGTTACATCAGTGCTGATATCTCATGTCTCCCTAACGCTGATATGCACCTGTGATGTTTATCTTATATTCACTCTCTGTCCATCTTTTTTAAGATAAGCCCAAATGGAAAGGAGATCCAAAACGCAAGAAATAGTGAGGATGGAAACTCCGATCATTGATACCTTCTTGTGACGCATCTTAATGCTTATGTACCATCTAACATGTTCATAAGGTGATTCTGACATGCATGAATGAAAAATACGAATATCAGTCTAATACAAAACTTCCAGGACCCTCAAGAAATTTTCAACGGTGGTCTGCCACAATCTATGTGTAACATCTATTCCGTCCATCTGTTTTGCAGGTTCATCTTAGGACTATATCCTATCATATGGCCCACTTGAGTTTTAGATCTGCCTCATCGTGATTGGGCTCATGTCCTAATGTGATCCCAGTGAAATTGATGTACAGAGCTTCTGCATTGGGAGCTCCCTGTATGTTGGGGCACAGGAAAGTGGCATCAAATGCAAATTGCCTGTAATTAGGGGTTACAGGAATCTGCTCTTATCCTAAGCTTCATGAGGCCCACTCTGATGTCTGTGTAATATTCGCTTCATTTATCCATCTCATTTGATCATTTTAGGATGTCATTTCAAAAATAAGGCATATTCAAATCTCAAATGGGCCACACCACAAGAAGCAGTGGTGATTGAACAACCACCATCAAGAAGTTCTTGTGGGCACCAGAAGTTTCGGATCAGTCTGATATTAGTGTTTCCCTTCATCTGCATGGGAATCAACTTATTAACCGTTTTAGATGGGATATAAACGTGTAAGGTGGGCCTTTGGAAAGTTTCAACGTAGGCATTTCTATTCCTAATATTTCATGTGGTGTGGCTCACTTTAGTTTCAGAATCTTCATAATTTTTAATATCACCTCTTAGCTAGCATAGACTAGCACAAGAATGGAGTAACACAGACGTCACAACTGCCCTCACAGAGCTTAAAGTCACATGTGATTCTCGTGACCCTGGGTTAGAGGCGAGTCGCACGATCTGGGTGGGACTCGATGGTTCTGGATTTGTCTTCCGTACATAAAGTAGTTTTTTTTTTTTTCGTTTTTAATTGGGTGATGTGAGATTTTCGGGAGTGGCCATGGCTATGATGGATGGGTTTGGCCCTGATTCTACTTTTCGAGATTCCTAGTGGAACCCTGGACTGGATGGGTTTAAGCCCTTATTCTACTTTATTCTACTTTTTGAGTCAAGTACTCTTCCCTTCTTTTAGAGTCTTTTAAGTCTTTTATCTTTTTTAGTTGGGTGCTGGCAGATTTTGAAATTTTTGGGCCCATGAGTGGATGGGTTTGGGCCCAGATTCTACTTCAAAAGTCAAGTCTCCTCTACTTTAATTTGAGTCACGTCTCTACTTTTTTAGGGAGCTACTAGATTCCAAGGCCCGTTTGGATGCACCCTCCCAAGGGGTGTTTGAGCCCTAAGAGCAGTGTTTTTCTAAACAACAATTGATGATGTGACTTTGCAAAATCTCCCTCTTCTGCTTGATAAAATAGGCGCTATAAAACAAACTGGCCAAAAAAAAAAAAAAACTAATTTGTGGAAGTGTATCAAAATGGACCCCGAAATCATCAAAGGAGTAGGCTGCCAAGTGCCAACTCATACGAAAAAGCAGGTTTGGACCCATTTCCAAAACCCCTTATCGTGGAAGTGCATCCAAACGGGCCTAAATCACCAGAGAATAATCTGTTTTGTGCATCTCTGTATCATTTTATTTATTTTTAAAAGTGATGCAGTCAAGCATTGTTAAGCCCAGACGATGATTATGAGATCCAACCCCTGCAATAGTTGCACCACGACCAACTTGACCAGATCACCCAAAAATCTAGCTGACCATCAGGTAGGCCACCTTAGAAAACTATAATACACCCATAAAAAACAAACCCTCCAATCTTGTAGCCCTCCTGACGATTGGAACCAACCTGACTTTTGGGTCAAGCTGATCATCATGGCAGAGCAACCAGATGTGCTTGTGGCATGGTAAACAAACATCGCAGTCGGTCTCACACGGTAAGATGAGTAACTTTCAGTAGGTGAAAACGTTTTCCACGGACTCCTTCTGCATGCAGTGTCGCAGAAATGGGCCCCATATGGTGTGTATCATGGAGATGCTGCTTGGTTAGTGACCCGATCCATCACCTACCAGCTAGCTAGTGTCAAAAATATTAGATTGATACAAAACTTCGATGACCGCAGGGAAGGTTTCAATGGTAAGCGTTTTAATCATCACTTTTTCCTGTTGCATGGCCCACTTGAGTCTAGGGGCCAAACTATCACACGCACATCACGGTGGACCCCACAGCTTTTTTGCTTACATGGGCTCCATGTAACCGCAATTGTAGGAATGGGCTCCAAAAAACACCGGTTTTACATGGTCCCACCACTTTTGGTTTACATGGGACCCTCAAAACCAGTTATACGCAATGCATAAAACACCTAAGAGCTGTGGGGTCCACCAGTTCTATATATAAAATCCACTCCATCCATGAAGTTCCATCCACGAGTCTCAGTTCTGAGGCCAAAATAAAAAAATAAAAAATCATAGTGATCCACAACTCAAGTGGCCACCCCTATGGAATAATGAAAGGGATGCCAACCATTGGTCTATATCGTTCATCGAACCCATTATGGAAAGAGAGTTTAATCAAAAACTCAGGCAGTCCATGTTCTGTGTACTTTGGAGGTTTTAGTAGAAGCTTAACAATGCTCCAATTGGGGCTAAAATGAAATAATATTCTTTTGTGATTTCAAGTATGAAGACGACTGACTTAGGCTTTAAGGCTGCATTTGGATCATAAGTCATATGGACCATCCACAGTTTCTAACATTATTTTAACGATCTGGATTATAACTATGTGCACTTGCACAGAGGATTAACATCTAACAGAGAATTCTCGTTTTCTGATCTATATGTGATCATGTCAGGACTATTTCCTATTGTGTGACCCACTTGAGTTTCGGATCTGACTTGTAACTGGGCTCATCTCCAAAGGTGATCTGGTGAAATTGATGTATGTGTTTGATCCATTGCGCTTGTCCATTTTTTGGACGTCATTTCAAAAATAAGGCATATTCAAATCTCAATAGCTCACTTTAGTTGCTGAATCTTCTGGATTTTTAACATTACCTCCTAGCATGGGCTGGCACAGAGCATGGAGTAACACAGACGTTACAACTGCCCTTATAGAGCTTAAAGTCACATACATGTGATTCTCGTAACCCTGGGTTAGACGCGATTCGCATCAACGATATTCTAAGGAGTGTGATTTGGGTGGGACTGATGGTTTTGGACTTGACTTCTACTAGAGTCAAATCTATTCTTTTGCAAGGAGCATCCTGATTCAGAATAGTGGGACCTGAACTGGATGGATTTGGGCCCTGATTCTACTTTTCAAGTCATGTCTTCCCCCCTTCTAAAGGGAAAGTCTTTCTCTTTTCTTTTTTCTTTTTTTGTCTCTCTTTTCTCTCTGTCTCTCTCTTTTTTTTTCTTTTTTTTTGGTGCTAGCAGATTTCAAGTTGGACCCATGACTGGATGGGCTTAGGCCCAGATTCTACTTTAAGAGTCAAGTCTGCCCTGACTTTTGAGTGACGTCCCCCTTTTTTAGGGAGCTACAAGATTCCAAGGGGGAGCGGATTAGATGAGACCCGGGTCTACTAATGTGGGTACTGAGACCCTGACTGTGGGGCTCATAATGATGTATGTGCCTTAAATCCACACCATCCAACCATTTTGAAAGATCATTTTAGGGCATTATCCCAAAAAGGAAGTAGATTCAGATCTTATGTAGACCATACCACATGAAACAGTAGTGATTGAATCCCCACCACTAAAAACTTCATTCGTCCCACAGGAATGTTTATTTTCCATCCAACCTGTTGATAAGGTCTCAAAGATCTAGATAAAGAGACCACACAAATATCAGCTTGATCCAAAACTTTTCTGGCCCACGACAAGTTTATATTAGTTCGATTACCACCATTTCTTGTATTATGGTCCGCCTGAGATTTGGATCTGCTTCATTTTTTGAATCATGCTCTAAAATGAGCTTTCAATACCGATGGACGGACGGCGCAGTGGGCCCCACAGTGAGGGTCCCACCCATCTTGGTGGATCTAGGGTCTCACCTAATCCGCTCCCATTCCAAGGGCCACTTTGGATGCACCCTCCCAAGGGGTGTGACTTTGCAAGATCCCCTTCTTCTGCTTGGTAAAATAGATGCTATAAAACACCAAACTGGAAAAAACCAATATGAGGAAAAGAGAAAATCATTCCAAAATCATCTATGCAGGCTAATAACACAACCAAAAAAGCAGGTTTGGAACCCTTTTCCCGAGACCCGTCAAGGAAGTGGATCCAAACAGGCCCTAAATCACCAAAGAAGAATATATTGTATGCATCTTGTATCATTTTATTTTTTTAAAGTGGTGTGCAATCAGGTATTGTTAGGCCCAGGCAGTAATTATGAGATCCAACCCCAACAATAGTTGCACCACCACCAACTTGACCAGATGACCCATAAAACTAACTGGTCCAACCATCAGGTGGGCCACCTTAGAAAACTATAATACACCATAAAAACCTTAACCTGTAGTCCACCTGACGATTGGAACTGACTTGGCTTTTGGTCCAAGCTGATAATCATGGCAAGGCTCACTAAATGTGCTTGTGGGAAGGTATACAAATAACACAGTCAACCCCATACAGTAAGATGAGTAACTTTCGGTAGGTGAAAACGTTTTCCATGGTAATGATGTGAACAAGTTCCCGTGGATATGAATAACTTCTCCACGTGGGTGAATAAGTGTTGCAGAAATGGGCCCTAAACAGTGTGTATCACGGGGGACATGGTTTGACTGGGTGACCCCACTGTGATGTGAACAAGTTTTCGTGCACCTGAATAACTTCTATGTGAGAGTGAATAAGTATTGAAGACATGGACCCCACATGGTGTGTATCACAGGGATATGGTTTGGCTGGTGATCAGGTGATGATGCGAACAATTTTCCGTGCACTTGCACTTCTACCCACAAATGAATTAGTGTGGGGTTGTTTTGGCTAGCGACCCAAACACCAGTCAACTAGCTGATGTCAAAAGTTTGTTGGCCTTATCACCATGTATGTGTTTTATTCATGCAGTCCACCTATTTTGCCAGCTTATTTTAGGGCATGGGCTCATTTGCCCTACCACGATGTATGTGTTTTATCCATGTAGTCCATCCATTTTGCCATCTTATTTTAGGTCATGGGCATAACAATGAGGCAGATCCAAACAAACTGCAATACAATGCAGGAAACTGTTGTTAACAAATGTCTTAAATCTAAGGAAATTTGACTAGCCCGAGAAAGTTTGAGTGAAAGTCTAGCAACAATGAATTTTGAAACTTGCGAGAAATTCGACCAGTCGGAGGACAGGTTCAACTAGTCGAAGTGCCCTTCAACTAGCCCGAGCTCTGGTTCGACTAGTCGGAGCTTCGACTAGCCCGAGATCTAGTTCGACTAGTCGGAGGTTACACAGATTATGCGCGGACTGTGTAAATTTGAGGCAATTTCCAAACTATTTCAAGTCGGCGAGAAAGTAGGATTTCCTAATCTATAAATAGGAGTTCCTAGGGTCATTCTAAAACATTTTAAGGCTTCTTAAAGTATTCAGAAGGGTTTCTAGAAGGGGTTTTAAGGTTTCAAAGGGGTGTAACAAGGGTGAGATTCGAGGTTTTTCAAATCGGGTAAGCCTTCTCTCTTTGTAATTTTTGATTTCATAGTAAAGATCTGTTGCTTTGTGCCGTGGTTTTTTCTCGAAAGGGTTTTCTACATTAAATTTTTGTGTTCTCTTGTGTTTACTTAATGCTCTTAGATTGCTATCCTAGATTCATCTGTGTGATTCCACAGAACAATCTCTAACAAGTGATATCAGAGAAATCGTTGGGACACAAATTTGAATCTATAGGATTAACATCAATGGGAAGCACTAAGTATGATATTGAGAAGTACTCGGGGAAAAATAACTTTGAGTTGTGGAAGATTTAGATGATCAGTTCTTTAACCAAGCAAGGTGATGATGGTTCTCTTGAGGAAAGAAAGTCTACTATGACTGATAATGATTGGAATACTTTTGATAAGAAGGCTTTATCCTCGATTTTTTTGTGTCTCACGGATGAGATTCTCTATAGTGTGTTGAGGGAAAAAATTGTAGCTGATTTATGAACAAAATTAGAGGATATTTATGCTAAAAAATTCACTGAGAATTGCCTACACTTGAAGCAATAGTTGTTCACCTTCAGATTGACAGAGGGTGGAGATGTGGAGGCCCACATCAGTAATTGTAATAAACTCATGTGCAAATTTTTGGACATGGAGGAGGTGATCAAAGATGAAGATCAGGCATGTATATTGTTGAATACTCTATCGCCATCATATGAGTCATTCAGGGACTCATTGTGGACCATAAATAAATCCATAAGTATGGACACCGTTATCTCATCCCTTCAAGGGAAGGTCATGAGAAAGATGAACAGTGGCTTGGGGTCATCTTCTGATGCACTGTTTACAAGGGGAATAGATACTAAGCGAGGTACATAATCTTTAAAACGTAGATCCAAATCCAAGGGCAGGGGCAAAGGAAAACTAAAGTGCTGAAACTGTGGGATGAATGAACATACGAAGAAGGATTGCACAAATCCTAAAGTAAAGAAAGAAAATTCAGAGGTTTCTTCCACGGAGGCCAATGTTGTCACATTTTATGAAGAAACAAGTGGAGGTGATGTTCTGTCTGTGTCTATGGTCGGACACTTGCATGACAATCTCAAAAATGAGTAGATCATTGACACGGGAGTATTATATCACATGACCCTTCATCAAAGTTAGTTATCCAGTTATAAGGAATGTGACGGTGGACAGGTCTTTATGGGCAATGACAATGCCTATAATGTTGTGGTTATTGCTACGATGAGCATCAAGATGTTTGATGGGATGGAGCGTACCTTGACCGATGTCAGACATGTTCGTAATATGAAGAAAAGTCTGATTTCTCTTGGTGCACTCGGGGCTATAAGGTGCAAGTTCACTAGTATTGATGGCATCCTTAAAGTTTTAAAAGGGGCACTCATGGTTATGAGAGCGCAAAGCCATGGAAACCTTTACGGAAACACTTCAGCAAGTGGAACGGCAACGACTGTTGCAAATTCCACGTTTATTCGTATGTTGCATAATTGTCTGGGCCACATGAGCGAGCGAGGCACATGAGTTCGGTTCGTGGTCAATCCAGATTGATCCAATCCGAAATCCGAACGAACCCTAACCGCTCTTTCTTTACCTCAAGGGGGCACCGCACCCACTCATCTCTCCTCCTCTCTCCTTCTTTCTCTCCTGATTTCCCACATCTCTTTCCTTCTCTCCTCCTTTCTCTCCTTCTTTCTCTCCCGGTTTCCCACATCTCCTTCTTTCTTTTCTCCTTTCCCCCCTCTCTCCCTAGACTCAACTCGATCCGACTTGATTCGATTTCCCAGATCAAGTCGGACTCGGTTTGGGTCAAGCCAGCAAGGATTCGGATCGGATCGAGTCAACCCTGCTGGACTCGGTCCCGGATCGAATCAAGTTCGGGTCAGGTTCTTGAAAAATCAGATCGAGTCAAGGTGGACCCAATCTGGTCCGACTTGACTCAATGCCCACCTCTAGTCTCACCTAATCCAACTACCTGAACCACACAGCAAGCAACAAAATTTATCGGGATGTGAAATTTAAGCGGGCTGTACTATGATCTATTTATTAGATCCACACCCTCCATCCATTTTTTAAGATCTTTATAAAATAAGAACCCAGAAACAATGCAGATTCAAAGCTAAAGTAGACCACGCCACTTAACACAGTAGGAATTGATGATACAATTGAAAACTTCTTAGGGTCAAAGAAGGATCTGATTAAGATGATATTTGTATTTTAACTTCATCCAAGTATGTGTGATCTTAAGAACAGGTCAGATGGGAAAAAAGACTCACGATTAGCCCTTGGAAGGTTTCAACAGTAGTTTGTTCAATCCTCACTACTTTGTGTAGCATGAGCCACTTGAGCTTTGTATGTACCTCATTTTTAGAATCCTGCTTTACATTTATCTGGAAATTTTGATGTACGATATAAATCTAACAGAAAAATCTTGGCGGACCCAGAAAACGATTGAAGCGTTAAAAGTTATTTTGTGTAGCTAGCAATGCATTTGAGAGAGAAATCCGGACATTTTTGTCTAGCCGAGTCATCTGAAATGACATGGAGAAGCGACGAAATCGGATTGCATTCGTAGCCCTCGGCACGAAATCGGATTGTGTACTGATAGGCTTTTATCGTACCGAGTAAACCCTATTGGGCACCGTGAATGTATATGGTTTATCCACGCCGTCCATCCGTTGTTCCAGCTCATTTTACTGGTTGATCCCAAAATTTACCCATATCCAACGCTCAATTGGATCATACCACACAGGAAACAATGGAAATAATAATTTCCACCATTGAAACCTCTCTAAGGCCCAAAGTGATGTTTATTTGTCATCCAACCTGTTCATATGATCACAAGAAATGGATGAAGGGAAAAAACAAATATAATCCAAAACTTCTGTTGGCCCCAAGAAATTCTCAACGTCAGACGTTAATTTCGCACTGTTTTGTATGGTGTGTTCTGGACGCGGATTAGATAACGTCACCTGCTTTTGTAGGCCCCACAATGATGTATGTGTTATATCCGCACAGTCCATCCGTTTGGAGAGATCCTTTCATGGCATGAGAAAGAAAAAAAAAAAAAAAAAAAAAAAAGGGGGGGGGGGTAATTTTTTTACTGTATACACCACCTTTTACCTACCTTACCAGCCTCGACAGACCACAAATATTAGATAACCAAAGTAGACCCCTGTTTGTACTGACAACCTATTTCAGACTAAGGTAACCCTCCTTTTTCACCTGCTTCTTACCTGAACCTGAGGGGCCCAGAGGTATTTTCGTCCATCTGTACCCTAAAAATCCTCTTCCGTCGACAAACTTTCCCGCCAGCTAGAAAATTAATTACCCTAAAAAAAAAAAAAAGCAGATAAAAATTTAAGTAAAACCTACCATAGAAAACAGTAGAGATAGTGACGCCCACTGTTAATTCATTCTTAGGCCGCAAAGATGTTTATTTGATGTCAAACCTGTCTATGAGTCAACACAGACATGGATGAATGGAAAACACAAATACTGGCTTGATGCAAAACTTTTTTGGCCCCCAAAAAGTTTTTAATGGTATGCATTCAGTCCCCACTGTTCTGTGTGGTGGGGTCCACTTGAGCTTTGGATCTGCCTCGATCTTTGTATCATGCTCTAAAGTGGCCTCTCCAAATGAATGGACAGTGTGGATACAACACATACATCAGCGAGATTGCTACCAGTCAGTAGCTAATCCTCGTCCGGTGTGTTCTGTTTGAGCTCTGGATATAATTCATTTTTTGGATCAAAAACTAAAAAAACCTGGTAAAATGGATTGACGGGAGTTACTCATTACACTTAGCATAATATCTCATAAGAATAAATATCTTGTAAGAGAAGCTGTGCTTTACCCTTTTTATTTTATTTTTTATTTTTTTACACACACACACACCCCCACACACTCACACCTTAGTGGGATTTCACCACCTATGGGTACTCGAACCCTTAACCAGGTGTTGAAACTCCTTAAGAGTCTACCACCAGAGCAAGAGTAAGGACCCAGCTGTGCTTTACCTAAGTAGCATTAACCTTCTCCTATAAATACCCATACATAGTAAGTTCTTAGCAAACCATAAGCAACATCAACCATGGTCATAAACAAATCTCTCCCCGTTGCTTTTATCTTCTTTTTCCAACACTTTCTTTCTTTCCATGCAACATCATTTACAACAGCAGCACCATCATCAGCACTCTCTGAAGTAGAGGCTCTCATGAAATGGAAAGCCAGCCTCTCTGCAGCACAAGCTCTCCATTCATGGTCACTTCCTGCTACAAATGCTACCACCAACACAATCTCTCCGTGCAAATGGATTGGGATCTCATGCAACAGCCTTGGAAATGTAACAGAGATAAGCCTACCAAGTGCAGGCTTGCAAGGTAAGCTCGAGAACTTGAGCTTCCCGTCATTTCCAAACCTCGTTCATCTCAATCTCAGTGGCAACACTCTCACTGGTACCATCCCAACTCATATTGGCACTCTTCACAAACTCACATCCCTGAATCTGTCTTCAAATGAAATAAGTGGATCAATACCTCTAGAAATAGGGAATCTTGTGAACTTGACTGAGCTGGACTTGTCCACTAACCATTTAGATGGTTCCTTCCCTTCCACTTTAGGAAATCTGACAAAGCTATCCATCTTGTACCGTACCAAAATCGAATCTCTGGCTCCATTCCTTCGCAAATCGGTAATCTCAAGAATTTAGTCGAGTTGTGGTTGTTCCAAAACAATTTGACTGGTCGGATCCCTCCTGCTTTAGGTAATTTGAGCAACCTTACAATTTTGTCTCTGTATCGCAACCAAGTTTCTGGTTCAATTCCACCTGAAATAGGGAATCTGGTTAATCTCTGGGGTCTTGATATATCCAGCAACCTTCTAACAGGTTCTATCCCTTCCTCTTTAGGAAACTTGACCAAGCTGACTGTCCTCCACCTCTTTGAGAATCAAATTTCTGGTTCTATTCCTTCAGAACTCGAGAATTTAATGAGTCTCAATGAGTTAGGCTTGTACCGTAATAATCTGACTGGTCCTATCCCTCCTGCTTTAGGTAATTTGAGCAACCTTATGGATTTAGACCTCTACCTCAACCAAGTTTCTGGTTCAATTCCACCAGAAATAGGGAATCTGGTTAATCTCATAAGTCTTGACTTGTCCAGTAACCTTCTAACAGGTTCCATCCCTTCTACTTTTGGAAACTTGACCAAGCTGACACTGCTCTACCTCTTTAAAAATCAAATTTCTGGTTCAATTCCACCAGAAATAGGGAATCTGGTTAATCTCATTGATCTTATCATGTCCATTAACCATCTGACAGGTTCTATCCCTTTCACTTTAGGGAACTTCACCAAGCTTACTAGGTTGTCCCTTGTTGACTGCCAATTATCTGGTTCCTTGCCTCAAGAAATGACAAACATGACAAATCTTTCTCAACTCCACTTGGATGGCAACAACTTTTCTGGCTACTTACCTCAGTTATGCCACAGTGGATCTCTTGAAAAAATCACTGTGGCAAACAACCATTTCACTGGTGAGATCCCGAGAAGCTTCAGAAACTGCACTAGCTTAACAAGAGTGCGACTCAATGGAAACCGACTCATTGCAAATGTATCAGAAGCCTTTGGTGTATACCCACATCTCACATACATGGACGTCAGCAACAACATGTTGTTTGGTGAACTCTCACCAAACTGGGGAGAATGCCAAAACTTGACTAAGCTACAATTCTCGGGGAACAAAATCACTGGTAGCATTCCTCCCGAGATTGGGCCCTTGAAGCAGCTAGGAGTGCTTGATCTTTCTTCGAACCATTTGGTAGGAGAGATTCCAAAAGAATTTGGGAGGCTCACTTTTTGTACAACTTGACTTTAAATGATAACCAGCTTTCTGGTCAGTTACCACAAGAGAATGGAAAACTATCCAATTTGGAGATTCTGGATCTATCAATGAATCACCTAAGTGGTCCAATACCACCTCAATTAGGGGATTGCTCCAAACTCCATTATCTGAAATTGAGTGAAAATGTTTTGAACGGAAGCATTCCTTTTCAGATTGGTAACCTAGTATACCTAGAGGGCTTACTAGATCTAAGTCATAACTCCCTCAATGGAAAGATACCTCCACAACTCGCGAAATTGGTTAGTCTGGAAAATTTAAACCTCTCTCACAACATGCTGTCAGGTTCCATTCTGCCTTCTTTTGAAAGGATGGTCAGCTTACAATCCATTGATTTTTCATACAATGCTTTGGAAGGTCCTCTTCCTAGTAGCAAACCCTTTCAGAAGGCTTCGGCAAAGGCATTCATAAAAAATAAAGGCTTGTGTGGTGAAGTGCAAGGTTTGCGACCTTGCAACGCATCTTCAATAAGTCATGGTGATGCAAGGAAAGGCCATAAAATTGTGATCCTCATTATTCTTCTCTTCTCAGTATTGTTTCTTTTATTTGCAATCGTTGGCATAATTTCTTCCATTTATTATCAAAGAAGACGAAGAAGAATAGAGAAAATGGTTCTTGAAAGGAGCAGAGGAAATACATTTTCAACATGGAATTATGATGGGATTGCCACATTTGAAGACATTGTGGAGGCGACAGAGGGTTTTGATGAAAAATACTGCATTGGAACTGGAGGTTATGGGAAAGTTTACAAAGCAAATCTACCAGCAGGCCAGGTAGTAGCTGTGAAGAAACTTCACCCACTCGAAGGTGGGAATCAATCCGATCAAAGAAGTTTTAGGAATGAGATAAAAGCATTAACAGAAATCCGTCATCGCAACATTGTAAAGCTATATGGCTTCTGTTCCCATGCTCGATTCTCATTTCTAGTCTACGAGTACATGGAAAGGGAAGCTTGGCAAGCATCCTAAGCAATAATGAAGGAGCTGCACAGTTGACTGGATTGCAAGGGTGAAGGTTATCAAAGGTGTGTCCCATGCTTTATCTTACATGCACCATGATTGTTCTCTGCCGATTGTCCATCGAGACCTATCAAGCAACAATGTTCTGTTGAATTCAGAACTTGAGGCTAGTGTCTCTGACTTTGGAACTGCATGGTTGCTGATACGATTCCTCAAATTGGACTACACTCGCAGGCACTTGTGGATACATAGCTCCAGGTGAGTTGCTAGTACATTCTGCACGCTTTAATAGTCTTATTAGTAATTAGTCTTTATTTTTCATAAACTTTTCTATCTTTTGGTTGGCACTAATATATTATAAAGTTTGTGCATATGTTAGCATATTGTTGCCGGATGTGGCAATCCAGGGCAACTATAATATGAGAAAATTTGTATCTGAAAAAGCTCTCTTTTCCCACTAAGATTCTCTAATCGGACAGTTATAACAGGCCTTGAGAAGAAACATACCAGGGATATTTTTCCAATCCTTAAATTTATTTGGTTAAAAGTTAGAAGTTTTGAGGTACACCTGCATATCCTTTCAGCTATTGTCACAAAAGAGCATGCTTTTAAACTCTTTCCCAAAACCCACTTACACTTTCAAAATATATTCCTAAAGTCCCCTTGTTTGACTTTAATTAAAGGATGACTGATGAACCAGTCATTATCTCATTAAAAAAAAAAAAAAAAGTCGTTTATCCCCCGCTTTCAAACAAACTCAATGATTATAACCTATATATATTTCATACTAACACCGAACCAACCTGTGGACCCCACAATGATGCTGGTCTCAAATCCAAAGCATAGGTAAGTCCCACAATAGGAAAAAGTCCACTATTTTGGCCATCTCATTTTAGGACATGGGCACAAAATCAAGCAGTTCTAACACAGGTCCCATGACAGGAAAATGTAAGTTGGTTGTTCATCACCATTGAAATTATTAATGGTTTATTTTTTTTAGGCTATCACAGCAACCATCTCCCATCATGCAAACACATTCATAACTAAGGTATTGTGTTATACAGCACGCAATTCAAGTCCAATGAAATGTTACACTGAGGCGAGGTGTCAATGGTTATTATGATCTGTTAAATCTTGGTGGGGCCCATTTTTGTGATGCTTGTTGCAAATCCAAACCGTCCACCATCTCACCATCTCATTTTAGGATGTTAGTATGAAATCCAAGCAAATTGTGGGCTCAAAATAGAGGCTGATTGAATGCATATGTAGGTCTCACAATAAGAAAATGTTGCAAATGGCCTTTAATGGTCAACTGTTTTTTGGTTTTTGGCCCACTTGAGTCCTTGATCGACCTCATCTTTAGGTCTACCAAGTAAAATCACATGGTCAAATTTATGAATGGGGTCGATTCTCTCAAGCATCACGGTGGGCCTCACAATCATGAAAACCATCTCCAGCAAGACTCACAGGAGTCAGTGAGATGTGACACAGGGAATCAGTCAATATCATTGATCCGCTGACTTTTCAGTTAAAGTTTGAAGATCAGACGGATAGGATTATTCAATAGCTCCGAAAATGATACAATTATCAATAAACAGTTTGCCCCCATGGATGCAGGGCTCGGATGATCAACCCATGCATCCATGGTGAAAGAGAGGCATGAAAAAAATAATAATAATGAATAAATAAATTTTAAGAGAAGGGAATTACTGTCTTTTGATAATACAGTAGCTAATATGTAATTGTATCAAACAATCAATGTTAAAATGACTATGGTGCAAAATATAGGCAAGTTTTTAGAAAATGTTTTAAAAAAGTTTTTTTTTTTTTAAACAACAGCCGAAAGGGTAGTCAACGGTATGTCAAAACCTCTGAACATTATGCAACATCCATGAATATTTAGAGCAAATACAACCAAGTAATTGAAGATAATGTAAGAATGGTTTTTCCTTTGCAGCGCTTGAGATCCATCATTGTTACATTATGCACAGCGGAGATAATGTGGCTGCATGGTAAAACTAACCTATAATTCACATTTGCTCAACTAACTCAACCACCTGTTATCATCTATTAAATTTGTGGTGCTGACCTTTTTTTAACTGTCCACAACTAATTGGATGGATAAAAACCTCTAATAAGTGTAATTTTTAAATTTTGGGATATGTTCCTTCTACTATATGGGCCATGTTTTTTTATGGTCTGAATTGATTTACCTGCATAACAAATTTAGATGGATAATTTATCTCTATTTATGAAATGATTTAAAAAAAGTCTATTGCTTCAAGTCTGGAGAATTTAAATGTGAAAATGATACAGCAGGAAATGTGGTATCCTACAATGCTTTGGAAAGATCCAAGAGCATAGTTGGGTTTTCTCTGTTCTACAAGGTTTTCACAGCTTTATAATCCAATCCATCAATGTGATATCTGACACACTAAATGCCCCACATAACAAAAGAAGTTCTAAAATTGGAAAATCCTAGCCATTGAATCTACAGGCTTTCTTTGTTGAATATGCACAATTGCTTCACTTCCTTTTTTCCCTTGATCGTCTGTCTACTAGCCACCAAAATGGTTAGTATTTCCAATTAGGGGAATTATTAATGCATGAGCCATCCAAATTGGGACCTATCAGTAGTTTAGATCTTAGAACAATGGGTCCCACCATTACATACTTAAAACGAATATCATAGGAACTCTTTGGTGGAACATGTTTGTTGGTTGTTTCCTTTGATTCCCATATGTTTCTAGAGAGAGATTTAGTTTATCAGTCCAGAATATTGATACAAGTAATTATGCTAAATCCATTTTAATATTGTGAAACAATTTCGAGAAAAAAATAAATAAATAAGCCAACAGTACACACTTAATGTGTGTGTGTGTGTGTGTGTGTGAGAGAGAGAGAGGCATGCCTGGTGAGTGGACCATGCCGACTTTTCTAAGCCAAAAGCCAGGCCCATCTTATTCACCTCCCAAATGTACTAAACACATCCTTGTAGAGATGCCTTAGGGTTAGCAAACACAAAAACCTACAAGATACAAAACCTACCTCAAGAAACCCACGTGAGTTTTGATATATGATTAATAGTTTATCTATTGATGATTAACAAAGAGAAAAGAACATAACTAATTATATTCTTTCTTGTAGAGCTTGCATATACAAGGAGGGTGACTGAAAAATGTGACGTATATAGCTTTGGTGTTGTGGCACTTGAAGTGATGATGGGAAGTCATCCTGGGGAGCTCATCTCCTCTTTGTCATCATTAAGTGGACAAGATACACTCCTAAAAGATATGTTGGACCAACGTCTCTCAGATCCGATGGCTGGTGTTGCACAGGAAGTCTTATTTGTGTTATCCATGGCTCTTGCATGCATTCGGCCAGATCCAAACTCTCGGCCAACCATGCGACATGTGGCTCAGGAGCTATCTATTGGTGGGCCTTCTTTCTCTTTACAGCCATTCCATGCACTTACGTTAAGTCAACTGATGGATCTGAAGGTATAGTTGGGTGGATGAAAATCACCAAGTTTGTGGACATGCGGTTACTATGTATGTTTATTGTATGAAAATCATCGTGCATGGAGAAGGTGTTTTTCTTGTTATGATATGTACATAATTCAGTGTGTGGAATTGATGTTTATAATTAATGTAGTATTGTAGGGTTAATGATTGAAATCTATATGTAATAAAGTATTTGAAACAATAAATATGTTTTCTTGTGTGATGGTTATCTTCTAGCTGAAGGTTTTCAAGCCAAAGAAAAAATATACCTTCTAGGAATTATAATCATTTTTCCTTATATATACTAATGTATTATGAAAAGTAAAAGAATGCATTTATTTATCTAAGATATGGTTTAAGTTTCTTTTTTTTAGAAGGCAAGTAAGAAAAGACTTCTCTTATTACCAACCAAGGAATAAGACCTAATTGAATACAAATAAAAAACAAGGGCCAAAGCCCTTAAAGCAAAGGAAACAAAAAAGCCCACATATCGGGCTTCGAACAAGCACCCACACCCCAAGTCCAAAAAAAAAAAAAAAAAAAAAAGGTAGAAGAAGAAGAAGAAGAAAAGAAAGAAAGAAAGAAAGAAAGAAGAAAAAGAGAAGGAAAAGGGCCTACGCCCTAGGCTAAGGAGGGAGAGCCCACACCCTGGGGCACGGAAGAAAAGAAAAGAAAATCAAACGAGAAGCTAACTTGCTAGCATTTCTATACAGGAGCCATTGCTAAGGTTAATGGGCTTGAAGATCTCGGTCGATGAGCAGCGCAGATGCAAGGACTAGATGATCAGTTTGGTTTTTTCTTCTCTCAGGGGTGTTGTCTTTGAGCGGAGTCATTTCTATGCATGAGGCTAGCTCTGTGGTTTGTTTTGCTTATGGAGCAGATAGGCAGAACGATCTAAAGAGTCTCCATTTCTTTATGTTTCTGGTTTTCTTTTCTTCCTTTTAGTCGGTTATACGATAGGCTGCCCTTGGGAATTTTTTACCCGAGCTCTGCCTGAATGTAATCAGCATTTTTCCTCTTTGTGAATAAAAGTTTTTGTTGGTTAAAAAAATTTAAAATTAAAATTAAAATTAAAAAAAAAAAAAAAAAAAAAAAAACGCTAACTTGCTAAGCAAGAATAATTCGAAAGGTAGCACCCAAGGGAGCCCTAGACAATCTTAAAATAAGAGCTTTCTAGCATTTTCTAATAATCCATCGCGAGAGATATAAGAGTGCACCATCTAATAGACGCATTGTCCACAAAGAAGAGCTTGGAGGAGAGATCTCACACCTCCTTATTATAAATTTCAATAAGAGCATCTCAAATATATATAATATTTAATTTGGAGATGCCAACAAAAAGGGTTTCTACACTTTTATCTCCCAGCCTATGCTTGTCAACCTCTCCCTCGATGGCTCTTGAGGAGAGAGGAAAGAACATGAGCCCAATTCTTGTATCATTTATTTTAACACGAGGTATTGTTCACCAAGGGTCAGGATATCTTTGATCATGCTTTTGGAGCACAAGAAGACTCGCTCTATTATACAATGTGTGGAGATCTTAGGCAGCAAAGAGCAAGCTTGTGGAATTGGCTCCAATAACTCCCTGAAAAAAAATGACTCATGATCTCAAAACATTAATGATATGGTCTAAGAATGGCTTCCTTTGAGAGGGATTTAGAAATGAAAATATGGTTATTTCTCCCTCCAAAATATGTCAAACAAGGGCTGGGAAATAAAGCTTCCTCAACATGTTAGGAACATGACACATGTAACCCTCAAAAAGATTTCTAATAGATTGAAGAAGAGGGATAAATAGCTAAATGGGCTTTAAGTGAAGCTTTTCCTAAATCCAAAGGATAAAGAGATGGTGAGTTGTGGTTTCTTTAATTAGAAGAGAAAAGAAGAAAAAAGAAGAAGAAGAAAAAGAACAATGAATCCACACTCTGGAAATGTGACTATGATGGTGGTATTGTAGCACAATGCAGAGTGTCTATCGAATGTACTCTAGTATACAAGCGCATAATAAGTAACCTATGCCTTTCTTTACATGTAACCCTAATGTAAAGAGCCCTGAAACTATCATCAAGAGAGCCTCATGTTGCCTAGATATATACAAAAATCACATAAATTGGATAAGCCTCCTCATCTTTGGAAAAGAGATTTTTTTTTTTTTTTCATTAGAAGAGGAGGCATTCCAAAGAACTTCAATTGGCATTGTTGCAACCATCTTCCCCTTCTTTAAAAGGCCATTAATAAAATTATTAGTTATGAAGTTGGTGTATTTTTATGGCTTGTTGGGGGGCTAAAAGAAACAAACAAAGAAATTATTGGAATTTTTTTAACCATCTTCTATAAATTATTCTTTAAAAAACGACTTCTTTAAGTGCTGAGAAAGTATTTGGATGGAAAATATTTTCCAAGAAAATGATATTTTCCCTAATTGTGAGTTCATCTTACGATGGAAAACGTTTTCCAAGAAAGCCTTTTTATAGAAGAAAAAAAGTCCTATAAAATATTCCCAACCATCCCCCTAAAAATTTTCAAGAAAGCTTTTTGGATTAAAATAGGCGCTAAGGTGTTGTACGAGCAGTTTAAGTCCATTGTTGATTCGAGATTTCAAAAATGTTAGGCAGATCATTGTGCCTATGTTCGTCGATATGGTACAAGTAGCTTCATTATCTTATCATTGAGTATTAATCACATTATGGTTGTACATCTTAGTAAAGATATTGTAGGGTAAAAGCTTATTTGGTAAGTGAATTCGATATAAAAATAATAATTTAGGAGTCATTAATCATATTCTTCAAATGACTATATTTGGAGCAAAAAAGCAGAAACGTGTACGTAACTCAAAAGATTTAAGTTGAAAAAGCTTTTCACTACTTCAATATCCAGAATTTCAAACTAGTACTTTATTTGCTTTGGTTTGTAAGGTATCTACAAATTAATCTTCTAGCACAAAAGCTAAAAAACTAATATGTCTCTAGTACTATATGTATTGGCAATAAGGAGTGTTATATTTGCTATCATATGCAGGAGACCAAACATTAAATGGTGGGAGCACAGACACCACAAATCTAGGTAAAGACCATTGGACTACAATGAAGTATACCCTTCATTACTGGAAGGTTGTTTTTGGGACTTCTATTTGTTATGGTAACTAAATTTTGGAATTGTTGGGTTCATAGATGCAGATTATGCAATTATGTAGGAGATCAAAAGTGGGGGTTCCTCCCCACCAACCCCCCCCCCCCCCCCTTTTTATTTTTTAAAGATTGGGCACGCCCTATAATTCTCGATAAAATGAACAGAGGATGTACATCCTGATTTTCGGATGGGCTCCACAAAAAACTCCAAGCCTCATCTATCATATCTCCTAAATTGCATACACAAAATGGAAAAAGAAAAGGCTTAAACCTCCTTGAAGCACATCATGATCCAGGCCGATCTCTCCTACCAGCAGAGGATACCTATCCCTGCTCCTCCTTAGGTCAATCTCTCCTTCCAATTAAGGATCTCTCCTCCAAAGAACATGAAGGTCAATTAGAAGATGAGACCCGTTAGTTCAAAACAAAAAACAAGACCTACGTTTTGTTAGACAGGCCACATGCCTTGTATAGCCGATTTTATAGATAGATGAGGTATAAGTAGAGGATTTTGTATTTATCATTTTACCTTGTATAGTCGTTGTAAAGCTTTATATATTCAACCCTTTAGGGTGTCTCAAATACACAAAAAATCGAAAAGAGAATCATTTTCCTCAAAGCCTTCATCGTTTTCTCCTTGTTTTCATGGTATCATAGCGATACCGATCCTAATCCGACATCTCCTTCATCACCGGCCCCTGTCAGATCCGGCCTCCTCACCGTGCTACCTACTGCTATCTGCTACATCAACATCCCTGTGCACGCGAGATCTTCCCAGGCCTATCCGCACGCCCCGCACATGCCCATGTGCACGCACGCCCCTGTTCACGACCCCGAGCACGCCTCTGCGCACATCCCTGCTGCATCTGATCCCTCCTGCTGCACCTACTGCTACACATACTGTTGTCTCTGTCTTTTGCTGGTTGCTGTTTTGATCTGTGGCTGCAAGGTACTTTCTTCTTTGGCATAGTTCTTATCTCTTCCTATCTATGGACAAAGACCCCCGTACAGAGGCCCCGCAATGTAGTTTTGATGGCACCAACTACAATCTATGAGCCATCCATGCACTTTTAAAGTTTTCTCAAAGGTCGTGGTTTGTGGGGACTGATTGATGGATCTGTTACTGTCCCCGCTCCACCGATGCCAACAAAGTGGCTGATTGGGAAATGAAAAATGGACGGATTATTACCTGTATTCTCAATTCGATCGATCGATCAATAGCTGTTGGCCTCACGCCACATCGCACTGCTAAGGCATTTCCAGACAATATATCAACAGAGTAATGCGGCTAGGTTATACCACCTGGAACAAGATCTGGTTCACCTTACTCAGGGTGACAAATGTATTCAAACATTCTACTCTACAATGGTTACAATTTGGACAGAATGGCTATGATGGATCCAGAATTCCCAAATGACTTTAAAATATTCCAAATAATGCGCAAGAGTGGTCAAATAGTTAGACCCCATTTCTTATGAAACATGCGTCCGGAAATTAAAAGCATTGCGGTCATGCTCTCCGAATCGTAGCCCAACTCCTTCAATGAATTCGGCTATTAATGATTTATTATGAGAACAACGATCACAGTCCTCTCTCGGGGACATCTTAGGGACCATCCGACCGACAGTCTTTGTATCCACCTCTGCACCAAACCGTGGTTCCACTCCTTTAACTTGTCATGATTGACTCGTAACAAAGTGATGGGGGCCATAAATTACCGACATATTAAATTTCAACCTGATCTCGGGACATCGTCACCGGTCTGCAAAGATTAGTGCGCTTATTGAAGGACTGGTCATGGTATTGGGATCGCCGTTCACGTGCCTATGCATCCTCATTCGATGCCGTGGACGTGGTGGTCAACTCCCTTAAGTGGGTCGTGGCGTGGTCATGCTCTTTCTACTACTTCTTGACCCCAGCCTTCTGTGACATACATTGGTAATCCATCCTGGTTCTGTTGAAGGTCTTTTCTTACCTTTGACTCCTGCGATGCTCCAGCAGATAGTGCAGGCCCTTTTTGCGACCGGATAACCTCATCTTCTCCATGGTTCTTCAATTCGGGTGCTTCCAATCATATGAGTGGTGATGTATCACATCTTCGCAATATTCATCCCTACACTGGAAATCAGGATATTTCTACTGAGGATGACACTAAACTACCAATTCAGTCCGTTGGTTCATTGAATCTCTCCTTCTGCCCATCGTCAGTTTACCCTTCGTGATGTGTTTCATGTCCCTAAACTCTCCTCAAACTTAATTTATGTTGGTCAACTTACATCCAATAACTGCTTAGTCATATTTCTACCAAATTGTTATTTTGTGCAGGATCTGACAACCGGGAAGGTACTTGGGAAGGGTAGGCGGCATGGATGTTTGTACGTGTTGGACTTTCATGCATCTGTTACTCCAGCTCGTTATTTCTTCTCTCCATCTTCCTCGGATATTTGTTCGGCAAATAAAATGAGAAACTTCTGTTACTCTCGCCTGGGTCATCCACATTCTGATTGTTTGATTCAGCTCTTTTCTTCTGGCATGTTAGGGAATATTTCTCTTTATAAAAGTAATTTGGATTATTCTTGTTCTTCCTGTTGCCTTTCAAAAAAGTAAGTGTATTCCCTTTCCTCTAAGTATTACAAAATCATCATCTATGTTTGAACTAGTGCATACGGATGTCTGGGGCCCTTCACCAATTATGTCTCTTTCTGGACTACGATATTATGTTATATTCATTGATGATTTCACATGTTACACTTGGATTTACTTTCTGCACTCTAAGTCACAGGTTTTTGAAAAATTCAAAATATTTCATTCTATGGTGGACACTCAATTTCATTCTATGGTGGACACTCAATTTCATTCTATGGTGGACACTCAAAACCTCTAGTAATAAAGGATATTAGAAAAATTAATGTAATAAAAATTAAGAAACTAAATAATGAAGTGTTGCATAGGTTGCTAGTTAGGAACATCTGTAACATAGGTTTTATTAAAACAGTCTTCAAAAGCTAAGTTATGCAGCCCAAGTTATTGCAAGTCACTTCACCCATTACACGGGAGCCAACCCGACCCACTCAAAATTCTTAGCTCGTTCAGGAAATGGGTGGAGCTTGGGTAGGCTCTGACCTGACCATTTCTACCCTTAAATACAAATCACGTCCGAAGGCATGGATTGGATTGGGATGTTTACTTAGGTGAATGAAAATAGAAACCATTTTCCATTTGCTTGAGTTACATGGTTGGAAGAGGCAGAAACAAGCCACTCAAAATAATTCCTACATAATAAAACTGTCCTAAGTAAAAGCAAACCCCACGAAGACCAGTGGCTTGGATATAACAACCATGGGCCCCAAATCTACAAAGTTCCTAATGGAGAAGTTTCCTATTTGGAAAGAATAGGGAACTAAACCTCAACATTTAGAATTTCATCTCTTTATAAATTTAGCTTCGAGAAAAAACTAGACACTAGCAATGTGATGGATGAAATAGAGGCACTTAGAAATGAGTCAAAATTGCATAAGCTGCATACAACCAATTCAAATTGGTTGTCCAAATTATGGGTCCTTGTTTAGATGTACCATGAACAGAAAATCAAGATTATTTGTTTTTTTGTGACTATCACATTAGAAATTTCTAATGAGCCTACACAGGCAGATTAAAATGATAAATCTTCAATGGTCATATTTCAACAAACATGTGTTCATGAACCAAGAGGTTAGGATTGTTCAAGAAATTGATTTATGGACTTCATGCGATCTCGAGAAGGGTTGATTATTTTGGTGATCTCGTTTCAAGGGAGAACGTGGCAGTCACCAATGCGGCCAGTAATATGTTGACATCCGGCTCTCTTGAAGCTCACGTTCGGGTCAGGGTCTCTTGGAAAATTTCTACCTAGACCCGATCCCAAATGATCTTTCTAAAAATGGGTTCTAAAAGTAGAATGGACTAATGATTAATCTCAACCTCTCCCCTCACCCAGGAGCCTCATCTGGACCAGTATATTGATTTCAGCGGCCCCTACCATAGGGTTTGATCTTTAAACCCACGGTGGTCTCCCGAGACATTGAGGTGGAAAGCTCCATTGAGTCAACCCGGAGTTTTCAGATGGGGACTTTCGTCCGAGGCCCATAGCCTCAAACGGATTTGAAGAACAATGCCCGATCTTAGCATCTAAATTGCCGTCGTAGAAGGTGCTAGGGATTCGAGTATACATAAAACCGTAGTCATAGAAATCGGAGAATCCGATCTCTCTCGATCCTCCCTCCTCCCTCCTCGGACTTCAAACGCTTCGATCTCGGAGAATGGCCTTATCACCCTCTTCCAAGATGATCAGCGATCGAGTCATTGAAGCGAGCCTCTCTCGGTCAGATCGACTTTCCTCCATAGTAGGGGGCCTTTTTAGATAAAAGACAGCAGTGAATGAATGTAGAGCAAACCTTATCAACACGATCCAAAAGAAAAAAATGGATTTAGATGCAATTAGGCCACGTCGGAAGGGCCATTGGGCTATCCCATCGGGATCTAGCCAAGGAAGATCTACATTGCTCTGTTTCAATGTGTCAAGCTCATGGAAGACCTCTTACGCCACAGATCTCCCAAAAATCGATTGTCCAAATTGGTTAGTCAGCAAAGAAGGAGAGCTCTAACATTAAGCGTCCTCCACGGGATTAGTTTATGACTCTCATCAACTTCACAAAGTTTCAAGGTTCTCGAGCGCAAACATAATTCACCAATGAAGATTATCTCTTGGAACGTCGAGGGGTGGGTTCGGGCGTAGAAAGAAGGTCGTTTGCACCTGATTAAAGACTCATGTGATGCTGCAACCCGAGTATTATTTGTCTCCAGGGAAACGAAGATTCAAAATTTCAATGACAAGATCTTGAGCTCCTTGGGAAGAATTTCAGTTGATGCGCAGGCCGGGTGGTGTTGGATGCCACTACCAGGCAAGGCTGCGATGGCATTCTGATCGCGTGAAAATCGTCTCTATGGACGCTGGTGAAATCCTGGTCGGGATCCTTTTCTTGAGTTGCCGGTTATTCCATCGCCCATGATTCGACGAAATTCAATGGGAATTGCTCTTATCTCTTCGAGTGATGTAAGACAATTAAACTCACCGCATTCAAAAGCTTGAACGTTAGAAAAACGATAATCACTTTATCTCGAGCCAATGCCCCACATCTCATGGGTTAGGACCTTAAGCGGTTTGAACCCTCTCGTGGGACCCAAATCACATGGGTACCACCTCACACAAGAACCCATGAGTGTGTGCCAACCGCATCCCACGGCTACCCCACCGGTTTGAGCCCGGTGTGAAATGTGCATTAATCACACCCCGGTGAGGAGTCTCGAACATGAGAGACCTCCCCGTGGACCACCAAATTTTAAGCCCACCCGAGTGTGCCCTCTTGCATCTCACAGCGACCCCACTCGATGGGTGTAAAAATGCCCCCGATTATTCGATTTATGGCCCTACTCTTGAAGCTAGAAGTTCAGTTACGGGAGGAATTGAATGCCTCTAAGAGGGCTTCTTACCGAATTGTTACTTTGATGGAGACTTCAACGCATTTTCACCAAGTGTGCCTCTTTAACGTGAAGAAAATCCCATGGCGTAAAGTTTCTCCTGTCCTCCTGATGCGCTCCTTGTCATGGTGGATTGATGACTAGAACTTGCTATCACCCTCTCCTAGTCCACACTTGCAAATGACCAATCAAAAAGTAAATCCCTTCCTCGGCATTGGATAAATTCGGTAATTGTCTTTACGCAATATTTTGATCAACAACTGGCTAGAATATTTTCCTTCTGTCTCTCAGACAACCCTGCCAAGAACCACCTCTAATCACAGTCCAATTATGTTATCTACTGACGAGTACAACTGGGGCCCCAAACCTTTCATATTTGAATCCTCCTAGTTAAATATTAAAGGATTCAATCAGATGGTTTTAGGTTGGTGGTCTGATTTTCATGTAGATGGTTTTGCAGGTTTCAAGCTTTGTAACAAATTCAGAATGTTGAAGGAAAATCTTAAGAAGTGGAAACAGGAGGTTCTATACAAAAGGGCTTCGGAAATGGAATCGAATATGGCAGAGTTACAATCGATAGACATCGACGCTAAAGATGGTGTTATGTCGACTGAAATCTTATTAGAAGAATTCATCTCATCCAGTCTCTGTCTGCGAGGACCTTTGAAAATGAAATTGCCTGGAAGCAAAGGTCTCGGGCCAAGTGGTTAAAGGAGGGGGATAAAAACTCGAAATACTTTCACAACATAGCTAGTATGCACGCCAGAAAAAACAAAATTAGCAGCATAACAGTTAATGGTCGCCGTATTGAAGATAAAGAGGAAATTGCCGTAGACGCTATTGCCCATTTCAGCTCCATGATGAGGGAAGATCGTTGAAAAAGACCGTTGCTAAACCATCTTCAAATGGTCGGCCTATCACCTGAAGACGCCAAAGCCTTAGAAGCCCCTTTCAACGTGGAAGAAGTGAGATTAGCCAGCGACAAGGCCCCGGGCCCTGATGGTTTCCCTATTTCCTTCTTCATCACTTTTTGGGATGTCATAAAAGAAGATATCATGCTTTTCTTCAATGAGTTTTATGATAGGGGTCGTTTGTCTAAAAGCCTGGGGGCCTCCTTCATAGCATTAATTCTAAAATTCCCAGGTGCTAACTCTCTTTAAAACTTCAGACCAATCAGTCTTTTAGAGAGCCCATACAAAATCTTAGCAAAAGTCTTGGCTACCGGATTGAAAAAATTTATAGGGAATCTCATTTCAGGTCACTAGAGTGCGTTTATTCCAGGGAGGCAGTGATCATGTGGATTAGCGCTTCAGACAGCATATGATGAGGCGGATGGATACTTTGGAGCTAAATGGAGAGGGAGGTGGATTGGAGAATGCTTAAGGTCGGCTCATTACTTCTATCTTCCTAAATGGGGACCTAGTTTGGTTTCCTTTAGGAGCTCCCATGGCATTTGTCGTGGGGTGATCCCTTGTCCCTCTTTCCTCTTCTCCTATTAAGCGAGAGGCCTTATGAGAATGATTGGTCAAGTCATGAAGTAGGGTTTATAGGTGGGATCAAAATGGGAAGGTTTGTCTTTCACGACATCTCATATTTAGTACGAGGATAATACCCTCATTTTCTACCAAGTGATCCTCACAAGTGATACAGGCTAACTTGTGCACCAAGTAATCCATTTGCTGAGGCAAGAGCCATGGCAGAACATGGCAAAATCTGGGGTTAACCTACAGAAGAGAGGCGGGCTTTGCAGATTCATTTGGGTGTTCTCGCCAACAGTTCTGCCTTCTTTCATTGGTCTTCCGCTATGCTTGGAGGTTCGCTCCTCCCAAATCCTATGGGATAAGGTCATCAATGGGTTTGAATGCTACCTGACTAGATGGAAATGCAGATATCTTTCCTTAGGTGGCCGTCTTACGCTCATTAAGGCAGCCCTCTCAAATCTACCCCTTTACTACATGTCTCTATTCAAATGCTCACTTTTAGTGTTGTCCAAGCTTGAAAGATCACGATCATTATCTTTTAATGAAGGAAGAGAAAAGGAAATTTCATCTTGTTTGGTGGGCCCCAGTTTGCAATCAATTCTAAAAAGGTGGAGAGAGGGATTAAAGACCTCAAGATCATGAACAAGGTTCTTTAAGAAGTGGATGGTGGAGACTGGGACGGAGGATGATGCCAGCTTCTTTGGGACAAAATCATCAAAAGGAAATACACAGTAGATCCTTCAAGTGTCAAGTTGTCCGTAAAGACTCCTCTCTATATGGCTTCCACTGTAGAAAGGGATCCTATCTTGAAAAAGCAAGTTCCTCAAAGGCATTGGCTTCTGCTCTAGGTAATGAGTTACTATCCTGTTTGGGAAGATGTTTATGGGAGAAGCGCTTCTTGAAAAAAGATTTCCGAATATCCTTAGCCCCGCCTAATCCAGTGCATCCAAGTCGTAAGTTGCATACTATTTCTCGCCACCGATATTGTATGAATGTAGCCTACAAAAGAAATCTCCAAGATTGGGAAATTGATGAATATGTGGGGCTTTCAGCATCGTATTTATAGTGGTTCGCCATGATCATCAATCTCAAAGACAGATTAATTTGGAAGCTTGGACATGTCCAAAGCAGTTCACTGGCTAAATCTTTTACTCCTTAGCACTATGAGTCATTCCAAACGACCCATCACCCGCCTCTTCCATAATTCGACCTATTCCTAGTTCCTCCTAAATTCTCTTCTTTCGTTGGTTGGCCGATCAAGAAAATCCTTACAAAGCGGATAAACTTTAAGAAAAAGGGGGATGTCCATAGTTAACATGTGCTCTTCTATGGTATTAGAGGAATGAAGAAACCGCCAATCACCATTCTCTCGCTCTTTATCTCTGATTGGGGCTAAATTCCTCTCCTCGCTTCAACATTCAGCAGGTGCTTTCCTTAGCAAGTGCTCCCATCTCATTAAAGCTTGGCATGGGGTTAGATTACAAAAGTACAAGATGCGCGAAAGTGGCGAACGGGCAACTGCTGTTATTTACAGGTCGGGCTTGAAAGAAAGTTACTTATAGATGTTTCTGTGTGATACCTCAAACTCTTAATTGATTATCGCTAGTAAGGCATAAGCTGTAATGACAAAGTAGGTCAGGTAATGTCATGCTCCTAAGGATTGTGATTTTCTTTTTCTTGAAGCTCTAGCCGAGATCGCTTCCTCTGCGATCTTCTTTCTCCTTCTTTTTGTATCCTTTTTCTTTTCTAATATAAATCATGACTTTTCAAAAATAATAACACGGATAATAACATGAAGTTAGTATTGGCAAGCTTGGCGCTAAGCCTGCTTAATTTGAGTAATACACAGGCATCAGAACATACCCAGACAGTGCGTCCTAAAATGTACCAAGAGGTATCAAATAACTCCCCTTAGCTTTACAAAAGTGTCAGCAAATCAAGTGGATTATGCCTAAATCATATTATCTCGACTTTTATAACAAGTGTAATTAAGAGTGTTGCTAAGAGCACCGTATTTAAGTTACATGGCAAACTTTGAAACGACAGGTCCTCAAATTGGAAAAAGTTAACAGATAAATTATAATTTAATGAGTTCGTGTGCACTAAACTGAATTGGGAAAATTCCCATAGAGAGAAAAATCAGAACCATAGCGTTTTATTAAAGAAAAACCTGCTGAATTGGTGTCACACAGTATCTCGACTTCCAATAAACAATTAAAAGCTCCAATACATC
>JASAUF010000008.1:0-157514 GCA_030180095.1 Magnolia changhungtana
GAAGCATCCCATCACACTACAAGCTTCACTTCTTAGCCCTAGCTAAGAGGTTTTAGCCTGACATGGATGGATTAATCTCCATATGATCCATCAGGAAAAAAAAAAACTCAAAAAGAAAAAGAAAGAAAGGAAATAAAGAAATCCAGAGAAATCCTTTCCTCTCTCCCTGTTCACGTGCCAGCCTCCAGTCCCAGATCCTCCCTTTCTCTCTCCAGCCGTGGATTGCTCCCAGACCTGATAGATCCCCTCCTCACGTCTAGCCTCCTTTATATAAGCTTGGAATTGGAGGCAGAAAGAAATCCTTTCCGCACAAGAAGATGAATCCACTTGCGTTGGATGCTTGGTGGGCCCATGATTGATATCAAAGAAGAAATCCACACCGTCTATTGTGTTCAGGACAAAAAAACGTCCGGGAAGGGTAAATTTTTGTAGGTTCTTGCATGTCCCATTGAATCAACTCAAGCCACCGTTCAACCTGCGTTTGACGGTGGAAATCGCGTGATTGCGTGTCTTGGACAAAAAGACACCTAGGTGAGGATCACGTCCCCCCTCTGGAGTGAATGGACGGGTCTGATCATCCATATGATCAATGGGTGGGGCCCACTACTCAAATCAGCGTCCGGTTTCGCGAAGGCAGACGCCGCATGAACAGAAAGCGTTCTGCTCAGGCTTGCTACCGACGAGGCCGGTGGGCTCCACTTCAATGTATTTTCAAGAAATCCAAACCGTCCATTAGGTTGACATCGAAAAACCAGTCAGTGGATGGCTTGAATTCAGTGTGGCCAATCAAGATTTTCCTTGGTGCCGTCCATTCTATGTTCAACTGATAGGAAGTTGTACCCGCTACTTCTTGACAAGAATTTCACCTAAGTCCGCTCAGACGGCTGTGAGAATCATTGGACGGTCTGGATGAAGCTGATGGGTCAAGATGGTGGCCCACTGTAACGAGCCGGTGGCTCTATTTGCAGCAACGAAAAAGTCGTCCGCTGAACTGTTGGCGGGGCCCACAATTCGAATCAGATGAGAAATTCATGCCGTCCATTATCTTCAGGGCGAAAAACCGTCCGGAAAGGGGTGGTTTGGAGCAGTTTCAGTGTGGCCCACGAGAATCTTCTATTCCGCCGTCCATCTGCTATTTAACGGGTAGGATTTCGCGAAAGCTTGCATGGTGAAAATAGGACACCTAGGTGAGATGCGTGGCCACCCTCTTAACTCAATGGACGGTTCAGATCATCCGAATAGAGGATGAGTGGGCCCCACAACTGAAAATCGGACGGACAGCGTCCGTCCGCTGTTCCTGCGCTCGAAAGAAGACGGGTCAGCCGTCTAGTTGACGGAACGCGGGTCCGGTGCGGCTCGTGTGCAGACGTGCTGTGTACACGCACGTCGCACGTAGGGTCCACGATGATGCATGTGGAAGATCCGCTCCGTCCATACTTTTTTCCACCCCATTTTAGGGGTTGAGACCAAATTTGAACCATCTTCAGATATCAGGTGGGCCCCAATCTACAGATCTATGGGCTGATCCAATCGTTGGGCCACTTCCATAACGAACCAACGGCTGAAATTTGACGTGTACGGTTAATTTATGATCCTCAGGCCGTGTATGAAGTTTCGGACTGAACGGATGGTGGAAACCCTGTGTTCTTGCATTCTGGCTGACTTTTAGGCCACTTGAACTTCAGTTTTCGTGATTTTCTCGGGTCTCTGGCGTATAATTCCGTTGATTTTGATCACATGGAGTCCGTTCCTTGCCTTGGTGAATCTTGAGTGCTAAAACCATGCTTCTAATACCCATTTTCAATTCAAGCTCCTAAATACATCCTGCATCACAAACACGATTAAATGGGTCCATTAAACAGTATAAGTTCATAAATCCAGACAATAACTGGGGTCTGATATGCAATATTTGACCCTCAACAACTATCTTCATGTTGCTTAACTTGTAATCCAAGAAAGTAGTTTAGTTCACCAACCATACTCATTTCAAACTTGGATTTCATCAGATCTGTAATCTCAATAGATAAGTTAGTGCATGTAGATCCATAAATTATATCATTAACATATATCTGTACTATTAGTATATGATTGTTATATTTTTTACGAATAAAGTTTATCAATGCTACCCATATTAAAGTTATGACTAAGTAAAAATTTAGTCAATTTTTCATACCATGCTCTGGGAGCTTGTTTCAAACCATAAAGTGCCTTCTTATAATGGTATACATGATTTGGAGATTTGAGGTCCTCAAAATCCTTAGGTTGTTCAACATAAACCTCCTCATGTAAGTCACTATTTAGAAATGCACTTTTGACATCCGTTTGATATATTTTGAATTTCATATAACATGTAATCGAAATAAATAATCTTATGGATTCAAGGTGAGTAACTGGTGCAGAGGTTTCATCGTAATCAATACTTTCTATTTGTGTGTACCCTTGTACAACCAGTCGAGCCTTATTTCTGATAATATTATCTAATTCATTAATTTTATTTTTAAAAATCCATTTAGTTCCAATTATATGTTTATCAGAAGGTTTTGGAACCAAGTACCATACATCATTTCTGATAAATTGATTTAGTTCTTCTTACATAGCAATTACCCAACTTTTATCAGTAAGTGCATCATTTATATTGGCCGGTTCAATTTGGGAAGTGAAACAGACATAATTACAAATATTTTCTAATTATTTTCTAGTCTATAAACTAGTGCTAGGGTTACCAAGTATTAGATCAGTCGGATGGTCTTTAACTAATCTTAGTTCGATATCAACTGATTTTGATGAAGAGTTAGGTATATCAATTATATTGACTTCATCATCATCTTGACTTGGTGTGGGTGTGATCAGGTAATCGTCATTTACAACATTAATAAATTCTTGAATCACTCCTGTTCTTTTGTTAAGAACACGATATGCTCGACTATTAAGGGCATAACCCAAGAATATTCCCTCATCACTATCATTGAGTGATTTTCAAGTGATTTTTTGGTGACCTCTAACCCTTCAATGGGTACCTTCCACTCTTTGAGTGATTTTTTGGTGCATGGGCAATCAACATTGAAACATGGGCCTTAATTGTACAAACCAGAAAATAGAACACTACTGTAAAACCTTACAGGATATAACTATATATTATACACAAGAAATTTAGCAAGTACAAAGAGCTGGGACAAGGCTCTGATGACGATGATGATGTCTACCAAATGCTAGCAACAAAAAGCCAGTAGTACCTTAATTTCCATGAAATAAGACCAGCTTCTCCATTTACTTCTTCATTGATTAATTTGAGAATGTCCATGATCTGTAAAATGGCAAAAGTCTACATTCAATACTTCAAACATGAACACATGCATCGGTAACTAATGGCCTGCTTTGCATGGAAAGTATCCAAACAGATTTGCATTTGCCAAAATTCCCTAGCAGTATGCTGCCCAAGAGTCCATGTCACCAAACACATGGAGGAAGCCTTTCATGTGTTTGAAAGTATGCCCCACAAGGATCTCTTCTCAGGGAATTCCATGATTGATGGGTAAGCAATCATGGAATTCCATGATTTGTTGATTGTTGTGAATGGAGTGGTATTCAACAGTTTTTGGGCAACATTGTATTCTTTGCCGCCAGTTTGGCACTTTGTAATAAAATTTTTTGTTTCTTAAAAAAAAAAGAGAAAAAAAAAAAAAAAAAAAGAACATGTTAGTTCGTACATACATATTCAGAAATATCACCAACAAACTCCATATATCTTATGGTTATCATTGTGTACTGAAGCTAGGATGCTTTTTTATTGGTGGCTATTTGTAAGTTTGTAACTTGTATTTTCTTTTTAATAAGATTCTATTAATTATGAGAAAAAAATGGGTGCTGAATTCTTCTATTTATTCAAGAACTAGCCATGGTTGTCTAACTAAATTTATGGCCCTAGATAGAGTAGGATGGTGGAACAGGATTCATGTTGCTGACCCAGTTAGTTGGGATAAGGCTTGGTTGATGATAATGATTTAAGAACTAGCCTACTCCAACTTGCTGGGACAAGGCTATGATGATGATGATTAGGAATACAAGAACTATAATTTCTGTCACTTACATGTTTGATAAGGTTGGTGTTAGCCATGTTTGAAAAACTGGACTAGCCGTGAAACTATCATGTGGCTGGTCTGATCCTTGAATACAATGTGTTCGACAAAATGCTTGGAACAAAAGTGAAAATAGTTTATGAAAAAGCTAATATTTTTGAAATAAAATATCACAAACATAGCTTAGAATATAAAATCCAACCCATTGGCAAACAAAAGACAAAATGAAGACTATTTATCCTTTCAACTTGATAATCCTTCACTACTTCTATCGCACTATTGTAATTTGATTTTGAATTTTGTACATAATGCTAAAATTTGAAAATTTCTACTCAGTTACATACTTTTGGAAAGCTAAAAAGCTCTTTCATTGATAATGCTGTGGAAATATTTTGCATCTTATGTCGGGGCAGGTTACTTCTATTAGCATTTTCACTGCTTTAAGAAGTTGGTTCTTTAGGCCAATTTGGAGAACCGAAAGGCATGCACACATCGAGTTAGTGTAAAACCTTTTTTGGGTGACGGGTACATGTTGGTTCAAGTAGGACCAAAATAGGTAGTGGGACCTTCACCCCACGATGTTGAATGTTATCAAAATTGCTCTTCTTCTACGGTTTAATATCATGCACGCATTACATGATGATGACTACAACCATGGTGTTAGGAAACAAGATATGGTGGGATATCTTCTGGGATATTAGGATCTGTTTCTCTTTGAATAAATTAGGATCTGTTTCTCAGGAATTGCAAATGTTCCAAGTTTGCATAGTTTTTTGTGCATGAACACAAAATTGTGTGGTGACCAAGATATTTGGTTTCATTTATTTCATACTTTACTTGGCTTCACATTTATGAAATATTTGATACATCAATAAAATAAAATAAATGATAATGCATCTATTTTCTATTGGACCAATTTGTCCATTATAGAATAGTGATCGTGTTCATGTTTTAGATCTTGTGTTTTTTGGTTTTCCTTATCAATTTTGTGATTCTGCTACCAGTTCAAACTACCTTTTGGATGTACTTTTTTAGCGTATAGGATTCTATCAATCTAGTGACCATTCTCTATTGTTTATACTAGTTATGCACAAGCACTAGAAGTATTTTTCCTGTGGCCAATAAATCTAATGGGAAGCTACTAACATTCATCATTGTTGTGAGAATCCCTTTCAATGCCTAGGCATTTCCAGCTGACTAGATTTCTTTTAGTTGGCTACTCTTAACACTATACATGAGATGCATTCTGGAAGTATTGAAATTTGCAATCTTTTTTTTTTTTTTTTTTTTTAAAGGTGGCTAATGGAATAATTGATGAGATGGTGGTACGAAAAGGGAATGAAGCTGTACTCAGGTTAGACATGTGGCCAGATAACCTTCGTCTTTCACATAGCTAGGAAGTCTAGTACTGCTGTTCGCAAGTTTCTATTTCTGTTGAAAATTTGAAAGGGACATGTCCATGAACTCCTTTTAAAGGGACATATCTTCTAGTAATGTTGGTTGCTTCTCCTATTAAATGAGAGTAAGATCTTAGGGGACTGGATAAAAAATTATATTTTTGGAAACTGATTTCCTGACTTTTGTTTTTGTTGTAAATGACTGAGGTGACTTTGGATTTTTTTTCCAAAATGCTAGCATTGCCCTTCTTCCCTTGTAGAATCACTCAAGTAATCTATTGTTTTTTAACAAGGATGCATCTTTATTCTTTCTTAAAGATTTTAATCGTTTCAATCTCTAATACATGATTACTGTTTTAAAAAATGACCCGAGCACATTTCAAGTGGCAACCAAACAGGGCCCAAGGATTTTGTATTCAAAGTCGTGTTTGCATCGGATTGGCGACCTTCCCCTAATAGAGTGCATTAGTCATGGATTGCCAACTTGTTAAAGTCGGATGCGACCCATCCGAGCTGACTCGTTATCAGTCAAGAAGCCATGTTATTAGTTCAATAAAACTCTTTTGATCTCTAGTTCCTATTATGAATGTCTCAGGTAATGTGCCAACTCCAGTTTTTCCTATTTTTTTCTTCTACTCTTAATGCCTGTTTTAATTGTAAGATGCTTAAGATAAGCTACTTATTCCACAAGTAGCTTATCTTAGTTTCTACTTATTAAGAAGATAAGCATGTTTGGCAAACAATATATTTACCAGCTTCTCCTATCTTTTGTCTCTCCTAATGTCTCTCTTCAGCAACTTACGAAAAGTAGAAAAGCTAAAAAAATTAACTGAAGTGATTAAGTACTTTTAAATAAAAAAGTTATTTATAACTAATCATAAACCAAACTTATTTATTACTGGTTTTCTTCCTTCATTTTATTCTTCATTCTTTTCATTCATTCATTCACTCTTTCTTTTTTTCATAAACAAAACCACACTTCAAATGCATAGTGCAATCTCTGGAGGAATTGTTAAATGTATAGTGCCAAATAATATAATGGGGACTTAACTTGAGAGTGCAAGATAGAGAAGTATGCTTCTTTTTTTTTGGTTAGCTTGTTAGTACACACCCATGTCAGTACACACACTCCATGTTAGTCACCCGCACTAGGGATCAATACCAAGACCTCAAGTGTTGAAACGAGGTATCTCCACTCAGTCTGCCAGTTGAGCTATGGATCTGGGTGTTGATAGAGAAGTATGCTTATATTAAATAGAAATGAGCACTTCTACCTGTTAGTATAATCTTTTTTATTTTTATTTTTATTTTTAATTTTTATTGGTAACATAAAATTTTATTAAAAAGAAGAAAGAAACAAATATAAATATTACAACAGGGAAAGATTGATTCAACCCATCTAGGGTTTATTAGATGCGCCTCAATCGATTACAACAAGATCCAATGTTGAAGGATGGGCACACAATGAAATTCCACCCAAATATACACATCATAAGACTAAATCACCCAAAATCAACTAGCATAGCAGATTTTGGATAAATATGAATTTTCAACATCAGTAATGTTATCATAGGGATTCTGTAACAAAATCACCCTCTCACCCAATTTCCCTGATTTGTGAGTATTAAAGGTGGTCGGATTCGGTATTAGATTGTAAAAATAATGGGTTTTTAGCATAGAGTAAAAATTATGTCTAAAAAATTTATGTTCTATGGCAATTTGTTAGAAATGTGAAATAAGCTCTAAAATAACATCCTGATTTTATTGGTGTTGTAGTGCTTCTTCAAGCCAGATTGTAAGGTAGAGCTGGTAGAACCAGAATATGGTGGAGCCATCTCTCCACAGTGCACATTGCAGGGTAATGTATCAATAAGAACCGTCTCTCTTGTGGGTCATGTCACGAATGTTGTGTTTCAAAAATCACACACATTAGACATTACTAGCCATCATTTCACTTTCCTACACCAAATGTTGACTGCTTATTTGCTTTATAACCTTGCTCTGAAGGCCACGGAGCATATGGGTATCCAATCTAAGTGTAGTTTGAAATCATCCAATCACCCTGCCATGTTTACTATGGTTAGTTGGCTCTGCCATATTCAGGTTTGACCAGCTCTACTGCATAAATCTCCCTTTTCTTTGAATGAGAATACTGTTGGGGTTCCTTGGGATTTCTATGGCTTCACTGTATTTTTGGCACATGAAAAGCAGTTGCGTTCATAGTATGAATTCAGTGGGTTCTCTGAACTGTTGGTTGTCCTTGAAAGGGTTGTCATAGAATGATTGGCCAAGAGTTTGCACTGTACATTCAGGTTTCTGGTTTGTATGAGCAAGGCCCATGGTTCATTGATCCATACCATTTATTTGATGGGTCGTATTGTCACCTTTCCAAAAAAAAGGGATTTAATGGACCCTATTGTCAATGACACATGCACCAAATATCACATAGATGTGAAGATTGTAGCTACAGAGGCATACAGATTTCAACATGTATGTTATTGCAAGAGTTGAGTGTTGTAACTCCATTGGCCATGCTTAGGGTTTTGATCATCCAAACAGTATTATCTTTTGTACAAGTGGGATGCATTGTTCACTAAAGGACTTCTTGTTCGAGTAGGAAGATTTCGGTTTTTCTCGTTCCTTCTCTTCGATAAGAATATGAATTTGAAATGATACAAATTCCTCTTCATTCTGTAGTGCTCCGCGAAGGAACTATGATTTTTGTTATTATATGATTTTAACTATGTTATATACTTTAAACCGGTTTTGCATGAAAAATTCTGTATTAACATGAAAAGCTCTTCAGGTGATCTCTTTCCAGTAAATTCTATGCAATATTGTTTAGGGTGTGTAAACCACTGCATGGTTAATTGAATTGTAAGTGTTTAGGGTGTGTAAACCACCCTTGAACCCTTGAAATGATAGCTATGTGCTTCACTTGATCTTGCCCAGCAAAGTAGATCCCCTGGTGAATCTCATGAAGGTTGAAAAGGTTCTTGATTCAACATAAGACATGATTGGTGGTCTTGACCAGCAAATCAAAGAGATAAAAGAGGTTAGTAGGACTTGAAAAGCCTTCTTTATTTATTGTTGTAGAAAAGCATAGGGTGCATTAGGAGGTTTACCTGTTGAAACTGACGCTTTCTGATCAAAATGTGAGTGCATTCAAGTTTTACTTGGGGCAGAGAAGCACCTTTTTTTTCAGATTCAAATGCACATTACTAGGGTAATTGGAAAAATAAACAGACCCTTAGTTTATTTTTGCAATTGGCGAGCATATCCCAGTGATATATATCTGCTTTTCTTCTTTGATTTGGTAATTCTACACAAAGCACTGAGTTTAAGATCCATGTCTTTTAGGTAATTAATTTATATTGATGGATCCAGTTAAGCATCTTATTGTTTTCAGGTTATTGAGCTTCCAATCAAGCACCTTGAATTGTTTAAGAGTCTTAGAATAGCTCAGCCAAAGGTATTTCTGACTGTGACGCCGTACGATGCCTTTACTCCTTTCATGTGTCTTCCTTTTCACCAGTCAAAAGGTATTTTACTCCTCAACAATGTGAAAAAGTAGAGCTGCTTTTTTCCGGTTCCTCAGGCAGCAGAGTGCATTCTTCGAGTGGTGGAGAGGGCCAATGCGCCAGTATTTTATCTGTCTATGGATGCAGCTGAAAGTGAAACTGATCTTCTACAGGCAGTAACCATGCGGAATAGTAAGACCATACCTCTAGTGAAAAGGCCAGTTCACGGATCCTCGAAATGGGATGCATTGCTGTACAGGAACCACCTCAGTGGGGATGATCAAGTGAGCTTCTTTTTATTCATTTCTTTCTATGAACTAAAGAATAGATAAAAGGAAACAAATTAAACAAACCCAAACAAGATTTATAATGATCAATTACGTGCGAGCGTATAATCAACTCAATGCAGACTTGGGTCAAGCACTCACTGGGTTTCTGTAGAACCTGGTGACAAAGGAGTGCTTGAAGAACTCATTCCTGACCTGACTGAACTCTGAGTCGGAATGTCTTGAGTCTGTGACATGATCCGACATTTATTTATTTATTATCTGTGGACTCACAAATCAGCCATTTAGATTTTCTCAGAACATAATGTGTGGAATTTCAGAAATCTTCTCATAACTACATTTTTATATGGGTGATTTTTGTTGGGAAGTATCCTTGCAAGTACCTGGGTTTAAGCTATATGGATGCCTTTTTGTCCCCAAGGTTGAAGCCATGCTGGATAAGACGATTTGTGCCACGTTGAATGTGTTCATTGGGTCATCGGGCTCGACATTCATTGAGGACATATTCCGACTCCGGAAGGACTGGGGATCAGCTTCAGTTTGTGATGAGTTAGTGCCAAGGTGAGCAACATAATTTCATAGCTAACTCGGAATGAAGAAGAGTGGTGGTCATGCTTTTGGTGTGCTTTCCTTCTTTTCACATCATCAATGGTTATGATACAAATGGTTACCTGTAATATCAATGTGCAGTTAGTGTATGTATAGTATTCAATGTGCAAATGGTTGCCTGTAATATTTCAATGTGCAGTTCAGAAAATCTTTTTTCCTTGGGCCACCCAAATGCCAAGATTAGTGTCCTCCATGCAGCCCTATCTTTTGAAGCCCCCAAATTATTTAAATCTTGTGATGTGCAGAATAACATAAACCCATTGTAATCTCTCTTTGTGCAGGTTCTGAGCTGTGGTGAGAAGATTAAGCTTCTGGTAGAAAAAACAGAGAACCTCCGCTCACAGGTGGTGAACCTCAATATCATTTAGGGCCTGAACCTACTGAAGGACTCCGAAATACTGGTGTTGATACCTTTTACTACTACACAGCTCACCAAAGATTGACAGAAGAAACCAGTCCCTTGAAAAAAAAAAAAAAACTAGGATACATGTGGGTCACCTTTTCTTTTCTTTTATTTTTAAAACTTTTTGATTATGGCTCTTGATTTCAAAAAGAATTCACTGAATAACAATCAATATTCAGCTATTCGGGTTCATAATTGCATCTGCATGTCTTCAACACTTTGCCATTTATTTGATCAGGGTTTTCACTTGCCATGTTGTGAATCGTGAGTTGTCACTACACCAAAATCGCTTAACTGGAACGGTTACGATTTTGGTTTTCTGATTTGAAAGGGTATTCGACGGTATACGTATTATTTTCACTGTTTTGTTGGTGTGTCCCAATTGAGTATTGGATCTTCTTATTTGTTATTATTATGTTTTATTGTTTTATTTTGAAACAGATGAATGGAAGGGATTCGATTAGTAACCTCTGAGTGGACCCCACAAGGCCCAAGAGGCACATTGGTTTATATATGCCGCAAACTACTGATTCATTTTCAGTCCTTTCTTATGCCAAAAGCTCCCAAACCCTATTTCGCATCCATTTGTCTCCCTCTCTCGATCTCCCTCTCCCTCTCTCAATCTCCCTCTCTTTCGATCTCCCTCTCCCTCCCTCTCTCTCGATCTCCATCTCCCTTGATCTCCCTCTCCCTTGATCTCCCTCTCTTTCGAACTCCCTCTCCCGATCTCAACCCCCTCCCTCAATATCCTTCTCCCGATCTCAACCCTCTCTCTCGATCAAGGGAGCTCTGCATACGGGGCCAACTTGGAAGCACGCCTGAGAGAGGAGGATTTTCCAATCGGTCAAGATCAATCCACCTTGTGTCTATCTCTGATGAGGTGGCAGGGCGACTAGCATTAGGGGTCAACCTGCAGTCTCAGTTCTTTATCGGGAGGAACTCCAAGATGGCAGTCCGTGTTGGATTGAACAACAAGCTAAGTGGGCAGATCACAGTTTGGATGAGTAGCTCAAAGCATGGTAGGTGTTTGGTTTTTTACCAATAAAAAATGTTCTTGTATTGATATTCGTGTTTCTACTCATTTAAAATGTTTCTGCTCATTTGAAAGATTATATGCTTGGTAGCAAAGATCATATGCATGGCAGTTGTTTGTTTTTTGGCCAATGAAAATATTCTTGTATTGATGTTCTAGTATATGCATATAGTGGAGCAGGACCAATTTCTGCTCATTTGAAATTTCTTGCAAGAGATGGCATGCAACTATATCCAGTTTTAGCTTCTTTGATATTTCCTGCAAAAGAAGGCTAACAACTATGAGTGTGAAACATTCTAGCAAGCCAGGGGTTCTGGGTGGTCAGATTTTCTACGAGCAGGGCCTTAATCTTCTAAGCTTTTGGTTCATTTGTTGTTTAGTTAGTTTGCTAGCAGGGCCATTTTTTGTCATTCCTAGTGAAGTATGCAAGTTGTCTCCATCCTTGTAAGAGCCTTTCGTGTGGTCTATTTTCTTATCAGCCCAAGCTTCTTCAAGTTTTGTCTCTCTCAGGTTTTTGTCGTTCAAGTTGGATTGGAGCATCGGTTTTAAGGTGTTCTTTTCTCGGAATATAGGATGGTAATTTTGGATTGGTAAAAATATTGACCAGGATCACAATGGTCCATATTTCAGATTGCATGACCCGGAATGGAAAATGTAGTGGGGTTGGCGAATTTTGGTAAACATCCTTGACAACAAAATGATGCCTTACCCATTAATGCAATGCCTAAGACACTTGGTTGCTGCAGTTCTATCCATTTTTATTTTATTTTTGAGCTACTGGTCTTTCATGTGGTATCCTTTAATGGCCTAGAAGTGTTTTCCACTTATAGGGAAAAAAGAGGAGCAAGCCTCCATCTCCAATGAAGTAGGAGAGCCTCTTTACCAAAGATCAACTGCTATGCCTCATATATTGAGCTTTTCTTCTTCCTCTCATCGTATTTCTTTTTTTCTTTTTTCTTTTTCTTAACTAGGTGTTAACATCCTTTAAGAAAAGATGTCTAGACTCTTAACTAAAATTATGTTCTATCAGTCAATGTTGAATGTACATGCATGTGTAATTGGTATGTGAAATTTGGCAATGGGAACATGCATGCTAACATGCATATCCGGGAGTCTTCTAACTTCCCCATCTTTTTCAGAAATTATTGAGAATTTGAGGTGCTTTTGCAATAACCAGTTGATTATAGCCTACAGATGTCGATGCTCCATAAAGTCTTTTGTTAATTCTTTTTTTTTTTTTAATGATTTCATTTCATAATTTATTGCTTTGATTGATGTTCATAACCAGGTCTTCATGTGAATGACTCCATACAGCTTAGGAGGGTCTGTATGTATTTCTCGAAAATGGAAGTATACTATTCACCATCTGGTCTTTTGGCACAACGCATGCCTAGAAGCTTGGTTCCAAAAATGAAGCAGATACAAATTTCAAGTGGAGCTATTTGTTTACAAGTCCAACTTGAAATTGATCCAATTTCTATTTGGAGCCTAGTTCTTCAATTTGAATATCGAGAAAGGTAATTACTGATTTTCGCTTAACTGAACTGATTTTCTCATTCATTTCAATGAAGAATCCAGATGCAGCAAATGTAATTCATGAAAGACTTTGCAGTTCTTATTTCTGAGAACCCAAGTTGCATCATGACTGTGGGGGTATTATAGTTCTTGGGCTGAATTAACAGTGTTTTAGTTCAGAATAGCATTCCATGAGGCTGGGTTACCTTTAACTCGATATGTCAGTACTATTCCACCAGAATTGTATTGCCCACTCTGTAAAGAAGTAATGAAAAATACCATCCTGAAGGGCAAGTTCTGTTTCAGGAGTTTCTGTGACAAATGTTTAGTTTTATTTATTTATTTATTTAAGATTTGTATAATCTGATTTGGAATTAAGGTAGTGGAGATCTTGTTCTTTTCTCAAGTTTGATACTAGATTCTTACATGTCTCCAACTTCTCCCATGAAACTCATCCCACAGATTTATAGAAACTAGGCTCCTGATCATGTACTAGAATTTCAAGAGATCTGTTGATGTTGATAACATCTTCAATCAGATTGATGGATTTAATCTCGTTACATGGAATTGCATGATCTCTAGCTACGTCCAAGTGTGCTGGCTTGACGATGCTCGTTGCCTGTTTGACGAAATGTCTGATAGAAATAGTCTCTTGGACAGCATTAAAAGGTCTGGTGAACTTGGTTTGGAAAATCACGCTGTCATCTATTACATACCTTTGTGAGAAAAATGGTGATTCTCTGTCTGACAAGGTAATTTGTTGAGTGCTGAAAAGGCCCTTCTCTGATGCATACCTTGTTTAGTTGTGCCATTAATTTTGCTAGTGATTATAGTTTGTTGCCTTTATTAGGTAAATAGAGCTATAAAGTTTAAAGGGATGGGCAATGAATAGCGGACGAGTGAGCCTCTCCTTGCTCTCTTTAACTAGATATATTGCAGTTTCACTAGTGTCCCCATTGAGTAATTGGTTATCCTCTCAATCATCTGTCAGATGTTGTGCTGAATGCTGCATTTGTTTCCTTGCTTATATGTAAAATTGATGTTTCATTTCTAAGGCATTTACCCTTCATTTAGTTTCATGGTTCAAAATCGGATAATGATGTTTTATGTGTTGGCGCGATCTATGCGACAATGGAAGTAAGTTCATGTACATGCCTTTTGATTTGCTCCTTAGTTGTCTAGGGTGGAAATTTATCCCTTTAATATGTTATTTCATAACTGTGGCAGGAATGCAAATTCATGTACATGCCTTTTGATTTGCTCCTTTCGATTTGCTCCTTCTGTGTAATATGCTTTAAAGTAGACTAGAAGTATCAGAGCTTCACTGTGTCAAGAATGCAAATTCTTTTAATGCATTTCAAATTAAATGGGACCTTAATTAATCTTCCCTATTCTCAGCTTTCAGTAATTTCAGTTCCTGAGGTAACTTTCTTGATTTTGCATTCCCTTTTAGAACTGTTGTAGAAAGCCTTGTGTTTCTCTAAGACTGCAAAAATTTTCCCTTGATTAACAAGCAAATTTTATTCAAAGAGAAAGGGAAAGATAATGGAAAACAGTGGAGAAGAATTAACAAACACAAGCAATTTGCCTAGACACTCCCAAGCAGGCCCATCTGATGATGAATTCATTTCCTGGAAATATGGATGGAACTGTTGGGAAAGAGGCTGCCTAAGACTTTCTCATGGGAAAGAAGCTGCCTAAAATCCAGGATTTGGTGGAGGTGATAAATAATGGTCAGTCGATCTTGGTTATACATTAGCCTTTCTTATCCATTAACTTCATGTACTCTCTCTTTTTCTTTTGTTACTAATAAATTTACATTGTAGAAGGAAAGAGGGCCATACATCAACCTTGATGTGAAAAAGTAAAAGTTGGTTAATTGCTTCATAGGCAAGAAAAAGACCTCTCTGATAACCATTACCTTAAGAATGATGTCATTTCATCTGAAGTGGCATCTGCCTTAATGTCACTTGACATCTAGAGTGAGCTCTCAAAAGAATATACAATTTTTATTTTTTTTGTCTCTTAAGGTTTGTTATGTACAAAATGTGAAAATGCATAGACGTATCTAATTACATGCATATATTGTAATGGCCAAAGTGTATATATCTCTTGTGGGACTATTAAGGCTTGAGAGCATGCTTGATAAATTAATTCTTTTTATCATTATATTTATTTATGCTTGAGCTTTCTCCTTCAGCTAAAACTATCTTATTGGCATTTCAAAACGAGATCTTGATGCTGGGAACTAGTGTAATGATTTCATCAATGCTTGTTCCAGCAATGAGAGGAACCAATGTAAGTTCAGATCTTAGTTTAGATAGCATATATCCTCACTAATTTTGTCCTTTCCAACTCTTTTTATTCTTGACTTGTTTAAATATTTTTTTAAATTTTTTGTGATGAATCACAAGGTGACAAGATACATGTCATACAAACTCTGCTATTTGTATCTGATGTAAATACACTTCTACAAGTATTGGTTGGAACACGATTGCCAACAGTAGTGAGTGGTTCTTTTGCTTACGTTATACCAATCATTTACATTATAAACGACTCATCATTACAGTAAATTCCTGAATCTCATGAAGTCCTTATGAAAACTACATTCATGTATCACTACTTAATAATGCTCCCAAATCAGATCCTTGTAGTTATTTGTCTATTTCTTCCTTTCATAATTGTAATTAGCAGGTATTCTCATATTCTAAAGTTGATGGCATAGTGAAAACATGGTGCACGAGCCTTAGAAGCCCAATGGAAGTCCACTGCTAGACCTAACCATAGTCAGCAATTCGGCATACAACAAAAATATGGTCACACATAATACGCATACTATACATGAATTTGGGAGCTTCCAAAAAAGTAAGACTAGAATTCAAAAGCTCGAGCTTTCATAAAGAACAGACTCTGTAGTCTAAAACAAGCTCCCAAGTAGTCTACTTCCTAGAGGACCTACAAATACTGAAAAACTACAACTTGAGTGCTACAATCCGAAAGGCAGAATTTTTTACTTGAGCATATTAGTAGTTGAAAAGTACCAATTGATTTTCGCTACTTAAAGAAGAATAACACATGAATACTGTACTGATATTGCTATTCATCGCAGGTGGCACCCATGGTTTGATGATCAAAGTTGTTGATATGATTGTCATATGATGGATTTAAGCATTTAGGTTCACCAAAAATCTTCCACATTAGAAGATCCTAGCTTGGATTACCGATCAGAGGAGTATGACTACAACGCCAGCAACAGCACCGACAATAGTCCCAGTAATCACTCCCTCACTACACCAAAATTGCCAAACTGGTACGGTTGGCATTTTGGTTCAGAAACGGCTTTAAGCCGTTCTTGATTTGAAACGGTACTCAACCATACTGGAATAGTTGTTGTTGTACGTTGTTACTTTCACTTTTTTGTTGGTGTGTCCCGATTGAGTGTTGGATCTTCTTATTTCTTATTATTATGATTTATTGTATTATTTTGAAATAGATAGACAAAATGGATTCTATTAGAAACCTCTAAGTGGACCCCATATGGCCCAAGAGTCTTTTTTTTTCATGGCCCAACAATCACATTTATGTAAATATGCCGCAGAGTACTGGATTCTTTTCATCCCCAAAACGCCCTAACCCCTCCAAAACACCCAAAAAGTCAAACGCGATCTCCCTCTCCCTCTCTCAATCTCCCTCTCCCGATCTCCCTCTCTCAATCTCCCTCTCCCGATCTTAACCCTCTCTCTCGATCTCCCTCTCTTTCGATCTCCCTCTCCTGATCTCAACCCTCTCTCTCGATCTCCCTCTCACTCTCCCTCCCTCTCTCGATCTCCATCTCCCTGCAACATCCACCATCCCATGACAGTCCCGACACATGGGGTATCTAATATTGTGATCTGTCTGAAGGGAGGGAGTGAGTGCAGCAGCAGCAGCAGTGTGTAGACAGGTACATCAACAATGCACACTATCACTTTTCACATTTTAGTGTAAGAACATCCCACTATTAAACTTTGTAAGCTGCTCATGCATGGCATGGCTACAATTTGCATCAGGTATCCCATCAGGTTCGAGTGAATTAGGATTCAGAATGATGTTTTGATCCTGAATCAATTTGAGATCCATGTTTGGATTTAGATTCGAGTTGGATCCATAATAGAAATATGCATGCCTGATCCAATTTCTATTGAATCCAAATCATTGACCTGAATCTGGCCCAAATTTAGACATAGTTCCAAATAAATCGGTTTGGATACTTTGGCATCCACAGATATGAGTACCCATCGACAGGCATGATGTTTGGGCTTTATTCTTTTTATGACCCACCATCTTAAGACTCTTGGCTCCCCAATATTTAGTCGTTGGCATATTTTAGAACCTGGTCAAGATAGGCCATTTTGCTGCCTAGGTAAGGTGATGTCAGAATGACTTCTCATGCAGTTCAAATTTCCTGTGTCTTATAGCTACTCGTCCTGTGTCCACACTTGATGAGGTTCTGTTCTGGGAAATGTATTGGCTGATTTTCTGGCTGCTTTAACATTGATATGAACTGCATAATTCTGCTTGAATGAATGGAAGTGTTAAAAAGTATTGGCCATTTGATATGGAGCTGATTCTTTATTCTAATCTTTATATTAGGAAAGTGAGGAAGAAGTCACTAATACTGAAGGTAGCACTGCTTTCTTTTGATTTCAAATCTCTTTGACTATTATCTTTTCTTATTCTGTACATCTATGAATGCACTGGCTAGCTGGATGGTGGAAGTGTCACTTCCGTTGACATTTTCTTGGTGTTAAGTATCATCTTTAGTAAACATATTGTTATGGGAAGATCCGAGCCCCTTCAATTCCATCGAGCGACATCACCTTAATCCGGTCAGATTAGCAAGAGTTGGGCTGTAATAGTGAATACTATCGTAAGGGAAGGAAGATTCTCGATTCAGTCATAGTTGCGCTCTTGCTCCAATGAGGATAGTTGGGTCAGAGTGATCCAAGACCGGGGCAGTTAGCGTAAGGCTCAGACCAAAGACCTCAGGCTATCTCATTATCATCCGACCAAAAACGGATAGCTCAACCACTCGCATCGGCATCACCCATTACGAGATAACCCAACTCGCCATCCACCTCGGAGTTCGGAGTGAAGAGCTCTTGAGTATTTAACAAGGCCGAATCCACCGTGAGCCAAGGTTAGAGCTCGGCTCGGACTCAGAAGGCAGTCTCTGTTGGAATAAATCAACGGCAAAAGCCCTGCACACAATAGTCTGGGCCAAAAGCTCGGAGTTAGATCCTCTTCAGCCAGAAGTCCCGATCTTAGGCCATGGCGGGGCGTGGACACCCCATACGCTAAGCTTAGAAACTACCTTAAGAGGGCACTCCCGAATATCTCGTCCGCAGATATATGCCTCTAAGGCATGATACGCTACACGATCCCTGGATTGCGGATAATATCTCCACGATCTTAGCATCCCACTAATGGAGTAGATCGTGCCGAGATTAACGGACCCAAACTGCCTAACATTCAGGTATAAATACACTGAGACACCATTGCTACAAGTACGCAACATCTTGTACTCCCTCTACTCTTCAAACTTAGACCCAGATTATCTTGACCTGACTTAGGAATCGGCGGGTCCCTCGACTTAGCCAGGGTCTCCTTTGCTTGCTCCTCATGCGCAGGTCCGAGACGTTGAAGTGGTTCGGAGTTCGTGAGTCGGAGTGGGGAGCCGCCCAGATTTAGTCATCAACATTTTTGGCGCCGTCTGTGAGAATCTGATACAAAAGGTCAGGTTCCTATTCTCAAGCATTATGGTAAGAGGAAAGAAGAAAGTGGTAGCTGTGGAACCAGAGCAGACTCGTTCCTCTTCATTACTTCACGCCGAATCGGCCCCAGGGCCTTCCCAACGTTCTCTCAATCGGGCGAGCAAGTATCGCGCTATGCAAAGCGAGATATAAACCTTGCGCGATGAGGTCAACCAGATGAAGCAGCAGCGGGAGCCGCAACGCCATCCCGATTGGGAAGAGCCTGTCCCTGAAACGGTTGGTCCGGTGGTACAGGCCCATTCTGCACCGAGGAGTATAAGACCCGAGGGATCTCAATGTCAATCCGCTTGGGCACCAGCTTCGATTCAAAACCCTCCCTCGACCCAAACCTGAGTTCCAGCTCGGAACACAGCAACTCGAGCTTCGACGAATGCCTCGGCCACCTCAGCCCTGACACCTACAAATCTCCGCCATGAGCTGGAATGGAGGAGGGGGAGGACTCCCGAAGTAGAAGACGCCCAGGAGATAGTAGCTGAGAACAAAGACCCTTAGGAAACACAGTTCACAGAACTCAACAACAAAATCCTGACACCAGAAAAAAAAGCAGCCGTTGTCAGTTCCCGCCGTTGTTCAGGCGATGATGGAAGAGACCGAGCCTCCCTTCACCTCGATAATAATGAGCGAGGTGATGCCACAGAGGTTCCGGATACCTCCCGTCATCCAATACTCTGGGTATGGTGACCCATCCGAGCATGTGGAAGCTTATCGTTCGTGGATGCAAATCCAGATAGTGATGGACGCGATGATGTGCAGGGGATTCTCGATCACACTCACGAGATCCGCTCGTAGTTGGTACCGTCAACTCAAACCCAATTCCATTGGTTCTTTCGCAAAGCTTAGCCGATTATTCCTTACTCAGTTCATAAGTGGTATGAAGAGTTGGAAGCCGAATACTCACCTGTTCACCATTAAGCAAGAGCTTAAGGAGTCGTTGAAGGACTACATCGCTCGCTTCAATGAGGAGGCATTATAAGTGGAGGACTATGATGACAAGATGGCACTCTCCGCAGTATTTGGTGGTTTGAAAGAGGGAAGGTTCACCTTCTCTATCGGGAAGAACTCGCCAAAGACACTAGCTGACCTCATCACCAGAGCTCAGAAATATACTAATGCTGAGGAATTCTCCAATGCTCGCAAGAATGTTCAAGTAGCTGAGCCGACTGGTAAAGGGAAGAGGTCAAGGAACGACGAACCTCAGACTCCCAGCAAAGGGCCAGACGACCGCGCCCCCGGCGATCACCGTTCGAGCAGAAAACTAGAGGGTAAATTTTGTTCCTACACCCCCCTCAACACGTCCACCGAGCAGATTCTATTGGACATCCGAGGGCAAAAGCTTCTGAACTGGCCAGTTTGCATAAAGGCTAACCCGGATCATCGGGACAAATGCAAGTATTGTCGTTTCCACCGAGATCACGGCCACAACACCGTCAACTGCGTGGAACTCAAGGATAATTGAGACCCTCATCCGCAAGGGTCATCTGCGCCGATATACCAAGGAGGAAAGAAAGCTCGAAAAGAAGAGCGAGAATAGCCGAACAACACTCCTGAAGAGCCAACCGAAAATCAGCACCATTTTCGGCGGCTCGTCTAGCGAAGGAGACTCAAACTGGGCCAGAAAAGCCCACTCTCAGCAGCCTGATTCGGAACATTACATCCACTTGACCGAGCGGCCTAGCAAGGAACTGCTCAAGCCCATGCAATCTGACCCTTATGGAAGATGATGCACGCGGAATCCAGCATCCGTACGATGATGCCCTGGTGGTTACTATGATCATAACTAACCACAAGGTGTACCGCATCCTGGTCGACACCGAAAGCTCAGCCGGTGTGATCTACTCCGAAGCCTTTGAAAGAATGAGGATTCCAAGATCACGCCTCAGACCCGTGAAGACCCCCCTACACGGCTTTGCTGGAGAAAGGGTAATCTTCGAAGGGGCCATCTCCCTCCCCATGACTACGGGAGAAGGACAACATCAAGCCACCCTCATGGTGGACTTCCTCGTTATTAATGTGCCATCAGTGTACAATGTTATTCTGGGCAGACCTCTCAATGCAATGAGGGCAGTGGTCTCCACTTATCATCTGACAATGAAGTTTCCTGCCGAGGGCGGAATAGGTTACTTCCGAGGCGATCAGCGCGAAGCTCAGAGATGTTATGCTATAGCAGTTAAGAAAAGGTCAGTTAAGCAAGCACTCACTGTCAATGTACTAGACTCCAGAGGACCTACGGAGGGTTCATCCGTGGAAGACCTAGAGAAAGTACTACTTAACAAGGCAAACCTGAGCAGAACTGTTCGGCTCGGAACATCGTTGAACCCTGAGTAGCGGTCTGAAGTGCTAGCCTTCTTACGGCAGCACAGAGATGTCTTCGCATAGTCGCATGAAGATATGCCCAGAATCTCTCCGGTTGTCATGGTCCACAGGCTCAATGTGGACCCAAACCCATGAAGTAAAAGAGGAGACCATTCGTGTAACACCCTGGTTCACAAAACCCAAGGATAGTCACTCCTCATAGAGAACCCAAGTATTATGTTATAAAATGGGCCATCATGCATCTAATTAATGGCCAATCTCAAAATCATTAAGTAAGATAGCTATTGCATAAACCAAGAATATTGAGAGTAATGACAAGGCAATTTAATACATGTAAATGGGAGTAAAATGGAATCCCGCAACAGGGGAAATATTTCATTACACTTCAAATGAAACACAAAATTTAAAATATGAAAGCAAGTAAATCCTAAATTATCAGTCGAGCTCCAATGGCTCAACAACATTCTCATAGAACTCTTCCTCTCCAAACTCCACCTTAGCCACCCCAGGAAACCCATCATAGAGGTCTCCACCTGTCCTCATTCCTACATCTATTTGATGTAACCGCATGATTGTGTGAGTGAAAACTCAGTGGAAATTTTTCGCTTGGATTCATGCAAACCATGTCATTCCAAAACAGTTTAAACCAAACATAATCAATCATAATGAGGATAATGTGAATTTAAATGTAAATGTATAGATGTATGAATGTATGCTCAAATCACAAATTTGGGGATGCACATCCAGCTGTCAAAATAAAGGGTTGCCCAAGGCGAACTAGTCACCCAGAAAAATACTCATAGGTACGCCCAAGGAGAACTAGCCAACCGGAAAAGACCATGTAGGTGAGTGCGCCCAAGGATATCTCCTAGAAAATACATGGGGTACGCCTGAGGAGTGTCTAATCCCGGAAAAGCCTCCTGCAAGGGAAAGCGCCTAAAGTGATCCAAATGCACAAGTTCTATGAGTTAAACTAAAGTGTTGGAACTTTCAGTAAATCAAATAGAGTGTGGCTTACATTGGGCACCCGAAAAAGCTCATATGTCATGCGTGAATGTCATGTACCATGATGCTCATGCACATTGCATAGGATTAACAAGATTACTCTCATAAGCATGATCAAGACTTGTGGCTGTTTAATAGGATACCTAACATTTAAACGTGATCTCAATATAAATCTGATTGCTTTCTTTAGGCCCAAGTGAGGACCCACAAGTGTGACATTTCAAGCATTCTAAACAAGTCCACTATCCTTCTTAAGTGAGGTGGTAGTCCACCCTTGGCATTCTTTGTACAACTTGTAAGATATAAGCATTATTTCACTTTTCTCCTCTAACAAGGCTAGGTACAAATCAAACCATTACTTAGGAAAGCATAGAGAATGTAACGTTACTCCTAAACACATTGTTGTTAATTGTAGGACAATTGTATGGCACGAATTATAGAAATTAATATAATAGTTCACATATATTTCATCCAAGTAAGAAACTAAGGACTAACTTAATGTTTGATATTCTAAGACTATTCTAACGTGGATAAGGGTAATATAGCAATTCATTTTTAAATGAAAACAAGACCTCTTACCTCATGATGTAACAAGTGGGAGTGTACATGGATATAAGCAATTCTAAGTGTAGCATAATGTGTGTAACGCAATTCTTATAACATGGATTAGGGGCATGATCATCAATTAAGACATAATTACTATTCACACAATCACAATGTTATTATACATTTAAATTCAAACTATCTTAGAATTCCATGAAATGAGGAAGCCAAGTGGGATATCCCTCACCTTGGGTGGGTAATTTCTCTGATTCGGAATGTCCTTATGAGGTGAGTGTAAGGATTCTGTTGAGATTGGTTGAAGGAGAGTATTCTTTAAGACAAACAGTTGAAATCAGCACCTGATTGTCACATTAGAAGATACTGGTGAGTCATGACCGAGTTGACTCGGTTGGGGTTTTTAACCAACCGCGAGTTAAGCTAATTATAAGATTTTAACCTACAACCAGGTCCTATTTATGGTCCAATTAAATCCAACACTCGTCAGATTCTACACAGGTGATTGGGATCATCTTGACTCAGTCGGAAAACGGACCAAGTCAGCTCGTTAAAGAGGATAGAGTCAACTCAGTCAGATAACATGGTCAAGTCAGCCCCTAAATGGGCAGATTTGCCCATGGTTGGGCTACTGGCTGACTGGGGTGAGTTACCTCCCAGGCCCAACTGAGTCAGTCCCTTTATAAGCCTATAATTGCCTCGAGTTACTGACTCAATGGTGACTCGACCCAATCAAGTTTTCTTTTTACTAGTAGCATGCAACCAGGTGAACATATCAGAGATCGGTTTGCTGCGCTTAACATTGTGCAAGGCAGACCAATCACAGCTGTGAAACTACATTAGGGGTTTTGCACACCGAAACATTGATTAGTGTTACTCAACTCGTGACCGAGTTGAGTTGACTGTGAGAATCGATGGTCGGGTGGGTGGAATCCGACAGACCAGGGACAGTTTCTGGTTGTTGTAAGGGCCTGGACGTGGCTTACTCAGCTCTGGACCCGTTGGAGCCCCAACCTGTCTCCCTGACTCGATCCCGAATGTCATTTCCTTCTCCCACACAATCTTCTCTCTTTCACTCTCATTTCTCTCTCTCTCTCTCTGCTCTTTTCTCTCTTTCTATTTCCACCTCAGAAATGAGCGACCCAACTGAGTCGGGTTGGAACACAACCCGCAACTCGCCCCAGCGGCACTTAATCTCTCTTAATCTCCCTATCTTGCTATTTCTATTCTTTCCTTTGTTGGTCTTAGGATTCGCCCTAAAAAACAGCTATTTATAGTTATCCCTTTTCTAGAGTTTTCCACAACTAATACAAAGATTAGCGTACTGTTTAACAATCGAAAAGGCTAAGATACTCACCATAGTAGCTCGTTCATTTAGTTAAATGTTAGCATGGGTCTGATCGGTTATTCCTGATATGACTTTGGTGAGGTGGGCCACACGATGAACGATTTGGATGTGTGAAAGATCTAGACTTGTAGGATGTGGGTCAACCGACCAGATTGGGGAAGATGGTCGGCTGATAATGGCATTTTCGAAGGGATTGGCTAATCCGACGATCAGGTGCATTTAGGCAGTCCAGATGTGGCCCAGAAGGCTCGTGGGTCCTATTATACAGAGAAGCAGGGACCGTTAAATGTACCCCCTTTCCAACGGCAATAACTCATGTCGCAGCCAAGTTCTCGCCAAAATATCGTCATGCTTATGATATTTTCAAGACACCCTAGATCCTACGCCCCAAATCAGTCGTAGGAAGCTTCTAAAGGGTGGAGAAACGGCTTGGATGATCGGTTTCCTAAAGAGGAAAGATTCTTTCCGCTTTTAGCTAAAGGCGGGCACATTTTCGGAAATAGTAGGGGGTGACGAGGACTCCCTCACGTACATGGCTTGTTTTCGACGACATCCAACAGGTGGATCAGCCAGCCAAGCAACGGATGTGGATCTTCTCTCCCCATTAGCGCTTTCTCAATACGGTGTTTGATCGGTCGCTAACTGAGCCAGTGCGATTGACTTATAATCGTGGATCTAACCATGGTTAGGGTCGGTGGGACCCTGTCTATAGAATGGACTGTCTGGATTTTAATGATGAGATTGGATGGATGGTCACTTGCATCATCAAACGGACGGTTTTGTTTGAACGCACGTCGGGCGGGAGAAACGCTGGAATTGTTGAAATTTGTTTTCATCGGGTCAATAGTCATTTGACCCGATGTTAGGTGTTGTGCACGGCATGTGCACATTATCTGTGCACATGCACAGTTCGAATGTGGGGTCCATAAAGTTATCTGCACTGATCCACACCGTCCATTGTTCTCGGATGGTCCCTAGAACACTTATGGTTAAAGATTTCCTCGTATCATCGTCTTTTGGAGTTTATTATTTGGGGTCTTAACATAGTAAAATGGTGTTTGTTTTAGTTCTGGTATGATTTTAAAGGTAGACCTGAGCGACTGAGCCTCACATTTATTTTCGTGTTTTAGCTACTTCCTTTGGTGAGAAGATTAACAGGACTTATGGTTTAGGTGGTCCGAAATAGTAAAGGTTAGTAGTGTTGATTATATGATTAGGTTGTGTATATGTGCACACTATGATGTAGATATTGGATTACCAATTTTCTTATTTTATAAAGCGGTTGGTGAGTAGGGTTTTTCTTAAGTTTCGATGGGCTCTCAGAATGACCTTTAACTTGACTCGATGAGAGTTGTGACTAATGGAATTTTATGGAATTGTTCATGAGTTTCAAAGATAGCCTCTTCGTGAATTAACTGATGATGATATCTATATTATGTGTCCCCATACGCTTAAGTACTTCCTACTGTTAAATGACATTACTCGAGTACACAAAAGAACGGGGTGTTACAGTTCGATGCCGAGCGGTATGAAGCCATAGCCGACGAAGTCTCCATTCTACTCGATGCCGATTTCATAGAGAAGGTACACTATCCCGAGTGGATCACAAACATGGTCCTCATTAAGAAAGCCAACGGAAAATGGCGGGTTTGTATAAATTACTCAGATCTAAATTAGGCGTATCTAAAGGATAGCTTCCCGTTGCCTCGGATTGATCAGCTGGTGGACAACACAGCAGGACACAAACTACTTTCCTTCCTGGACGCTTACTCCGGGTATAATCGTCATGGACAAGGGATCGTTACCCGGATGCACCCTCCGGAAAGCAAAATTCCTTAGGTTTAGGTTAGTTAGCCAAAGGGGACTACCTTCAAGTCATGGATAAGGGATCCCTCGGGACGAGTAGTCGCGCTCGGACATTTCATATCCGAGCCACAGGGTCATGTTGAAGGGTCGGATGAAGCGTCGAAGGCGAACAATCCAAGCCCGAAAAAGTGCGCCTTCAAAGAAGGAGAGCCCCGGCTCGACCTCGGTGTCGGCTTGGCCACGATTAGTAAATTCATCTCGTATATTTTTAGGTTAGGCGAGATATCCGAAGAAGGGCACTCGTTGCGAGGTCACCCGACAAGATCACGCCGAGAGGGTCTTGTCAAGGAAATACAATCCCTCACAGGACGAGTAGTCGCGCTCAGACATTTCATATCCAGAGCCACAGATAAATGCCTTCCCTTTTTTCAATAGTTGAAGGGGTCTAAAGAACGTCTTTGGAGAGCGGGAATGGACGTAACGGAAAAGGCGCACAAGCCTCAACAAAGAGTTCGAACATCACTTATGCAACAAAATGAATGATGATTGAATGTTGACTCTAAGGCGAACAAGCCTTCCAAAACAAGATATCATACTCGAGAGATAGTTAAATTGCAAGCGGAGAAGACGATGATAGATAGATAAAATATATAATATTTAGGCTCACCAGTGTGATAACATTACCAAGTACGGTTCTAAAATATACCAAATGTGTAAGTGTAATATCTTCTATCCCAAGCCCAAAGAAGGAGAGACCCCCTGAGAACTCCTCCTATCACCATAGAAGTCTCGACCTCGCTTCATAAGCATCGCCATCATCGAAATTCAACAAATCGGTTGGTGTACAACACGATTGGAGAAGAAGTAGGGGCAAAGCAATCAAGCAAGTAATGATAAAGCATCTCGTATATTATGTGAGTAAGACCATGGTGCCCGCCAAGGCAAGATATTCGACTCTGGAAAAGCTAGTGCTCAGTCTCGTTGTCTCAGCTTGGAGGTCACGTCCGTACTTCCAAGCTCATTCCGTCGTTGTATTGACCAATTCTCCTCTTCAACCAGAGGCCCAAGTCTTGGGTCGGCTAACCAAGTGGGCCATTGAACTTGGTGAATTCAACATCTAGTTTCGTCCGAGGATAGCAATTAAGGGTCAAGCCGTGACCGACTTCATTGTGGAGTTCACCACTCTAAGCGAAGAAGAGATCAGTACCGAAGTCGAGATGACTCCTTCGACAGCTAGACCACCTGTTCCCCCAATGCGATCTTAGCGGAAGGTACCATGGTAAAAGGGATTTCACTAGTAACCTAGGTTCGCAAGGATGGGTTAAGACAGACGTAGAGCTCGGCTAGCTCGGGTCATCTAATGCCAAACGTGGCGGAGCGGGAATTGTCCATCGCGCTTAATTCCTCACCCATCCAATACGAATTCGACTCGATTTCCGGACTATAATCAAGGCCTCTAACAATGAGGTGGAGTCACTCGGACTCAAGGTATGGGAGGCAAGTCCTGGGGTCCAATCGTTCTCAGCTCCCCCATCGATGTGATTCTCAGCTGGTAGTAAACCACATCTCCACCGATTATGAAGCCAAGGAAACAAGAATGATTGCTTATCTAAACGAGGTAATAAAATCGATTGAAAGATTTTGGAGCTGCACTATCCATCGATCCCCTCATTCAGACATTTGAGAAAATTCATGGGCAACATATGCCATATGTCAAAGTTAGCATTAGGCCAAATCCCACGGAAGGGAAGATCCCACGAATCATTCCTGTAGAATTCATAAAACATCCAAGATTCAACCAGACGGAGAAGAAAATGGTCAATCCAGTGGATGATATTCCGAGCTGAATGGACCTGATCTATAGCTACCTCACATCTAGTGAGGTCGCCATGTATAATATATTACTACAAAGACAAATAATCATGATAAATTCATCTCCCAATATTTATACGATGGAATTTTCTAGAATACGCGCTTCAACATACATAGTGAGAGTCGCCAAGCAAATGGCACATAATATATTGATACGACAATAGTCATAAAATATACATGGTATCTTACAATGTATATAAAATGGCATTTAGGCATCCTTTCACCTCAGGTGTATTTTATCCGTCATATATCCAAATAAACATGTCAAACAAATTTTAAAAAAATACGTATACGGTATTTTATACTAATACCTAGAGTATGTGATTATGTAATTTGGGAAATTCATGAAAGAATCTATCATTATCGACATTGAAAGGAAACCACTATCTAAAGTCCGCACCTTGTGTCGAGCCCTGGCTTTAAAGATACTACGACAAGAATACTTTTGGCTAACCATTCGGGAGAACTCGAAGAACTATGCTCAAAGGTGCAACAAATGCCAACGATATGTGGTTGTGCCGATTGAGACAACCCATGAGAGAGGAGGTCCTTATATGACTCTCATGACTTGCGAACAAAGTATACGTAGGTTATGTCCAAAGCGGACCTATTCCGTCTCAACGGAGCACTCTTGAGCCAAAGGTCGGACTTAAGCTCACTAATTTGGATTTATGTTCTATTAAGTTTTCATTTGCCGTGGACCACTTTCAAATCAATCTGGTCGAGATTGTATGTGTATGGAATGGAATCATGTAAATGTGTATGAAACATCGACGGTTGCGGTATGCTTAATATCGACTGCAAACAAATGATGCGAGATCACTATTCAAGATATTTATTTTTAAAGAAAACAAGTGTTTTCACACTCTCTCTAGGACGCGATCGAATGGCCATGGGACATCGTCTGACTTGATTTCGAGATGGTTGGGGATTGATCATGGAGTTTCGATCACCTCCCAGAGCACGGGTAATGAGATTGATCCTAGACGGGATAAAGGACAAGTCAAATTCACCATTGTCGTATTTAAAGCCATTCAAACGATTACTTCACCAAGGGCCGAGGCCGAACTCGTCGCCTTTGTAGTTTGTATATAAAGTCACTTAGCTAAAAGTTCTTAGAAAAACAAAGATCAAGGTGATCGACTTGAGATTTCCGGAAAAACATCATCGACAAGTTAGGGATTCCATGCACCATCGTGCTCGATAATCCGGTAAAGACTGAGTTTCAAGGCCTCTAACAACGACAAGTTCCAAGGCATGTGTCGAGGCTCGATGTGCATCACTGGTAGTAAACACATATTCACTCATTATGAAGCCAAGGAAACGGCACTATCTAAACGAGGTAATAAAATCGTAATTTTGGAGCTGCAACGGATCCCCAAGTAGAAAAGCTATTAAGAAGGTTATCAAACACAGCTCAAGACAAAGTTGAAGAAAATAGAAAAAAGAAAAGCAATTAGACCGAGGAGCTCTCATTCGTCCTCATCTAGTGGGTCCCCATGGATATAGACCTGAGAGTCAGAGCGGCGCGGTATATAGTCATGGCCGGTTATCTTTGTATAAAAATGGCATTCGCGGCCCTACCAGTCACCCGACGGCAGATTATGTAATTTGGGGGAGACTCCATTTTTGCTATCCTACGGCTTGGAGGCAATGGTGCCAATGCCAAATATCGGCCTGCCGATCCAAACAGTGAAATGACTCTCATGAGCGATCCGTGGCTATTCGCTCGGTCCTGACATCATCGGACCTCGCCCACGGGGAAAGGACAAGTCGTCGTAGTCGAAATTATCAAGAGAACCAGAACGCCGAGCAGATGACGGCCAACCTGGACTTATTTGAAGAGACCAGAGAAGTCTCCAGACTCCGAACTACTGCTCGACATCAACAGGTGGCACGATTTTACAATCTAAGGTCAAAACCAGGCGGTTCTGTCCAGGGGACCTAGTCCTTCGCCGAGTCTTTCAGAATACCGCCGAGTTGGGGGCTGGGTCACTCGGGCTTAACTGGGAAGGGCCTTACCGCGTGGTCCGATTGACCAAACCAGGCTCCTCCCACTTAAAAGATCTCGAAGGTCGCCAGCTCCCCCACCCTGGAACACCGAGCACCTAAAAGTCTATTATCCTTAATGTAATGGCCTTTAAGGCCCCCAATAAGTGTACGCCTCTGAGTGGCCAACCTTTAAGGCTCTCAATAAATGCCTCTAAGCAACTCGTCTTTAAGGTTCTCAATAAAATTCACACCTCTTCCTTTCTACACGAACAGATTATCTACTAAGGAAAAGTTGCCTCTCATAAGCAGAGGCGGACTAAACGAGCTGATCTCTTAAAGAAGGGGTCGGAGTGTTATCCCACCAAAATTCTACAAGGCATTCCCTCTTGGTTAGGGGAAAAGCTAACGGATGACCCAATTCCCCAATAGAGGGATCGGTTTGTCGCCCAACTAACCAATACATGAAAAGTAGCTCGCCAATCATGGGACGAGCCGATCCCCTAGGGATCCGGGCTTAGCAATGGTAATACTAAAATTCAAAGGTCTACGGGACGACATCGAAACAAGAAAACCCATTGAGGAGTCAACTCAGCAATGCCCTAAAATGGACCAGCTTGTCAACAAATCAGTCCGGCAAACGAGCAATCATCATCCAAGAACCAACTACAGATTAACGCATAAAGAAATCATCATCCATACACCCTTTCTAGAGGGTCAAAAATCATCATCATTCATGCGCCCTCTCCAGAGGGTCAAAAAATAATATCCACAAATCATTCATCAAAAAGATAAGTTCAAAAAGCCATAAAAAGAGAAATATTCCAAACTATGTGGAGCAAAATGAGTTAAAGGCGGCTCGTGGCTATCGTGCTCGACCAAGTACAGGCTTATTGGCTCCTTTGGTGTCAACTTGGGATTCCCAACTTGACGCCAGATGATGAAGGAAGAGATAAGAACCCTCCAAGCGTTGGGGGGCAAATTGACCGGGAGCTAGTCCCAGGTAAGCAGTCAGGGCGCAGACGAAAGGGTGCATGGGGCATCGGAGCCCACATTGCAATGCACAGAGAAAAATGGGGACTTCTCCTTCAAAAGGCACGCCGGCGGTGTCAAGGGGCTCTGGCGCCCTTAGCCGCACGGAGTATGGGATCTCGAACTTTGAACGGATCCACCCCATCTGAGACTCCGTTAACACGGAGCCTCCTGGAACAGCCTCCCAGACTCGCCCACTCGCAGGCATCTCGGTGGCCCCCGCAGTCGAGTCTCGGGGGGCTCGGGTGACTTTTTCTTGTCGACCCGACGGGTCCAAACCCCCACCTCCTTGTTTCTTTGGGGCAGAGGGTGTAGAGGCACAACTTCCTAGGGGCCTTCAGATACCCTTTTCCTATCATCCGAGCTTCCTGGATTGGAATCATCATAAGAAAAAAGAGGACTCATCGGACGGTCATTGGGAATCGGACGACATCTCGTAGGAAAGACGCTAGAAGAAAAGAGGACTCATTGGACGGTCATCAGGAATCGCCTTTGCCGAAAACTCTTGATCAATCGGAATCGCCCTCCAGAAGTTTCAAGTCAGTCGGAATCGCCCTCGCTGGAAATCGCCTCCCTCGATATTCAGACAAATTCAGAATGCAAAGATGAGAAGCATCCCTGGAGAGGAGGCTTATATAGCCTGTACAGAATCCTTGCATTAATGGTGAGGCATGATGGACGCAGCCAAATTGTCACGAGCCGACTTCAGAACACACATGCCCGCACGTTACCGGCTCGGGCTCCGCCAAGCTGCACACTTCTGACATTGAATGGCGTGTTCCGATAGACAAAACGGCGCTCGAGCAGGGGAAGCGTCGCTCGAACGCCTCCCAGGGCATACGTGGCATTCGACCATAGGCTCAACAATTATTCGAAATCTTAACCATCGCCACGTGTCCGTGAGAGGTTAACATGCGTCTCTTCAACGCAGGGATCATACTTGCAATTGTACGTGTAAAAGATATGATAGGAGCAACGATTGATCTTCCTTGCATTTTTACTCTCTGAGTCCGTGCCCATACTTGGAGAGTAGGGGGCTTCTGTTATGGGAAGATCCGAGCCCCTTCAATTCCATAGAGCGACATCACCTTAATCCGGTCGGATTAGTAAGAGTTGGGCTATAATGGTGAATACTATCGTAAGGGAAGGAAGATTCTCGATTCAGTCACAGTCGCTCTCTTGCTCCAATGAGGATAGTCGGGTTGGAGTGATCCAAGACCGAGGCAGTCAGCTTAAGGCTCAGACCAAAGACCTCAGGCCGTCTCATTATCATCTGACCAGAAACGGATAGCTCGACCACTCGCATCGACGTCACCCATTACGAGATAACCCAACTCGCCATCCACCTGGGAGTTCGGAGTGAAGAGCTCTTGAATATTTGACAAGGCCGAATCCACCGTGAGCCAGGGTTAGAGCTCGGCTCAGACTCAGAAGGCAGTATCCGTCGGAATAACTCAACGGCAAAAGCCCTACGTACAATAGTCTGGGGCCGAAGCTCTGAGTTAGATCCTCTTCAGCTAGAAGTCCCGAGCCGAAGCCGTGCTGGGGTGTGGACGCCCCATATGCTAAGCTTAGAAACTACCTTAAGAGGGCACTCTCGAATATCTCATCCGTAGATATATGCCTCTAAGGCATGATACGCTACACAATCCTTGGATTGCGAATAATATCTCCACGATCTTGGCATCCCGCTGATGGAGTAGATCGTGCCGAGATTAACGAACCCAAGCCACCTAACATTCAGGTATAAATACATTGAGACACCATTGCTATAGGTAGAGCTGTACACGAGTCGAGCCAAGCTGAGTATCGCCCTACTCGTACTCGGCTCGTAATGCCCGAGTCCTACTCGTACTCGGCTCTGCTGGGCCATTGAGTATGGATTCCCTACTCGTCTGAGTACAAGCCGAGTACGAGCAGAAATCGAGTCGAGTCGTGTCCGAGTTTTCGAGGCGAGTTCGAGACCGAGTATGAACAAAAAAAAATAATAAATCAATTTCTGACATATATTAACAATTTATAAAAATAAAAAATAAAAAATCAACACCACACACCTGGCAGAATGACACCGTGCATGCGGGGTAGGAATGGGACAGTGGCAGAGTCGCAGTGGACGAGCGTGGACGACGATGTGGTCTAGCATCGCCGGACAGGGGACAGAGGAGTGAGAGAGAGAGAGAGGGAAGAAGAGGGACGGGTGCTGGGAGAGAGAGAGATTTTTTCGAACGGGCGTTGGGAGGGAAGAAGGAAAGGGGGTTTCGGCGGGCTGCTTGAAAATGACTGGAGATAGTAGGGTTTATTTTTTTGGGCAGGTTATATATACGGGTCGAGTACACGAGTCGAGTACATGGGTCGAGTATCGAGTCGAGTACCGCCCAACTTGTACTCTACTTGAAATCAAAACCAGTATTAAAATACCGCTCGTACTCGGCTTAAACTCATGATGAGTCGAGTCAAGTCGAGCGAGTAACTGAGCATACTCTGCTCATGTACAGCTCAAGCTACAGGTACGCAACATCTTGCACTCTCCCTCTACTCTTCAAACTTAGACCCCGATCCCCTTGACCTGACTTAGGCATCGGAGGGTCCCCCGACTTAGCCAGGGTCACCTTTGCTTGCTCCTCGTGCGTAGGTCCGAGACGTTGAAGTGGTTCGGAGTTCGTGAGTCGGAGTGGGGAGCCGCCTAGATTTAGTCATCAACACATATCATTATGACACTCTAAAAGAAAACATGCTAGCATGTGAGATATGTGAGAATTGTCCTTAGTGATGAAGAACTGAACAGGATTTTATTTGGAAGGTGTTGACAGGAAAAATTGAATCCATTAGATGTTAACTATAACTAGTTGGAAGATACTATTCAATAATGAGTTGGAAGGGGGAAAAAACTGTATAATTACAAATCATTGGTACTAGCCTCTACTAGGACCAGCTGTTGGAATCATTGACTGACTGCATTTGTTTACTAATTAATTGAAGCACGGATAATTAACATTATAGTCTATTTTGGAAATTACAAGATTCATGGTTTATGTATTAGCATTTGGTGTGGGTGCATGTAGATGCAACATGCATGTTTGCTTGTGAGGGTGCATCTGACTTCAGCAGTTGCATATGTTGTACAGTTGCAGAATGTGGACAGGTGGACCCTCCATAGTGGATAACCACTGAATCCATAACCCTACCTATTGTAGGGGATTGAAAGAGAAAGTGAATAAGTGTAATGTGCAAGCCATATAACAATCAAAAGAAAGGGTCAAGAGTATAGAAATAAGTGAGAAGATGGCGAGGAATTTTTCCATCTTACCAATGTCTCTTTTTTTTTTTTTTTTTTAAATGATGTTTACACTTGTTGGATGCTGTCTTTTTTAAGAAATGAAGTTCCATGGAGAGATTAATGCCTTTGTAATTTCCATTTTCTATCACATATCTTATGCTTGAGGCAAAATTAATCATGTGTGTGAATGCAAACGAAAATTTTCTTCTAGCAAAGAATCTGGCATAGAGGGCAATCAATCAGTAGGGAGGCCAATCAGAATTGTACATTTCCTATTGCTAGATCTATTATTTTAAAACATACAATAATTGGACCAGTTTCTGTAAATTAAACCTGGATGTTTAAGATTGTGGGTGTGAGGATTTCACATATGGCATTGGCATTTTGAAACTCTATTGTTTGCATCGCCTGCCATACAAACCTTTCCGGGAAAAAAGAGAGAGTACAATTTTGATTGTTTCCACCAAAACCTGAGGATTATCGAGGGCCCATGCTTAAAGTTGCTATCATTGGAGCTGGGCTGTCTGGCATGTCTACTGCAGTGGAGCTTTTAGATCAAGGCCATGAGGTTTGGCTCAGATTTTCTCTAGAATGGTTCTTCTTAGGTCGATCTTATGCATATCATTTATGTTTGTGTGCTACTGTAGTTTGAGGTATTTAAGCTTGTGGATCATGCTGGTTCCCTTGAGTTTTGAGTCATCATTATTGGTTTCTGCCAGAAAGAATAAAAATTTTGATTGCAAGTATATTCCGCTGATTATTCTAAATGGGCAAAGTACCCCTGCTAACACATATTGAGCTCCAAATCTCCATGGAGTCTTTTGTGACAAGGAACCTTTTTTTTTTTAATTACAAATTTTCAAACAGTGCACATAGCATAGATTTGTTGTATCTACTATAAATTTTTAGTTGTAATCTTAACAGAAAACTTTTACTTGGAAAATGTGAGATTACATGTGTAATGTCATTATATTATCCATCATGATGCCATTATGATATAGAAATATTAGATTTGTAAAACCGATGAAGTATACTTCCAATTCCACAAATCCTATTTTCTGAGCTTGCAGATTGTAGTTCGAATACCATTGTTGGATTTGTACACAGAATCGTACTGTGACTCTATCAATGCCACCGCCTTCTATACATGTCAGTCATGGAATTTGGCATTGTTGACATGGCTGTAGGATAAGCATTCTATTCATCATAGAAGTTCCTTATTAGCTGCTTGTTCATTTTGTCAGAGCAGAAATGGTTCTATACCTCTGTTGGATTAGTTCCATATAGCCTTTCCCTTGGATAAATCTCTCACATATTTTCATGCTTAATATAATTATGAAACTGATCAAGGTGATTTTGTTTTCTGTTGTGCAGGTTGATATTTGCGATTCACGGTCTTTCATTGGTGGAAAAGTGGGCTCATTTGTAGATAAGCATGGGAATCAAATCGAGATGGGACTTCATGTCTTCTTCGGTTGCTACAATAGCCTTTTTCGCCTGATGTAAAAGGTGTAGTCCCCATCCTTTGTCATAAAACTCATAATCTCTGGACCCAGAAATGTGAACCATCTCCTGTGAGTTGAGGCGATGGGTTAATTGACATTGGAGTAATTATTTCAATGCGATTAGTAGCAGTCCTTGTGTTTACTTGCTCTCAATTTGAATTGCCTATCCTGAGATATTGATGGGTTAATTGACATTGTAATAAATTCTTTAAAAGAATGGACGAGAAACCATTTCCTCTTAGGAACAACCATATGGCTGTTTTTGTCATTTCTGTATTGAAGTTTCAGTTGGTAGTTAAGCTGTCATTTCCATTTAAGCAGCAAATATAACAAGACACTTTACAGGCCTCCTCTGGAACTTCTTCAGATTCTTCCTGCAAAGTCGACAATTAGAGTTATGCTACCAAATCCTCATGCCAGATGCACATTTGATATTGTTTTTAAGTTTATTCTGAGTACTTGCTTCCTTTGAAACAAACTGTAGTTTATAGTAGCTATTCATGTATGGTTGTTGAATGGATGTCTCCTAGATGATATTTTCTTCTTCTGTTTCCAAAATTACAGCACCATATCTAAGTTGAAGGATATACAAACAGGGGAAATCGTTGCTTCAAAAGTGATATTAATAGGTTCTTTAACAAAGGGGGTATTGTTGCTTCGAAAGAGATATTAATAGGTTCCAAAATTCATGCATCTCTTCTTTTTTATTATCCTTTCCTCAAGTTCTAAACTTAAAAACACTTCATGGATTGACCACCAAAATCTTATTTTTTTTAGTTTAGTTTGGCCCAGCATTTGCTAACTACACACACACCTTTACACGTATGCACAGGGGTCATGAAATTCCCCTTGGATGGCCAGCAAATTTTACTTGTTTGTGATTCTTTTCCACGTGCTGGCTTCTTTACACGCCCAGCCAAGACTCGGTGAGTTTCGTATCCCTGACTCAGTGGTTTGTACAAGATTTCATAAAGGTATTTAGCAAATTTGAGTTGAATCGGCATGTTTTCAATTGTGCTTGGGTCAGGAAGCTATTAGATTCTTTATGAATTGCTTGTGGTTTTCTAACTAGGGATTGGGTGCGGGACTGGCTATTGGCTTGTATTCCGGCATCACATATGGCCTACAAGAAGCTTGGGGAGCTCATGATTGGGTAACTTTCACATGCTTTTATTTGTCCACTTTTTTATCTTAAAGATTCGATTAGTACATGTGTGGACCCATGCATGCATGTGGGAGGCATGATCTTCAGGTGGGGCCCATTTAGAAGTTAGGCAGGACCATCCATCAGTTGGGTCAAAGTACAAAAACCAATGAACAGGCCCAAGTCTTGTTAGCAGACCACCCTTTGTTTATTACACTGGTGTTGGCTTCTTACAGTGGCCCACAAATCACAACAATTTCAAGTTACATGCAATGACTAAATGAGTGAATTTCCTGCAGAAAAACAATGTGGTGGCAGGGGCGTTGACAGGAGCGGCATTAATGCTCACTTGCGAGGACACCTCTCATGAGCAGGTTATTCATTGCGCCATCACTGGAGCAGCGCTCTCAATAGTTGTGAATCTTCTCGCCGGGGTATTCTAGATCTTACTCATCTTTGTTTAGTCTCCTTTGAAATCTCTGTCTATATGGGTTTTGGGTCCTTGGAGAGAGGAAGTTCTTCCTTCATATGAGGCATGTGATGTTTGGAACTTTGAACAATCTTTCTTTTAAGAACCTGCATTTCCTTCATTTTGACCAGGTTTCGACTAACTGGGCATCTGAGTTTCTTTAGGAGAGGAGATGATCTTCTAGCAAGATTTAGACAACAGCATATTGTTTTAAATAAGCATCGTATAGTACATATGAGAAAATACTATTTGCTTAGATTGCAGATGGAATCTGATGCATGTTTTTTCTTTAAAATTCGTAGTATACTTGCATTATCACTTTCCTTGCTAGCGAAATGTACCTTTTCTGTTCTTAATGAATAGCTACTAATTCGTAATTTGTGCAAGCTTGCTGATTTCCTTGTTTGGAAGTTCTTTGCTCAACTAGATATGAGTTCTAGGCCAGTTCTTCGCATATTCACTTATGGCCACAACAAAACAGGTGAATTATAGTTTTCCTAGTTGCATCATGTAATTTGTACAGTTCAATAGAATGATCTAAACTATTCATTGAGTTTAGAACACATTTCAAGGGGTGCCATGTAAAAATAAGACTGATTGCATGATACTAATCTACCTAGATTCAAATTTTTTTCAGCTTATGAAGGCCTCTCTAAACCAGCCCTTTGCATTGCAGATATTGTCTATTTGTTTCAAAATATCTTTTTAAACAGTAGTTTCTCTTATTCTCTTCTCCATTTCCTTCTGCTCTTGATTTGCAGCCATGTCTTTCCGAATGGTAAGATTCTTCTGATCCTTAATTTGCTAGATATTCCCTCGTTGAGAAACTGTGATTCTTTTATATTTGACTTCTTTTAGTATCTGTATTAGTTTTTTTTTTTCCTTCATGTCTCTGCAGTTGAAATATAATTCGTGTTTATTTTTTTGATGTCCTTTATTTTTTTAATGTTCTTGTTTGACTTTTCCTTGTATACTTATGTTGTCCAAGAAACAAGTAGATTTTGTATCATTTATGGTTTGCTCTAACCTGAACTGAATTTTTTTTCCACATGAAATTGAAAGTCCTTCTGGATAGTGATCCCGTAGAATTAGGATTAAGCTCTAATCTCGATTTTGATGACCCAATCTATTGGACCAAGCCCTACTCCTCTTTCTCCCATGCATTTATACCTTATTTATTTGGACAACTCATGCGTCCTTTCATAGAAAAATTGTGCAACATTATAAGGATTTTCCTTTTCTCAGGGGCTGTGGGTACATCTCACTTGAGAATCTATTATTTTTTGCCAGGACTTATCCGGTAAGCCAGACCAGATTTGTTCCTTCGTCTTTGTAATTAATTTCTCACTAGCATGTTACTTTTGTCATCATGTTATTTTATTTTAAGCTGAGTTTGTTGTCAGATTTTTGCTTTGTTGATTTATTACTAATTTTATGCAAACTCAAAATGAAGGCTTCTTTTCAAAGGTCATTGTTCAAACTTGGAGGGAAGCGAGCCATGTGGGAATACCCATTTGCTGTTGCAGGCATTAATGTTTCATTTATGCTTATTCAAAGGAGAGTTGCATCAAAGTAAGAGAGAATCACGCTCTCCAACTAGCACAAGTGCAGACCTTAAAGGTGCATACCTTAAAGGCTGAAATAGATAGATACACCGAATATACTGGAAAATCCTCTATAGAGTTGGAAAAGTTGAGACTGCAAAAACAAATTTACTTTTGAGGTATGTTGCTATCTTTTCCTAAATTTTTGTCTTGTTCAAGATTCGATTCGACAAATATGGCATGTGATTTTGATCTTCTTTTACAAGATAGATGCTCCTCTCAGAAAGAAGAAACAAGAAAACTACAACATCAACTAGCACTTACAAACCAGAAATTGCAGTTTCCTTTATTATGCTCTATAGCTTTTTTTTAGATTGTACAAATCCTTCATGACTTTAAAATTAGCCATTTTAAGTATCAAAAGAATTTTTATTTATTTATTTATTTATTTATTTTTATTTTTATTTTTTTGAAATGTATGTTTGCACAAATCCTTGGATTGCCACTTCACATGCTTCAGCTAGACATTGCTTTATTTTGTTTGTTTTTTGTATTATAGGCTCAACAATTGGGTTTGGTTTTCGCAATAAACACGGCAAACTATCTTAGCCTCAGAATCTCTCTAGATTGAGCTGATTATGCCTCCCTTACCATTCGTAGCCCCGCTTGGTCTAGAACGAGCTTCCCTTGGGTCAGGAGTGTATCGAGCATATCAAAAAACCAGGTGAGTCAACTAACAACAGTCCCCCATATGTATGTTCAAATGTCACAATTTTTTTCACTGTTTTGATAGTTGATTGTTGTTGTTTCAATCTATTCACATGTTTTTGAACTTGATTTTTACTTGTTGCTTGTTAGTTAGGTACATAAAAGGCCATCGCATTGTGGAGCTCTTCATCTACTTTACAGACTTTCATTGAATTGTCTTTTTATTTTGAAGTCTTCCATTGTAGATTTTATTTTTTATTGTCAAGTTAATGTTTCAAATTACATCATGGTTGTTTTTACTATCTTTTGATTCTTAAATGAATTTGGCTTAAATATATTTGTTTCTTTATTTATTTATTTTATTTTTTTACAACAGGTTTTTTGGTTTAAAATCATTCCGAAATAAGAAAAAATACTGTTTCAAAATATGACCGTTGGCACTAGAATGATTTAAAACCGTTCCTAAAATTCTGTACCTAAAATTTGAAACGGTACCCAAAACGGTTCTGAACCGTTCCTGAATTTTTGCGACGCCTCATTTAGGGACGGTTTAAAACTGTTCCTCAATGACGATTTTGTAGTATATACAATTTCTTGTATGGGGGGCTTTGCATGGATTGAGTTTGGAATTCTAACAGTCACATTTTTTTCTTCATGCTTGCTTCATTGCAAATAGGCTACGACTAAAATTCCATGAAGCTCTAATCTTCCCCAGTTGCAATTCAATCTTCAATCATCTCTTTTTTTCTTTTCTTTTCTTTTTTGTAAACACTTTAAATTTTTAATGGTACTTGGATTTTTATCCTGTAAACAAGGAACTTTGTGCCTTGTTCTGACTTCCATTTTTATACTAACCATTGTCAATTACTTGTTAGGTTCTGCGAGGGGATAATAGTGCTCTTGCAAATGGCATTCGCAAAGAAATGAAGGTAATTAATACTTAAAAATTTTCTGATATATTTAATGTGGATTTAATACAAAAGTTTAATCAAGCATTTGCTTTGCCCCGTTTGATTTACATGTGGGACTGCCTTAGGGATCCTTTGTTCATATGGGGGGCCTTATGGCAGATAAATGATACCCTGAAAATCTTCCCATTATATGTTCTTAACTGTCCAATCAGGCCCTGTTAAATGCATACAATTCGTGTTATTGTTATTTTCGTTTGGTTCGTGGTATCATCTAATAATGGAGACATTGGGGCATATTCCATCCGTTGATGCTACCCTGAAGTACAGTTCAGGTTGTTGAAAGGTGGCCAACGCCTATATCCTTGCTAGGTCGAGATGGTTTCATGAAATTGAGCATCATATGATACCTTATTGATGATAATCACTTTTTTTTATCACTAATAAAGCTCTTTTGAAGCCCAAATTGCCATGACGTGATTTGTTGGTGGTCCACCTGAATTTTATTATGTTTGCTACTTGCATTTTTAGGGAAAAAGTATTCTAAGCAAGGTTTAAAGTATCACCCAAAACCAGCACATCACCCAATGTATACCAGTATTGTCTGCGAACTACACAGCTATATCGGCCCATATCAGCCCTAAATTTCGTGCATTTATCAAGGTTTAAAGTTCCTAAATCTGACCGTTCACCACATTAAGAACGGTTTAAAACCGTTCCTAAAATGTGACCATTAGAACTAGAACGGTTTAAAATCGTTCCTAAAATTTCATTTCTAAAATTTGAAACAGTACCTAAAACAGTTCTGAACTATTCCTGTTTTTTGTGATGCCTCATTTAGGAATAGTTTTAAAGCGTTCCTGAAGCATTTAGGAACGGTTTAAAACCGTTCCTAAATGATGATTTTGGTGTACTAATGCTTTTGAATGATATAGAAAAGTTGATAGACAGTGTGGATCTAACACATAAATCATAGTGGGCTCAAAAAAGTGCCCAATGTTAAAAGTTGGGATGTGTATAACGGAAGGGAGAAAATCTGTCGCAAAGGACAATTTTGGATTTAAAAAAATCACGTAGCGCATTCTTGATTCTCCATTAAGCTAGACTCCTATCATGGAAAATTTTCATCATAAAATGGTGAAGCACTTTCCTTCTTCCGTATTAACAAACACCACCAAACATGGAACATTTTCCAAATTCCGCTTTAAGTACAAAAATTGATCGTTAACGAACAGGCTCTAAGAGTCTTCAACCATACATTTGCTTCATAGATGCTAGGTCAGCTGATGGTGTAACATCCAACCCGTTCATCTAGTGGAACTGATCTAGTTAATGTTCTGGACAAAAACGGATCTAGTCCATTCATCCATGTGGGCCACGATGTTAAAAACATGCAAGAAAACTTCAATAACGTCTTCAGCCATACATTTGCTTCATAAACTGTGGTGCACCTGATTCGTGGCCAACCTGATTCTTGGGTGAGATCATCTCTCTGGTGAACGGCCTATATCTAGTACTTATAAGGTGCCATGCCTACACGTGTGGCCTATGATGAGTTCTCGTACTCATCTTCCAATGATCCCAACCGTTATATGCATGAGTATCACCTTGTGGTGAAAATTCAGCACAGCTCTAGATTGGATTATTTCAACTTTTGAAAACTTGGCATGAGGGTGAGTTTTTTCAGGCATACCAATCCAAGGGGAGCCCATTACAAGAGGCCAAAATCCAACCGCTAGAGTCTTTGTTCAGTGAATGCAAACTGTGTATTAAGGAGTTATGAGCCTTAAATTACTCATATATATGTATTTGACATGGGACTTATAGTATTTTATTTTATTTTTAATATTAGATTTTAATTTATCTTTTTTTTATTATTATTAAAGTGTTACATGGATTGGTTAATACCTCGTTAGGTCTTACCTAGAGAGGAATAATCCTGTCCGGGGATTTGTGGTGCCCACTGTGATGTTTATGTTCTATACACTGTCTATCCATTTTGATAGATCATTTTAAGGCATGAACCTAAAAAAAGATAGATCTCGGCCGCACCATAAAAAGCAATGAGGATTAAAAACATATGTTGAAAACTTCTTAAGAGCATATAAATTTTGAATAAACTAATATTTATATTCCCTTCATATAGGTCGATGTGACCTTAAAAACAGTGGAAAATAAACATAATAAGAGGCTCTATAAAGTTTTCAACTGTAGGGATTTAATTCACATTGCTTCTTGTGGTATGGACTATTGGAGCCTTTGATTTGCCTTCTTTTTTGAGCTCATGCCTTAAAATGATCTACCAAAATAGATCATTTGGTGATCACGATGGGCCTAAAGATCTCCTGACATGACCATCTATATCTAAACAGAACATAACTAGGGTAGTACCGAATAGGCTCCATTTTCATTGTATGTTTAACATTTAAAGATGCACATTATGCTTTTTCATTGGTGAAATGTCATCAATAAATGAAATAAGTTGAATTCCTATGATACATTGTTCATATTTCTACTGTGTTGCTATAAAAAAAACATGGTAAAGAGACTTGGGTGCCTAAATTCAATCTCAAGTTGAGTCAGAACCACCTGAGTAGGGATGAGTTGGCCTGACTCATCTGAGTCAGAGGGTGAGTCATCACGCTGACACAGGGTGTTGAACTAGATCCAATCAAACCAAGACTGAGTCAACTCAAACGAGTCACACAAGATTCATCTTAGAAACTGTTATGGGAAAATATGATCCGACCACCTTTAAGGTCTGCTTGGCCTAACTAACGATTATGAACGGCTCGACCAACCTACCTTCAAGGTCAGTTCAGCCAGAAAAGTGATCATTCTGGAGATACTTCACCAAAAGTAACCAACAAGCAAGATAGGTCCGAGCCATGACTTGGAATAATGTAGGCCCGAATGGATCAGTCCAAACCATTCTCGGGTAAGTGATCAGGTCATGCCCTGATGACTCCAGCCTAGGCCGCCCTCAACCAACTTAGCATAGCCCGAGCTCGGTTCAAGAAAGCTCCGCTTGGCTCGTCCTCAGTCAACCAGCTGAGTTACGTCAGTTAAGCTGAGCTCACTCCAGTAACACATGATAACATTAATTGCTTTGTCATGATCATGGGATAATTGACAACATCACCACATGTGCAGTTCTCACCTAATGGTTGAGATTGTGCCGAGATTAGTATACGCCCACGTTCTATCAAATAATATAAATAAGGACTTCATCTAATGGGATAGTTATGCAAAATCTCTCACCCAAAACCCCATCCATACTACTTAGACCCAGATTTCTGCCTAACTTTGGCATCAGAGGGTCCCTTGCTCTAGCCAGGGTCTCCATTGTCATTCGTCTGTGCAGTTGCTCAGATATAAGAGCTCAGAGAGGGTGAATCAAATTTTTGCATCAATGGAACCATGGCATGGACAGGTTGTTCCACCCAACCAAGCGCGCATGTGGATGGGCAGGTCTCCACACGTGCAGAATAGCAAACCTCTCCCATTAGATTCCATGTGAAAATCCTTTTACTATCTGTATTACTGAAATGTAAAATACAACTCCATTTCACCATGAATTACAAAATTGCAACTTTATTTTATGCTATTTTTCCTAAAATGCCACCCATTTCTTCAAATGACCCAGTACATTTCCGACTGAGTTGCATCCCCACCATCGCACGTGACAACGAGTTACACGAGTTCTGAGAAAATCTCTAAAAGTGGCCCACCCACCCTCCACACGTGTGATAAATGGGCTCTATTTGCCATCTTGTCTTTCGCAGGCCCCACCATCCTCTCTGGGCCACACATCCATGCACGCGTCACCAAGTCTTCTTGTCCCGTTCATATTGCATACACGTGTGCCGTACACACAGCACCAGTGCAGCTGGCATGCACGTGCGAACAACATCTACACGTGTGCTTGAACAGTCGAGATGGTTGTGCTGTGCACACGTGGGATGGGCATGATCACTCGAGCTATTATCGTGTCCGTTCACTTCGTTTTCACACGCGTGCACATGTGCAGCATGTGGTGTCGAGTCCCCATCAGAAACGTGCTTCTCATGGCTACATCCAATGCTACTCGTGAGGCCTCCATGCACGTGACCCGAGCACATCACGTTATCTTTCTCACATGGACCCGATCCAACCTGTGGAAATGCTCTTCCTTTCCCACCGACGATTGAAATAGCATGCTCGTGTCTCACGTGCGTCCCATCTTTCGAGCAATCATGAGAGAGATCAGTCCTTGAGGGCAGTCTGGGTGGACCGTCGAGATGGTTGTGCTGTGCACACGTGGCATGGGCGTGATCGTGTCCGTTCACTCCATCTTCACACGTGTGAACATGTGCAGCCTGTAGGGTGGAGTCCCCTTCACAGCCGTGCTTCTCATGGCCACATCCAATGCCACTCGTGTGGCCTCCATGCACGTGCTTTTAATGTTCACATCCATTGCCACTCGTGTGCCCTCCATGCACGTGCTTCTCATGCCCACATCCAATGCCACTCGTGTGGCCTCCATGCACGTGACCTGAACACATCACGTTATCTTTCTCACATGGACCCGATCCAACATGCAACAGAAACTGGCCAAATAACACTCATGTCCAACGACATTCGTAAGATCCCACAATCTATCCTGCTTGCAAGGATTACTCACCGTAAGATAATCGAGAACGTTGGATTATCAATTTTCATAAAGATCCCCATCCTCGTCCTCGCCTTTATGGGCCACCCACTTCTGTGGGCCGCAGTCCTTGCTGACGTCGGTACCTGTTTGTTGGTGATCTTCAACAGTATGTTACTCTTAAGAGGGACTACCGTACCAAAACAACGATGTAACAAGTCCAGCCACACATCCAACGGTCAGAAATCGCATGGGTGTTGTAGTAGGGGCCACACCAAAGGCGCATGTGGTCCGGACGATCATCACCATTCGACTCACGTTAGCCGGCAATGTTGTTCAAATGGAGGTGGGCCGAACACATCCGACGGTGGGAAAGGAAGATCGTGTTTGCAAGTTGGATCGGGTCCGTGTGAGAAAGATAACGTTATGTGCTCAGGTCACGTGCATAGAGGCCACACGAGTGGTAATGGATGTTGTGGTGCGGACTCGACCCCACATGCTGCAGATATCCACATGTGTGTAGATGGAGTGAATGGATACGATCATAGGTCATGTGATGATGCCCATACAGCCTGTGAACAGAACAACCATCTCGACCGTCCATCCACACCGCCATGCGGGCATGATTGCTCGAAAGATGGCACGTACGTGAATAGTGCAAGACACGAGCATGCTATTTCAATCGTTGGTGGGGAAGGAATAGGGAAATTGACCATACTAGCTTCAAAGTTTGGGCAAATTACCTAGAAAGCTACGACATTCCATATATCTTAAAAGTGGCTTTCGAACAAGCTTTCGAAAATTACTTGGACCAAAATGCCGTTATCCTTGTTTCAGTTGTTACACAGTTTTTTTGGGAATAAGAAGTTATGTCATATTTAATGCCAATAAAGTAACGTGTACGGAACCTTTTTTCGCGCGTGGGCAAGGACCAAACTTATGGGGATCGTAAAAGCTGGTCACTACCGGGGAGGCTCGTCACCCTCACGTACATCAATATGGGCCCCACGAGTTTGGTTCATTACTTTATTGCCTGCACCCAGTGCCGGTTGTGCCGTACTCACCTGAGTCAGCCGAATTAGTCCACCAGTTGGCCAACCATGAATGTTCAAAATGTAAGTCACACCTGCCTGAAATTGAAGCACCCTATACCTTTGAGAGGCCAATATTAACCGTTAATGATATGATCCCCAAGACTCATGAGCTGGGCATGGTGGAATGGGATACTGTTTCCGAGTTGTCGACCTACACTGGGGTGACGAGCCTCCCTGTAGTGACTAGTGAGCAACCAAGTCTCGGGAGCTGGGCATGGTGGAATAGGATATTCTGTCCATGTTGTCGGCCTATGTTAGGGTGACGAGCGTCCCCGTAGTGACCAGCGAGCACAGGAGGTGATAGGTCCTTGTTCGAACGGCCCCCATTAAATTACCACGACGCATAAAACATGAAAACCACGACCCATCACGAGCTCTGGATCAGGCTGATATTTAGGCCCCACGAGTTTGGTCCTTTCCCAAGTGCGAAAAAAGGTTCCGTACACATTACTTTATTGGCATTGAATACGACATAACTTCTTATTCCCAAAAAAAACTGTGCAACAACTGAAACAAGGATAACGGTATTTTGGTCCAAGTAATTTTTGAAAGCTTGTCCGAAAGCCACTTTTAGGATATATGGAATGTCGTAGCTTTCTAGGTAATTTTCCCAAACTTCGAAGCTAGTATAGTCAATTTTCCTATTCCTTCCCCACCACCGATTGAAATAGCATGCTCGTGTCTTGCATTATTCACATGCGTGCCATCTTTCGAGCAATCATGCCCGTATGGCGGTGTGGATGGACGGTCGAGATGGTTGTTCTGTTCACAGGATGCATGGGCATCATCACACGAGCTATGATCGTATCCATTCACTCCATCTACACCCGTGTGGATATCTGCAGCATGTGGGGTCGAGTCCGCACCACAACATCCATTACCACTCGTGTGGCCTCCATGCACTTGACCTGAGCACATAACGTTATCTTTCTCACACGGACCCGAACCAACTTGCAAACACGATCTTCTTTTCCCACCGTCGGATGTGTTCGGCCCACCTCCATTTGAACAACATTGCCAGCTAACGTGAGTTGAATGGTGATGATTGTCCGGACCACATGCGCCTTTGGTGTGGCCCCTACTACAACACCCATGCGATTTCTGACCGTCGGATGTGTGGCTGGACTTGTTACATCGTTGTTTTGGTACGGTAGTCCCTCTTAAGAGTAACATACTGTTGAAGATCACCAACAAACAGGTACCGACGGCAGCAAGGACTGCGGCCCACAGAAGTGGGTGGCCCATAAAGGTGAGGACGAGGATGGGGATCTTATGAAAATTGATAATCCAACGTTCTCGATTATCTTACGGCGAGTAATCCTTGCAAGCAGGATAGATTGTGGGATCTTACGAATGTCGTTGGACATGAGTGTTATTTGGCCAGTTTCTGTTGCGACCGTTGATCCTGATATGCCCATCGAGATGCCGATATCGGCCGTTGCTAATGCCGGTGCGTCATTCATACCGTCTCCGACCATCGCCGTTGGTCCGTCATTCTTGAACTCTTTTATGATCTTCACCTTCTCTTCTGGTAGGAGATCGGCGTGGATGGCCCCGATCGCATGGTTCAGCTGCATTACACGTGGGAAACAATCAAGTGTGAAAAAAACAGTTATAGTAAAATCTAGCTATGGGTGTATCTTTTCTACCAATCAAGGCTAACTTCAGATGGAGGTGAGGTACAAGCCTACTAGTTTGAACATTTTAGGTAAACTGATTGGCTACTCAGTGCTCTGTGGGCCCCACCATGATGTATGTATTTCATCCATGCCATCCATCTATTTTTCTAGATCATTTAATAGTATGAAATAAAAAATGAGGTATATCCCATTCTCAAGTGGACCACATTACAGGAAACAGTTTTGAATGAACATCAACCATTAAAAAATTTTTGGGGCCCATAAAAGTTTTGGATCAAGATGATCTTTGTTTTTTTCCCTTCATCTAGGTCTGTATGACCTAATCAACAGATTGGATGTCAAATAAACAGTACAGTGGGCCTTAGGAGGATTTTAATGGGATATCCAATTACTATTATTTTCACGTGGATCTTCCTAATTGTGAGTTTTCAGTGCATGTTTGATGTAGAGCAGGTCGTGGACACTTTCATGTCCAAGATGGACTAGAGAAGGCCTAATCGAAAGCGGAGGTGACCATCAGAACCTTGCAACAGGTGTATCTTGCATACCAGAGTGAGTTACTTGAAGTACCATATATGATTTTAGAGTTGCTCAGGTCAATTTTGCGATCAGTCCATCAGAAAATACATTTTATTTATGTTTTTACTAGTAAGTATTAGTTTGATAATAACTCTTCGTCACTTGAACTTCAAGAGTTGTGTACAACATGAAAAATGTTTAGAAATATTAAAGTACTCTTAAGCTAAATAGGACACTATAAATAATAAATTTACTATGTGCCCACACAAAAACCAACTTCATGCATAATAAGGAAGTTCCCTGTTAGCCACTAATAGAGAAGTCAGCTATTGGTGACCAGTAGGGAGTTTTCCTGCTCTCCATAGAAATTTCTACACGTGGGGCCCATTGGTTTGGACCATTGAGATGTGGGTCCCACGATGGGTAGACCTTTTAGAAAGAAAAGGGGCTCTTAGAAAAGGTGTTACCTATTTGGATCTGGGAAATTAGGAGGTTGTCATGGACCACAATCACTGTCCTTGTGGGAACAATGACTGAAACTTTCTCAATTCCTTCCAACGGCTGTAGAATCTTCTCAATGAGAGGGACCTCGGATGAACAGCATATGCCCAGTACATCAAAATAGCTCTTCTGGAATATCACTGCCTTGCTTTTATCACTGGCCATCTCTCTATCTACAGATAAATAAATAAAGACTAATTTTATTCAATGAGACATTGAGTTGGTAAAAATGCATGCAATGCAAAAGGATTTTTAGAAGGTCCCAGGTCCAACCAGTTGGACCACAAGTTACCGTCCACCAATCAGTTAACTTCCAACCATTCATGTTTGTACAAAATCCAACCCGTCCAATAGGTTGGACCCATCAAGAGTTTCATCTTATCGATAAATCAACCACATCCACTCATTAAGTGGACCACACTTGCACTTTATGATTGATCAATGAATAGATATTGTTTTCTATTGTGTAGCCTAAATTCAACCCATCCATGGTGGGGCCCACCTATGGGAAGGTAGATGTCACAAGCACATGATTAGTTGGAAGTTATTAACTTGTTAGATCATAAATTATCGTCCAACCAGTTGCAAGATGTGTTACCATCCAACCAATGTATAAGTTTCAACCTGTCATGAATGCATGTGTGCCCATCCAATTGATTAGCCCATCATGAAGATCTCACCTTGTACCAAAATCAGCCCCTTCTAGTCATCAGCTGGGCCACACCATAAGAAACAATTCATAGCCGTTGAAGAATAACAGAATACAATCCAGTTGATAAACGGATGGGTCTGATTTTTGCTTAAGATGATCCTCATCGTTCATGGTGGGGCCCACCCATTAGACAGGTTGGGTGTATCATTGACTATAGTCCTTACTTGGGATGTTGATGCCCATGAAGAAAAAAGAAAAATGAGAAGGAACACACAAGCAAAGCTGTCAAGAGATATGGGAGACTTTTAAATGGTGGGACCGTTGGACCCACTCTCAATGCTGGTGCATGAGATGTACTGCAAATGCATTTTAGAGTGCAGTATATGAGGAAAAACACTGTGATCGGAGCAGTTGCTTTGGTGGGCCATCATATGATAGGTCACTTTCAAAGTAGAGAGGAGTAGACTATCATAATGAACTTGAAAAGGATAGCTTAAATAAGTGGTCCACATTTAACTATTAAAACTGACAACTGAAAGGCGTCTAGCCGCTGCAGTTTTTTCTGTATGGCCCACCAGATTAACGGTCCCGATCATCATCAGTGTAGAGGGAGAGAGAGATGCAGAAGGGTCCCATATGAAAATGATTGGGGCGCAGTATGGGCTATGCATCCACCATCACATGATACGTACCCAATCAAGACCGTCTAAAGCCGAACAATCACGCTGATCAGACAATCCTTGCCATTTGATCATGGCCAGCCAACGGCTGAAACCACGAGTGGTCAAAAAATCCAAATTCAATTGGCAAATGTCCCCCCATAACGGTGAGGATCTTCCCATCAGATCTTCACCCATAGTGGGCCCCACAATTTAGAAAATCCAGATTTCATAGTGCACGATGTAGAGTGGATGCATGTATAAGCATGATCCATAAATTCAGTAAAGAACTTCCAAACCGACCCGGTAGATTCAGTAAGATGTCGTTTAATTAATTGGTAGCCTGGATTCCAGGGCATCTGAGAGAATTTCACAAAAACACGTCCAAACGAGCCCAAGTGAATTCCAAATTCAGTCAATGTCTTTTCTCGTGGAATATCAATGTGTCAAAAATATAAAATAAAATAAAACAAAATTATATATATATATATATATATATATATATATATATATAATAAAATAAAATTATATATATAATTTTATATTTATTTTATATCAAAAATATAAAATAATTATATATATATATTTTTTATATATAATTATATATATATGTGTGTGTGTGTGTGTGTGTGTTGGAGTGATAAAGTCCCCTGATATACATTGATACACCACACTCTAACAGCTTAAGCTTTTATAGTAAATGGTTGTTTGACATAACATTAGAGCAGAAGGTCCTATGTTTTAATATTGAGAGCAGCAAATATGCCTTGCTAATATATTATTCTCCCATAGGAAGTCCTGAAAATCGAGTTCAACACTGTGGCACAGGAAATCAAAATTTGGAATTCAAAAGGGAGGATCCCATAATTCTAAGGAACGGTACAGACTAGTGATGGGGTTTTTTGCCCGTGTTTCGATCCGGTCGTGAATTGTCTCGACCGGTTTCTTTTCTACGACCGGTCGTGGGAGTCGAGTCGTAGCTCGACTCAAAGTCCACTGAGTTCGGACTACTCATTTTCTCGGGGTTCTCGGCCGGTCGTAGGTGACCCAAAATCGTAGGTGGCTACGACCGGTCGTAGGAGGCTAAGATAATCTGGAATTTCCGGGACTAGTCGTAGATTATAATTACTCAATTTGTTACGCGATTTTGTTAATTTGCGGATTTGAGTCCTTTTAAACGGGATGCGGAAAGGAGTTTCCCAAAACTATAAAAGGGGTTGCCTAGGGTTTTTCTAGGTATCACAAAATAGCAAGAGGGTTTCCTAAAGCTTTATAAGGGATTTGCTAAAGGGTTTAGGGCTATCAAAGTGTGGTGAGAGAGAGGGAGAAAGAGAGAAAGCTTATAGATAAGGGACTGCAAAAAATTCGTGGAGGTTCTCTACTTTGCAATCTACATCTGAGAAAGCCGCTTCTATGTCCTGTAATCGGTTAGATTCTCTCCGTTTTCTCTATTTCTCTTATTGTTTATCCACTCTGCGTGAGTGAAGAAGATTGTAACGTTCTACTTCATAGTGGATTGTTGATACGGACGAGGTCCGTGGTTTTACCTCTTTGAGGTTTTCCACGTAAAAATCTCTTGTGTGGTGTGTGATTGATGCTTTGATTTATTTTATTGCTTTATTATCCATAAAGGTTTTGTTTCGGGAGGCTAGATCCTAAGGTTTGTGCAAGGCATCCCAAACAAAGTGGATCAAAGCTAAGTTCATTGAACGGATAGGATCGGTTTGAATTATGGAAGGTGGCTCAAGGATGATCAGCCTCATGGTTCTAATATTGGACCATATGGAAGGTTAAGATGGAGGACTTGCTTTTTGCAAGGACTCATATTCTCAATCTGTGCATATCGTGCAAAATCCAAGGATATGGGAATGATGATGATTGGAAGAAGATGGACCGAAAGCGGTGGGGTTTATTAGACAATGGTTGGATGATTACGTGCGTGTTCCACCATGTGTCTACCGAAACCTCAGAAAGCTATGGCTAAAATTACAAAGTACACTAGTATGAGAGAGAAGTGTAGGTAATAAAATATTTTCGATAAGGCGACTTGTGAATCATGGGAAAGTTCAAGGATGGTGGTTCTGTGGCCGAGCATATGAATGAGGTCAAGCCAATATAGTGAACCAACTCACCTCTATGAAGATGGTCCTGGATGATGAATTGCGAAGGTGCTTTACTATTGCTTAGTTCATTGCTGACGGTTGGGAGACATTGGTGGTGTCTCTAAGTAACTCAGCGATTTGACGGAAAGATATCCATGGAACAGGTAGGTTAGTTGTCTCTTCAATGAGGAGACAAGGAGGAAGTCTCAGATATAATAATAGTTAAAAATCTTCTACTGAACACAGAGGCTCTTGTGACACATGAACAGGGGAGAGGAAAGAACAGGAAGGGCGGGAAGGCCCGAGATAAATCAAGAGGCAAGTCGAGTAAGTAAAAGAGGTTGAATCGTAGTGAAGGAATTGTGGCAAGAAGGGCCAACAAGCATGAATGTTGTGTGGTAAGAAGAAACGACAAGAAAGGAAAAGAGAATGAAGATGAATCATTTCCAATTGAATCGCTTAAAAGATGGCGACATGGTAGTTATTCTTTCTACTTGGATCACGATGTATGTCTCACGGAATATGAGTCAGGGCATGAATGGGTGATAGACTCGGGAGATATTTTTTTCATGCGACTCCATTTCAGGGACTCCTTCATCAAGTGGACCACCAAGTCGGTGACCTATAATTTGTGAAGACAAAAATTTTGGCGTGAATCAAAGAATCGTGGTGGAGTCGGTGATATTTGTGTGAAGACCGATGTGGGTTGCACATTGGTTCTCGGAGGATGTGAGGCATAAGGACCTTCACCTCAACTTGATGTCGACAGAAGGTGGATGATGATGGTATGGTCCGGTTCATTTGGTGGGCGATGGAAGCTCATCAAGGCGTTCATTGATCGTGGCTAGAGAAAGAAGTGTTGCAATCAAGGCAAGATATTCGGTATGTGAAAGGGTGGATTGAACGAACAGAAGATTACTATTGACATGTGGCACAGGCGTTAGGCCACATGAGTGAAAAAGGGCTATATACTATATAGGAAGCGGCTCCTTATACGTATATGGTATGCATCTCAAAATATCTTGATTGTTTATATATAAATATATGACATAGAGTTTCATTCATTAAAGCTGCTTCTCATGTTAATAAAGTGCATACCCCATTAGATTTGGTTTATTCGATGTTTGTGGTCCTATGAGGACAAAAAATTGGGTGGGGCATTGTATTTTGTTACTTTTATAGATGATGCATCTAGGAGGGTTTGGGTTTATGCTTTGAAATCCAAGGACGAGGGTTTGGTGTGTTTAAATTGTTTCATGTTATGGTCGAGAGAGAGAGGGTAGACCATTGAAGTGCATCCGCACTAACAATGGTGGTGAATACATTGGTGACTTTCACGATGCTTTGCAAGTCCTGGGGTATACTTATGGCATGAGCAGATTCGTTCCCAAGACCCCCAAAGCATAATGGTGTAGCGAGCGAATGAATCGGCACCATTGTTGAGAGAATCGGATGCATGTTATCCCATGCGAAGTTGCCCAAGACGTTCGGGGAGAAGCAATGCACACGGCGCTCTGTATTTGATAAACAGTCTCCATCGCCCCGTTGAATGGAGAAGTACCAGAAAACAACCTGGGACAGATCCATCGTACAAAGATCATCTCGGGGTGTTTGGATGCTAAAGGACATCCGTTCACGTACCAAAAGGACGAGAGGTCCAAGCTCGATATGAAGATCGGGCGGTGTGTGTTCTTAGGGTGCGGTGATGAAAAATTCGGTTCTGAGGTTATGGGATCCAACCGAAAAGAAGTTCGTCGGGAGCAGAGATGTGGTTTTCTTTGAATATCGGTGTATCGAAGACATTGGTAAGCTGAGAGAAGAACCGGCCTGAAGTTCGGGTGAGCTAGAGGACATGGATCCGATTACTCCTCCATGGTGCACGATGTTATGAAGGGAGTTCAATTTCTTAAGGTGCAAGGACGAGGGAGTTCCTTCTGCAATGAAGATGGACCGGGAGCGCCCCCAATACACTTGATCCACATGTTGAGCCACGGGTGAGGAGGTCATCTAGCTAAGATAGCTTGCCGTCCAAGAGGTACTCGATCGCATGAGTACATTATGCTAATGTGAAAGCATGGGGAGAGCTTCGATTTCGATCTCGAAGCCCTAGGAGGCCCAGCAATCGACGAGCATAAGGGGAGTGGAGAGAAAGCTATGCAAAAGGAGATGGAATCCTTGCATAAGAACCACAGGGTTTTATGACATGATGAAATTGAATTCTAAGGGCAAGAAAGCTTTGAGCAACAAGTGGGTGGGGAAGAAGATTGCAGGCATGAAGAATTCACGTATGGACGAGGTTCATGAAGGAACCTCCGGACTTGTGGTGAAAGGGTTTGGTCGGAGAAAAGGCATAGACTTCGAGGAGATATTCTCACCAGTGGTGAAGATAACATCCATACGGGTGTTGCTTGGGTTGGCAGGCTAGCATGGATCCAAAGGGAGAGAGCAGTTAGAACACCGCCTTTCTCCATAGTGACTGAAAAAGAGATCTACATGCACCAACGAGAGGGGTTCAAAGTCAAGGGCAAGGAACATATGGTGTGTAACACGAGGAAGAGCTTGTATGGGTGAAACAAGCTCCAGAACAATTACAAGAAGTTCGACTCGTTTATGTTGAAACATGAGTATGACATGAATGGAGTCGGACCAACTTTGTGTGTTCACGCCCAAGTTCTCGGATGGTGATTTCTTGATTATCATTTTACTATTATACGTTGATGACATGCTCATCATGGGAAAAGACATCAAGAAGATTGATCAGTGTTTTGAAACAGGAGTTGGGGCAAGTCTTTTGCGATGAAAGACTTGGGCCGGCTACAGCAGATCCTAGGAATGGAGATAATTTGTGACAGTAATGCACGAAACTTTTTGGATTTCACAAGAGCGGTATATTGAGAAAGTCCTAGAGCGGTTCAATATGAATTTGATGACAGGCATGCAATACTCACTAGATGGTCACTTAGATTGAGCAAATCACGTGTCCCAAGACGAAGGCGAGGTGGAAGAGATGCGAGAAAATACCCTACGCGCGTCGGTTATGAAGTTTGATGTATGCTATATGGTGTGTACACACCCCCACATATGCATATGCGGTTGGTATAGTCAGTGGTATCTTGCCAATCCTGGCAAAGAACATTGGGGGACGGTGAAATGGAAAACTACGGTATCTAAGAGGCTCATCCAGGTTGAGCCTATGCTATGGTGACGGTAAACCTGTGTTAGAGGGCTACACAGATTGATAAGATATGGCGGGTGACATAGACTCAGGAAGTCTACACGGGGTCCACATCGGGGTTCATGTTCACGTTTGCTAGGGGGGAGCGGCTTCACGGCCTTTTTCTTGGCGAGCAAGCTATTTTGAAGGTCGTAGCATTGTCGATGAGAGGCCGAATACATTGCGCAAATCATCCCAATCCCATGTAAAAGATGCTTTGGATGAAGAGGTTTCACATGGAACTTATCACAATCCCAGGGGAGGAGCACGTGGTCTATTACGATAGTCGAGTGCTATACACTTGAGCAAGAATCAACTCGATTCCAAGTCGAAGCACATAGAGAGGAAGAGGTATCCACCTGGATCGGGGATACTTTGGAACAGAAGGTGTTACGGTCCTTGAGAAAGTCCACACGGATGATAATGGGTAGGACATGATGATGACCAAGGCTTTGCTCAAAGGCAAGTTCGAGGTTTGTAGAAACATTGGAGCACCGGCTTGAAGAAGGTGGATCCCTCCGGGTCAAAAGGGAGAGATTTGATGGGCTTTTTGCCCCATGCTCGACGGTATCGTGAGCAGCCCCGCTCGACCGGTCGAGGTACGACCGGTCGTGGGAGTCGAAGCTTGACTCAAAGTCCAAATGAGTTCGGACTATACATTTTCTCGGGGTTCTCGACCGGTATGATATTGTGACCCACGGACCGTGGAAGGTGGTCTACGACGGTCGTAGGTGATACGCATAACCGGTCGTAGGAGGTTAAGAGTTGCCCTGAATTTAATAAAGACTAGTTGTAATACATGTGATTTGTTCACGCGATTTTGCGATATCGGCCAAACCATGGATTTGATCCTTTCGCAAATGGGATGCGGAAAGGAGTTTCCCAAAACTATAAAAGGGGTTGCCTAGGGAAATTTTCTAGGTATCACAAAATAGCAAGAGGGTTTTCTAAAGCTTTACAAGAGGATTTCATAAAGGGTTTAGGGCTATCAAAGGTGAGAGAGAGGAGAAAGAGAGAGAGGAAGCTTATAGAAGGGAGGTTCGCTCGTGGAGGTTCTCTACTTTGCAATCTACATCTCGGCCGCTTCTATGTCCTCGTGCACGGTTAGATCTCTCCGTTTCTCTATTTCTCTTATTGTTTATCCACTCTCGCGTGAGTGAAGAAGATTGTAACGTTCTACTTCATAGTGGATTGTTGATCTGGACGAGGTCCCGTGGTTTTTACCTCTTTGAGGGTTTTCCACGTAAAAATCTCTTGTGTGGTGTGTGATTGATGCTTTGATTTATTTCATTGCTTTATTATCCATAATTCTGGTTTGTTTCGGGAGGCTAGATCCTAAGGTTTGTGCAAGGCATCCCAACAACTAGAATACGACCCTTCCATCAATACATTAAGGTAGGCCCCACAATCAGGGATCCACTAAAGCAGCATACACTTGCTCACGTAAATTTTTGAAGAATTTTTCACCGTAAACTTTGCATTTAGTCGAGTAGCCTTTTTAAACTTTCAACACTTTATTTTTTAATTCTTAACTCTAAAACTTTATGCAGAAGAAAATACCCTTGCTATACAACAAACCTATCTTTCTGAAATCTTCTTTTCTTTGTATTTCTTAGTGAATTTGTTTCATCTCTTCTTGAAATTGTCTCCTCTCTTTCTTTTCTAAACATTTTCTTCCTGAAATTTGTACTGCATTTTCTTCATTTAATATCCACTTCAAACTCATTACGTTGAAGAGAGATTTAAGAGATAAAAAATGAAGAAAATGGTGCCGCCATCCAAGAAGCTATGCATTATAGGTATAATCGAAGAAATTCTCCTAAACCCTAAACTCTATGATTATAAGTACTCAATCAATTTACACTAGTACTTGATTAATTTGCACACCTATTTAAACTCTAAATCATAACAATTTGCACTTTATATGAGTTCTTGGTCAATTTCACTGAGTTCTTAGTCAGTTTACATGAGTTTTCGGTCATTTGTGTGAATTCTCAATCAATTTCACCGAGTTTTCAGTCAATTTTACCTCCTAGTGAAATACGAGTTAAAGAAAAAAAAAAGTGTGTTAAAGTGAAACTCAATTTAGATCCCTTTGAAAGATTGTAAAAAATCCTTATGGATAAAACTCAAAAAATTCTAAGTTTATCAATATGGCCGATTTGAAGCAATGAGTAGAATCTTGAGAAAGATTGTATATGTAAAATGATAATAATGGAGATTTTCATAAGAAAAATGAATAAAAGAAGATGAGTTTTCAAGTTTTTGAGTGTAATTGAATGAAATTAATATCACCCTAAAAACAATGATGTTTTCATTTAAAAAGAGTTAATTGTACAACATAGTTTAAAAAATGAAAATAAAAATTTTAAAAGTTTAAAAAATTAATGAGTTAAAAGTGAAGTTCGGAGTGGTAAATTTCTCTAAAAATTTGAATGGAACTTAGCTAAGCCCTTATCCGTGTCCAATAAAGCTCGTGTACATGCCACACATGTGCCAGCATAGCAAGGAGGTCTGACATCCAATCCATCCATTAGGTTGGTCCGACCTATGGATGACTTACCAAAAATAAATACAGTTCACTCAGCAGGTGGGCCCCAATATTGGAACCAGATGGACGGATTAAAAAACTCCACCAGTCAAGTTTTTCACGGCTGTTCATTTGTTTTTGCAAGCTGTGACCCTGTGTAACCTGATTATTGGGAATCAACCTGATTATTGGGATGGGCAAAAAAACTGATGGATGGATTGTATATCTCGGAAGCAACATCCCATGCTGGCACGTGCGTGGCGTGTACATGAGCTGTATTGCACACAAAAAATGCAACTGAAATAAAGCAAAGTACACTAGCCAATATACGACAGAAGTGTAGTAGATTCCTACAAATATTCTGACCATTTTAAAAATACGGTGACTCTTTGACCGTGCACATGGGAAAGTTGCATGGTATCCAGGCCACTCAAATCACTGACCCAATTGCGGATGGAGGAATCCAAGCCACTCAAATCACTGACCCAATTGTATATGGAGCATCTTGAAAAGATTACACTGAGAAGGTGACAAAAACCATATGAATTGGATCTTGAAATTTGGACCAATCACTATTTTACTTTTAACCAGTGATTTGATAGCCATCAAAACAATGGACAGGATTTCTAGGTTAGTGTGATTCTAGATATATGTGCCCTACAATATAAATGGTGAGGATATCCAGATATAATAATAGTTAAAAATCTTCTACTGAACACACGGTAGTGAACTATCGTGATAATCTAATTCATGTAACAAAGGAGCCAAGGAAGAAATATAAAGTTGGTGTGAATGGAGGAATTTTGTAGAAGTAGGTTGGTAAGTTAAAGACTCGTAGTGAAGTGAATTTTCTGTAAAAATAGAGGATTACAAACCACATATGAATATCAAATCAACTAAAAAAAAAAAAAACATCAGCTAATGGATTCATTATCCAATTGAATACTTTAAAAGATAAGCACGTGTATATTATAATATAAATTAATTATATATTCTTGGAAAAAGAATTAGATTTTAAGTGAATTGATTCAGAAGCATGAATGAAGAAAAAAGAAAGAAGATATTCCTTCTCTACCATAGACAAGGCATGTGTCCATTTCATCGGGACTGTTAATCAAGTGGACCACCATGTTGAGGGACCATAATAACCCAATAAACAAACCACCTTAGGCATCGATCAGTGCCTTTTGAATCGATTGTTAAAACATGAACATGGGTCCAATTTCAATTGGCAAAAATTGCATTTGTTTGAAGGCTAGGATTGTTTGAAAGCAGTTTCAGGAGGTATGGTCCATCCCATCATGGCCCACCATATGGACGTTCTGATAACACTAGGCGTCTCCCACTGTTGTGGTGGAGAAAATGGAGCTTATAGACAATCAGTATCAGATATTAAACAGCTGAAATAGAGGAAATGAGAAAGAACAGAAGATAATTTGAATCAGATTGCATTCATCATTAATGGCGTTTGGACGAAAGGAATATATATATATATATATATCGAGCTCATGGGAACTTCCCATTAGGTCGAGCTGTGTGGGCCCCACTGTGATGCGTGTCGACCATCTACCCCATCAGTCAGATGCATCATTCCATGGTGGACCTAGGGCTTAAAAATAAATTCAATCCGTGACTTGTGTGGGCCACACCACGTACAGAAGTTGAAAGGGGCTACCCTCCATTAAAACATTCATAATCATTTTTTGGGCCCACCGAGATGTGGTTCATAAATCCAGCCCATCCATTATGTGTGTCCCACTTAGACGAGGGTTCAGACCAAGTTTCACCTGCATCCAAATTGCAGGTGGGTCCCACTAGTGCTTTTATATGTTTTTGGCATGTATACTTATGGTTTTAGATGGTATGGCCCACCTGAGTTCCGTATACGGCTGATTTTGGGCCGTCCAGGCCCACGATGGAATGGTGCATCTGGTGGACGGTGTTGATGTTCGAAAGGAATCACGGTGGGGCCCACACAGCTCGACCTCATGGACGACCGTAATACGCTCGAGCTCATTGTACCTTTTCCCTATATATATATATATATATATATATAGAGAGAGAGAGAGAGAGAGAGAGAGAGAGAGAGAGAGAGACGCTCTCAATTCTCATCTAGAACAGAGATAATTAGCAGAAGATGGAGATGATTCCAGAACCAACAACCCAAAACAAATTAAAGTACAAAGATGATTTTTTAGCTAAAACAATCAGTTCCGTTCCAAGAAGTGATATAAGGGCGCGTTTGGATGCTCAATTGAACTGAATCACAATTCTTTCGACTAATTGTGTAGGAAATTCTGCGGATTTCAAGTCCAACTTGAAATGATGTTACCTCAATGTAAGGGTTAGTCCATCAATATAAATCCAGTGGAATATCGACGCACCTTTCCAAATTTAGATCAAAGCCTGCTTAGAAAAACCTGAACTGAAATCTTTAAAACTGAAAAATCTGATTGGAAATCTCCAATTTAGAGAGAACATATCAATCCATACAACACTAATGTTATGAATTTCAATTTCTTAATTACAAAGCTACAAAAACCAAACTTCCTGCAATGACGAAAACGCAATGACGAATCAATACAAACACTCCATATTGAAAACAACCATCCAAGAAAATCAAATTTCTAGCTAAGTTAATAGCTTGAAATCATTAAAATGAGTTATACAGATCACCATCGAAAGCTGTAACAAGTAAGAATGTGAAAGCATAGGCAAATAACCTTCGATTTCGATCTGAAGCCCGTAGGCCGGCCACAGGCAATCGATCGGCGAGAGAGCTGAGAGAGAATTTATAAGGGCAATGCAACCGGAAATGAGTGAGAGAAAATATAGATAAGTACAAAGGACATGCACAGGGTTTTATTATTTTTTAATTTTTGAATTCGTACGTGGAATCGAAAATGAAATGAAATCAATAAAAGGGGGGAATGGAATCCAGGCATGCAAAGCACATGTACACGTATGGAACGTCTTAGCCGTCCATGAAGTGAACCTCACTGTACAACAAGATTGTGGTGGTACGGTTTTAAGGGATATTATCTAGTATAACGCGAATTGCGTCTCCGTGGGGCCCACCGAGATGTAAGTATTTTATCCACGCCGTTCATCGCTTCTATCAGATCGTTTTAAGTTACCATCCTAAAATTGAGGCAGGTCCAGTGGACCACACCAAAGGAAGCTGCAGTGATAATAACACCCACCATTGAAGCCTTTCTAAGGGCCACTGTAATGTTTTTTTACCATCCAACCTATTAATAAGGTCATGTAGACGTGGATGAAGTGAAAACACAAATTTAAGCTTGATCCGAAACTTCTACAACTCCCAAGAACTTTTTAATGGTGGACGTTCAATCCCCACTTTGTCATCCTTGAATATTTTTAAGGATGACATGTCCATGGTTACATTTCATCGGATCAACCGTTCAGATCATTGAGTATGACCCCAGATCAAGGGCTATAGTCCTGATGTATCATTTTACTGTAATAAGTGGCGATTGTATTCTTGCAACTCTCTTTAGATGATGCAATAAAATTTTCAGTTTGTTTTGCTCCCATTTTGGCCGTTGGGGCTGCTATTCGCTCATGTACTAATCAGGACCGGTGCTTTGGTGGGCCACAGCGTGATCGTGGCTTTCGAAGGACTGTTAATTTGGACCCATAACCTGCACGAGGTGGATTTCACACCAGCATCATGGTGGGCACACCTAGCTTTGAACCTGTACAGTTCAATTTGATTTATTTGTATGACAGGCATGCAATTTCTAAGTGCCTGCGTATCATCCATTAGACTCTGTCAGAGTATCAAATCCCGTTCTTTATCAAAATTTCTTGATAAAATCCCTTTCCAAATTTCTTTTTCTGCCGGACGCTGGCTTCGGTTGTTCCAGAACCACCGATCTTGGTGGCCCTATGACCGAGGGGGCCCACATAATGTATGTGTTTTATATCCATGCCGTTCATCCTTTTTTCAGATCATTTTAAGGTATGACTCCAAAAACAAAACAAATCCAGATCTCAGGTGGACCACACCACAGAAGAGAGTGATGATTGAACATTCACCATTAAAAATCTCTACAGCCCACCGTGGTATTTATTTTCCAACTAACCCGTTGATAAGATCATACAGACCTGCGTGAAAGGAAAACGAAAATACCAGCTTGATCCAAAATTTCCCACAAGGAGTTTGTGACGTGGGATTTGAATCACCACCTTTTCCCATGGTGTGGTACAACTGACATCTGGATCTACTTCACTTGTTTACTCATGCCCATCTGACATTTGGATCTACTTCATTTGTTGACTCATGTCCAAAAAAAACTAGATGGACGAAGTAGATATAAAACACATACCTCACGGTGGACCCCACCATGGTGTATGTGTTATATCCACACCGTCAGTTAAATTTTTGCAAAATCATTTTTAAGGATGGGCAAAAACATGAGGTAGATCCAATGCTCAAGTAGACTACACCACAAAAAAGCAATATTATTGACAATTTTTTGAGCCCCAAAAGTTATGAATCAAGTGTCTGTGTTTTCCTTTCATCCATGCCTGTGTAGCCCTTATGGACAGGTTGAATGGCATGTAAACATCATTTTTAGAGTTCCTACCCTAAAATGATATTGCAAGATTGATTGGTTATAACACGCATCATGGTGGCGGAAATTGGTGACACCGATACATCACGAGGTCGGTGATGGCACGTCACACAATCTTCCTCCTGACACGGTAATGGATTGCGTACTGAGTAACTCAGTAGGCTGATCGTACTGAGTAAACTTTGTAGGCCCCACCGTCATTCATACATTGTATCAACTCCTTCCATCCGTTTTATCATAATTTTGGAGCTTTAAACCAAAAATTAATCATATCCAAAGCTTAAGTGGACCGCACCACCTGAAACAGCGTGAATTGAAGTCTACCGTTGAGAGGTTCTTGGGGGCCCACAGAAGTTTCAGATCAAGATAATATTTGTTTTTTCCCTTCATCCATGTCTGTGTAATCTTATGAACAGTTTGGATGACAAAAAAACATCACTGGAGGGCTTAGAAAAGTTTCAATGGTGGAAATCAATGCTTCCACCGTTTCCTTTGGTATGGTGTACTTGAGATTTTGATATACTTCAATTATGGGCTTAACCCTTAAAGTGATCTGCAAAAATGGAAGGACGGTGTGGATAAACCACATGAATTCACAGTGGGCCCAACAGATTTTAATCAGTACGATAAGATAAGAGCGTACCAAGTAACTCAGTACGCAATCCGATTTCTCTTGACACCACCCACCACAGGAAACGGATTGGCTACTCTCCCTGACACTAGCCCGGTGGCTGATGGTCGGTGCTCTGTAGGCCCCACTATGATGTATGTGTTTCATCCATTCGGTTCATCCTTTTTTACGGATCATTTTAAAGCTTGATCTAAAAAATGAGAAGGATGTAAATTTCAGGTGGATCACACCACAGGAAAACAATAGTGATTGGATATCCACTATTAAAATCCTCCTAAGGCCCACTATACTGTTTATTTGGCATCTAATCTGTCGATTAGGTCATATAGGCCAAGATGAAGAGAAAGAATAAAGATCAGCTTGATCCAAAACTTTTATTGCCCCAAAAGGTTTTTAATGGTCGACGCTCATTTAACACATTACCTGTAATGTGGTCCACTTGAGATTGGTATATACCTATTTTTTGTTCTCGTAGCATAAAGTGATCCGAAAAAATAGATGAATGGCATGGATGAAACACATACATCATGGTCGGCCCACAGAGCACCGACCACCTGCCATTGGTGGGTGGTTGGGGAAGTAGCCAATCCGTTTCCACCACCACATAGGTTAACTGATGTGATGGGATTTAATTTGGCATATGCCACTGAGAATGGCGGGTCAAGTACGCAGGTAACATAACAACTTTTGAACTAGGGTAACTAGAATTCAGCTCAAAAAATTTTCAAGCCCCAACTCAATTCAATCTGTCCAGCCGAAGCAAGTGGAGCTTCTCTAAGTCGAGTGGCGTAATTACATTATTAAGAAGAAATACACTATTGGTGCACATTCTACAGAAAAAAGACGAGATTTGACCTTACAGATCTTCCAATTTAGGTTTTTTTTTTTTTACCCGATTCATCCATGATAAGGACATCAGACCAATGGCTTGGATAAACCAATATATATATATAATATATAATATATAGGTATATATATATATATATATATATATGGTCTCCTACGCACCATCCCGCAGGAGACCTACGTACACACCAAGTTAAGCTTTGTTAGAAAGGTGGACTGGGGTGGGCCCATTGTGATGTATTCGAGAAATTCACCCTGACCATTAGGCTTGTGAGAGAAATTAAGCTGTGAGACTCCAACATCAAGTTGATACTTGATTCATGTGGGCTACACGAGGGGAAATAGTGAGAGAGGGGGATGGCTATCATTGACTTTGTACAGGGTCCATTGTGATGTTTATCTAGAACCCACTCCAAACATTATCTACCTTATGAAAATTTATGCATGGGAACCAAATTTTATGCCCATAAGTGATTTATGTGACCTACACCAAGTTAAACAGTTTGGATGGTGGGCATCCCTTGCATTGTTTGGACATATGTGGTCCAACATAAATTATGAATGTGTCTTATGTTTGATCCCTATGGCTATGTTTTCCTCGTACACCATATGATCAAAGTCGATTTCATGTAGACATCACGATTGGGCCATCTCTGGCCCTCTCACCTTGGTTTTCCCACCCGTCTTATGCATGTTTACGGGAGTCTTGCAAGTGGCGACCTATACTAGATAGCGTTGAAACTGTAATGTAGGCCCACCATGATACATGCATGATCCAGATTGTCTATCCATTTTTCCATATCATCTAAGGGCATGAGATCAAACATGAGTAAGATCCAATTCTCAGGTGGACCACGCCACAGGAATTAGTCGTGATTGAACAACTGATATTTGTGTTTTCCCTTCAGCCAAGTCTGCATGACCTAACAACCAGTTGGATAGCTAATAAATGTTACAAGACTCTTAGGAAGTTTTTAATGTGGACATTCAATCACCACTATTTTCCTATGGTGTGGTCCAGCTGAGATTTAGATCTATCTCATTTTCTAGCTAATGCCATAAAATAAGATGGAAAAATGGATGGAAAGCTCGGATAAAAGACATACATCCTTGTGAGACCACAAGCACCAACAAGCAGTGCCCCGGGTTAAGATGCAATCCGTGTCCTGACAGTCATGCCAGGCCAGGGTGGGCCCACAATAATGAATATTAAATCTACTCCGACGGTGAGGTGAGTGACAAAATTTTAGCCATAGATATCAAAAACCACCCACATCCATAATTCAGTTGAGTCATATGAGCAGAAACATTTAAGTGGAGATGGCCATCATCCAAACTGTTTTACTGGGTGTGGCCCACCTAAATCACTTATAGGCCTAAATTTTGGTCTCTATGCATGAATTTTCATGAGTCAGTTAATGTTTGAAGTGGTTTTCGTATAAACATCATGGTAGGCCTTATAAAAATCCAATGATATGCGTCCTCTCCTACTTTTCCTCAGTGTGGCCCCACTTAAATCTTGAACCTTCATATTTTATCAACTTTTTAAGTAAATTTTCATTACAGACTTAATCATCAGAATGGATTTCATGAATGCATCACAATGGGACCTAACCCCAGCCCACTGTGTGGTGATGACTGAAAAAGGGCCAAACCGTCCAAGCGAGGTGGGTCATCCATTTTCTTCCCCGTAATCTCCTCCTTTTCCCCATTCATCCCTCCTTCACCTCCTTATTCCTTTCAAGGACCAAGATGCATGACGAAAGAAGGTCCGGTACTCCTCCTTATCCGCTCACCCACGGCAGGCACACTTGCCACGCGTGTGGTGATGACCGAAAAAGGGCACACGAATTTACCGTGAGCGGAGTTGGTGAGACCCGGATACACCGAGGTGGGTGGGATCCCTGACTGTGGGGCCTACGGTGATGTATTTTACTTATATCCACACCGTCCATCCATTTTTAGAACTCATTTTAGGGTAACGATCTTAAAAATTAAGCAGACTCAAATCTTAGGTGGGCCATAATACAGGAAACAGTGGTAATCGACCATTAAAAACTTCTCGTGGGACAAAAACAAGTTTTGGATAAAGATTGGATGGAGAAAAAAACATTCCGATGGCCCCCATGAAATTTTTAATGGTGAGATTCAATCTCGAATGTTGTATGTGGTATGGTCCATCTAAGATTCGGATCTGCTTCATTTTTGGAATCATGTCGTAAAATGATCCGTCAAAATGGATGAACGATGTGGATGTAAGGCACATACATCACAGTGGGACCCACAGTTAGGGATCCAAAAGCTCTGTGGGACCCACCGTGCTGTGTGTGTTACATCCACTCTGTCCAGATTTAGTTAGGTCCTGAGCCCAAAAATCAATCCAATGCAAAACTCAAGTGGGCCACACTAGAGGGAACAGTACGGATGGGGACACCCACCATTGAAATAATGTTTTATAAGCTTTCCAAGCCGTTCATATGGTGAGCCCCACGATAACGAAGGGGAAAAGGTAAATATCAGACTGATCTAAAGCTTCTGTGGGCCCAAGAAGGTTAGATTGTAGCCATCTGTTCGAACTTTTCCCTGTCGTGTGGCCCACTTCAGTAGCGGATTGACCAGATTTTTTCGCAACCTTCCTAACATGAGTTTGTATAAATGACGGAGTGGATGTGTCTCATCAAAGTGGACCCACCAGAGTTTTTTGTTGCACGGGCTCTGTGTAACGGTTGTTGCAGGAAATTAGCATCTGCCTCCCAGTGTAAACATGTGAATGGACATCCACCATACACGTGGCATGCATTTTTCCAATCCCGACAGTTGAGCTGTGCCCATATGTCGATGAGAGATGGCCCAAATCAACACTGATCAAAGGTGGGCCCCACCATGAATATCACCTGTCTCGATAACCAGGTCCATGCATGTGCTAGCTCATTAGGGGGCCCAGATCTGCATGTAGAATCTGACCATCGAGCTGCCCAGTGATTATGAAGGCGTAGCCCACTTTATGACTGGATTGGACGGCCTCAGGCATGAATTCTGGGTCCTTTTAGCCAACAGTGCCAACCCGAACCCTAAAGAGGTCCCTATTGACAAATAGGGAGCCAAGCCCACCATGGACTGGGCTCAGGCCTGTCCTCAGGCTCACATGTTATTTTCAGGCTTACCAAAGGAGTACAGACGTGCCCTAAAAGTATTTTTATGTGTCTGAGAAGACAAGATAAAACAGATCCGGGTCCATTTTTGAGACTCGTTTATTAAATCATCAGGCTGGTTGGATCTGTTGTCTCTCTGTTTCAACTTCAGTCATGTGTGATCTGTGTGATCTGTTGCCTCTCTGTTTCAACTTCAGTCATGTGTGATATGTGTTGGCATGCCAGAATTAATTATGGGGTTGATTACAACTGAACAACTTTGACCCCAAATGCTAAGATAGACATATATGTCAGACTTAATCGTAAATGATCGATGTCAGAGAAAACTGGTCGCCTATTTAGCCACCCGTAGGAAATTGTTTAAAATAATCATGCAATTATTAGAGGGTAGGGTTCATCCTCTGAGAATGGATTACACCTTGCCTTCTGTATGAAATAATTTTTAAAAATAAAAAAGCTAACTTTTAAGTGCTCCTCTAGCAACCCATGAAAGCAGGATCTCAATCCAACTTCCTAAAATGTACCATTGGTGACAGATCCAAGTGATTCCTCAAGAGGTGCTGGACCTACCATATCTTCTATCACCTGAAAATCAGACCAATCCAGTCATCAAGTGTGGACCACTGATCAATTCTCCTAACCATCCTTTCTTTGTACGCATGGCCCATCTGATGACCATACATACCTGAAATTTGGGCTTTGGCACATACATGGCAGGCCCACCTGAGGAATGCCCTAGGTCTCTCGCACACACATGGCACACTCTCAGCAGTATCCATCACATTCTCAGCAGTATCCTGACCCGATTTAGATATTCCGGCTCAAAATTTTAAAAAAAAAATCAGGCCATTTCACTCCTCTGGCAGGTGATAATGTACTAAACAAAATGGTTGGTTAAAATGATTTTTTTTCTAGTCATCCATTTTATTTTACATAGTGGCCCACCTGTGGAGTGAAATAAACAGAGTTTTGGTTCATGAGATAGAATGAGTGTGGCCCACTGATGGAAAGCTCAACTCTTTCGCACTTGTGCCATATTGACGCATATTGATGGAAAGCTCGGCTCTTTTGCGCTTGTGCCATATTCTACTTTGAAAGGTGCAAAATTCTATAGCGATTTCAAGTTATATAAAATGGAGAGTAAGTTCCGAATTCTCTGTAGCAACTCAGAACTTCCCATGTATGGAAAGTCCAGCCCCTCCTCCCATGATGAATCCATTAAGAATTGAAACCTTGAACCATGTTTCTTAGTTAGTATTGAAAATTTTTGTATTTTACAGATAAAGAAAAACAGAACTGGACTTTGCGCTCCTAAACATGCAATTTTCGATAAGAGTAACCATGAAGAAAATGCCAAAATTAAAGATGTATTACCTGAATTTCCCTGTATGTTGCCAATAAATAATTAAAGATGTATTCATTCCAAGCAAAATTTGCACCAAAACTCCAATGACCTGAAGCGTACAAGTAAATCTATCAAAAGTGGCATGAAAATTGAGGGAAACATCATAAAATGTTTTAGCTGGGATGAAATTATGTTGATGATGATGATTCACTAGTTCTACTTCTTTGTTACCAAAGCATGAACAGAAATAAAGATAAACAAGATTTTGTTTTCAATTAGATCACTCTCTGTCATTGGATTTCGGGAAACCAATAAATTGCTCCAACCAGCTGACAAGACTCTGAAAACAATGGCAATAGAATTTGCAGAGTGTCAGGTGCGGTCAAAGTGATAAGTTTTTCTTTTCCATCTGCAGAGTTGCTAAATCTTTTATGCACAACATTTGATTGATCAATATATCCTAGTCAACTATATAGCGAAATTTATACATTTATAATCTACAGGAGTAATCAGTCAATGAGTTGAGCACTTTACCAGGCGTGCATGGACATTCCCTCAACTAGAAAATGCACATTCCCTCAGCTGGAAAATATGAAGAGAAACATTAGAAAATCAAACAATTGCAATCATGAGGAAAGTTGTTGATGGTTCTTCCAAAACATATACAGGAATTGCAAGGCCCAATGAAAGTAAGGAGCGAGGTTCTTCTTCAAAATTTCAAAGTGTTTTTGGATATGATTAACTGTAGCATGCTCCAAATAATATGCACTCATTTCCTTCCTGCAATGCAAATAATGAACATTATCATTCTAGTAAGAAGTGGAGCAGTATGCTCTAGGAGTGGCATTTACCGACTGAAAAAAAATCATGTTAAAGCAAAAGATTTGCTGAAAAGGAACCCATTCTTAGGTAAGCATACATTGTGGATTGACAGTCTAAACATGTATTGTGATCGTCGACAGACAGTTAGAGGTTTCAATATACAATATATAAATTAATACATATGTATTTGTGTGCTTGTCTGTGGAAGGAAAAAATAAGAAAGAAAAAAGAAAAAAGGACACAGATATGCATACTAGTAGCAAACTTTATATAACTATGTGTTCATGTCTATAGAAGAATAAATGTACATTGTTCACAATCAAGCTTCCTGTATTTATTACAACTAGTAGAAGACTGGCATTTTGTCGAACATGTCAAGTTAACAAAATTTACTGCCTTGCGTATACAGTTTGTGTAATGAGAACTAACCTGCAAATGATGTTTTTCTTAATCCTGCAAAAATGGCAGATAAAGAATTCAAATGAGCATATGTTAGCTAGATTGGATCACAATTAAAAACAGAATGCAAATATGTCAACAGAACTTGATGGAATACTGCATATGCACCACTCCAAGTAATTCACAACACGAGTATACCAGATAAAAGAAGATCAGCAGCAAAAACATCTCTATCAAGGTCTAAAGGGAAAATTAATACATGAAACATGTACATTCTGTATCAACAGCTATGCAAATAAGTAAATGAGATGAATAGCTTAAATATCATGCAATATCGAGTAGACTTGCCCAGTTGCAATCAGTACTGGCGGCCCTAGAAGCGACGAATCCATGGCCAATTCAGGCATGTACCAAAGGCTCATGCATATCAGCAAAGTCGTACAGGCAACTGGTCCATGTCAAAGAAGCCAAACATGGATCATGCAAACCAAAGTTTTGAACAGATTCAGTGTGGCTTGCTTGAGTCATACCAGTTTCTGCAATATGACTAGGACTGACCACTGACCAAGTGAGTCTGGGATTTTAGACCCTGCTACATGCAAGGTCATGTTTATAGAAGTAAAATGATTCAGCAACCTGAGAAAGATATCTATATGATGAAGAAAATGTGAGAATGTTCTGACATTAGCAGTGACATTATCTTTGTAAAACATAGATATCTAAATAGCTAATAAGAAAGAGTGATTTCTATCAATCCATTATATGCAAAGAAAAAGGTGATGACTGAATTGGCTGTGTTGGCACTGACACCTTTTTCCAATAAAAACAATATTAAATTACCATTAGTCACTAGCCAATGGCTCTTTGTATGACACACTTACCCCAAACAGGCCCCATAGAATGAATCGCTCAGTGACTCATTGGAATTGGAACCCATGTCTAATAAAAGAACTACTTGTTCTTCTCACAAAAGAAGCTAAGTAAAAATGTGAAAACTCAGATTTTGAAAAGTTTGCTACCTCCAAACACATTGTTTCACGCAGCACATGTGCCAATCTAGCAAGTGTGTGGGACATCGGAGTGGTGCATAAGTATCATGCAATATATAGCACGATGAGCCTCACAGCACCAACAGCACCTACTTTGTTGGATGGTGGTGGGGTCAATCTGCTTCCACCGATTGAACTTGGGACGTAGATTAAGTAGTGAGGCTCTCACCCCCATCAGCTGTGGTGGGGTGAGTTAGTGAACTTTAATTGGTGTGGCTGTACATTATCATAGATGGCTGGGAACCTTCTATTTTGTTATCGGTTTTCAGCTGATGTAGCTGGGCCCATTTCTTATGGTGCACGGCTTTACCAATCAAATCTCCCTGTGTCATACTGTGACGAGGGCCTCACTACCTAAATGAGATATTGGTCGGTGCCCTGTTTTACATAGGCTGCTTCATGCATTGGCAATCCAGCATGCTAAGAGCCCGAATCCATCGATCCATTATCGAATCAAACAGCTAAATAAATGGTTGCAAGACTAATATTCTTCTGAGATTTATATGTAAATGCCTACATTGACTCACAATGCAACTTATTGCTTGTACCTGAAAGTACTAACAAAAGAATGGCAGTAAAAGCAGATAAAAATAGATCTAATCATCAACTTGAAACATCTATTTGACATGCCTCACCTTGGATTGCTAATCATTCTAAAGAAATGCTTTTGTCACATGATGATAAACATATACAAACATTTTCCAGACATTTACAAATATTTTCATATACCTGAAATCTAAATCTTTCACAGAGGCATGGGCATCAGGCTGATCAAGGACTTCCATACTGTTGGTAAATTGCGGAAGATGAGCCCTCAAGATCTGACGGTCTACACGATAATTGGGACCCTCACAAAGCTGAAGATTGATGCTCCAATGGCCCGTCTATCTACTACTGGAGCAGATTGAACTATTCACACCTCTGATCCTACGGTATATAGTGGTCCCGGATAGCGATCTATGGATCAGATCGTCCCAAGGACAAGCCAAGATGGACGGACTATAACGCACTCTATTTCTCTCTGTATATTCTCTGTGTTTCGTATGATTCGATGCGTTCCATGAGAGAAGTGCACTCCTTTTTATAATAGAGGAAGTAGAGTTTGGGTGGGATTGGGATAAGGCCACATCATCCGGTCTTATCCCTATCTCCTATCATAAATCAAATTCAAAATTGAATTTGAAATATAACAGAAGACGAAAAAGACCGGAAGAAGCCAAAGCTCGTGGGACCCACCCACTAGTGATTGCTCACCGTTGGGCCCCACGGCCTACGTCCAACATCTCTCGACTCAATCACATTGTGGGATAGGCACAAAAATTTGTCCAACTAACTTGCCTTATAACAATCAAATACCAAAACATCGCGATCAAAAGAATCGAGGCGTGGGACCAAATTTGGATCACCATAATCTTCTCACAGGTGCTTAAGTACTAAGTGACCACCTAACTAGTACTCAATAACCCAAGCTTTGTAATGCCTGTCCTAGTCCGCATGACCACACCGGATAGAGTTAACTCCCGATCTGGAGTACTCGGCCAACATACGCACTTATCCAACTTATCGAGTTATTCTGAAAACTTGATTTTTCACAAATTTCGACTAAAACCAATTCAAAGCAATACTTATATATATATATATATATATATATGCTTTTTAAGAAAAATATTGTTTGCAAAAAGTCTAATAAAAACAACTCGATACTGCCGGCGGATAAGTCTTCAAGTGCGTATTAATAGTTCTAGAAACTTGGTGTAGCTGTCACGGGATCTTCCCCACGCAGATGTGTAATTTAGAATTAATCAAGCCGCTTTCCTAGCGTAACCGAGTCTGGTCAATCAAGAACCTTTCGTCATTGTACACTAAAGTAGCGACACTCAATCTCATCCTCATATACACAAGAGGAGGGTAGCTAAGGACACAAAGAGTCACCTACGGGACTGGCTACTCGCATGTTGCAATGATTAGATCGAATCAAAGTAATCTGTAGGTAATAGCACATGGCTACAACCCACGTCGTAAAGTAGACAATACTAGGTGTAAGTCGGGTCTACAGTACGCAGGTTATTCTACATAAGGTACGACTCATTTCATAACCTTATAACCTGGCTTTAATTTCAGGCCATAACATTGATCGCATGTAAAAGAATAATGCGATTATGTTATTCGACTTTATCAATCTCATCTACAATCTTTATAAGATTGTAGGCGGATACAACTCACTCATATACTCATCCTTTATTATTCACAATAAAGGGAAGTTTATACCTCAATGTATAAACATAGCCCCAAATGTACCTCTCTTGTACATTCAAGGTTGGTCAACCCATGCGAGTGGAGTGACCGGCAACCATCACTTGGATCCTAGCCGACAAAAATAGAAATCCTACATGATCTCAAGGTAAATGCTGATGATCTTCTTACTTAGTTTATATTAGTGTTCAATACTGAATAAATGGAATGTATTATTTATTAATGAAAGATCAAAGGTACTACAAAACAAGTACATCAATAAGTTTTCCTCAATCTCATCTGCCTGACGTGAACCTGAAATAGATCTCTAGCTATAGGTTTTGTCATGGGATCAACCATCACTTGATCATGTGAGAGATAAAACTTGGTAGGAATGTAGCTGAGGGCAACCTTTTTATCTTTCACTTGATCACGGACGTAATGATACTTGATCTCAATGTGCTTAGATTTCTGGTGGTGTTTAGGATCCTTTGCCAAGTTAATAGCAGAAGTATTGTCTATCTTCAGCGATATAGGCTGACGAACACTCGAGTACAATACCCGGACTCAATGAAGAAATGCGAACTCATACACCTCGACTGCTTCAGCGTCATTTCATGATAGAAACAAAAGACAACATGCAATGTACTCCTCCATAGATGAAAGAGTCGTGGATGTCCGTTTTTCTTACTCGACCATGAGATAGCTCCTCCTCCGAGTAAGAATATATACCTTGAAGTAGACTTTCCCTCGTCGGCGTCATTACCCCAAGCAGCATCAGAATATCCTTTGAGCTCGAAGCTTGTGCCTTTATAACACAACATTAGGTCTTTTGTTCCTCTGAGATAGCGGAATATACGTTTGACGGCTTTTCTAATGAACGAGACTCCCTCGATGTTACTCGATAACGGTGATTATGCCAACCGCATAGCTAATATCCGGTCTAGTGCAAAGCATAACATACATTAAGCTCCCTATCGCGCGATAATGCATAAGGTACGAGGACATAGCCAATTTCTCGGTCGAGATTTGATTGGTAGCCTGGAGACACGATTTCTGCCTAACTTAGTAGCTTTATCCATAGGGGTTTCAATGACTTTTGAATTTTCCATCCTGAACCGCTATAAGATCTTTTGTAAATAGGTTGCTTGAGACAAGCCTAAAAATTTCTTAGGGCGATCCCTGATAATTTTTACCCCAACGATAAAGTTGGCTTCACCGAGGTCTTTCATCTCAAAGTTTGAGAATAGCCAATCTTTAATCAATGTCAACAATTGCATGTCATTACCAGCTAACAGGATATCGTCTACATATAGAGATAATATCAGAAAAGATCTTCCAGACCGTTTCATGTATACACAATGATCTTCTTCACTCATCGTGAATCCAAAAGTGGTGATGGCCAAGTGGAACCTCATGTACCACTGTCTTGAAGATTGCTTCAGCCCATAAATAGATTTCAACAATTTGCAGACTTTCTTTGGATGTTTTTTGTCCACATAACCCATGGGTTGTTGTATGTATATTTCTTCATCCAAGTCATCATTTAAGAATGCGGTCTTTACATCCATCTGATATAACTCTAAGTCTAAACTTGCGACAATAGACAAGATCATGCGGATTGAGGAGAACTTTGCAACAGGTGAAAAGGTCTCCTCGTAATCGATGACTTCTTGTTGTGTAAAACCTTTAGCAACTAATCGTGCTTTATACTTGTCCACTGTACCATCCGCCTTTCTTTTGATTTTTAGTACCCATTTGTTACCTATCGCTTTGCGATTGGATCGGGAAGGCGCATCAACAAGTTCCCGAGTTGACTTTATTCTTCTCCATGGAAGCGATCTCTTCGTCCATAGCATTTACCCAATCGGCCAAGTTAGAAGATAATAATGCATCCTGATACGAATCAGGTTCATCATTATCAATCATGAACGCAAGAGAATGTTTGCCCTTCAATATCAAAATATCTTCGGGGAATCAATCCTCTTTCGCTTCAACGTAACTCAGGAGCCTGCTGAGATGTCCTCCCACTGTCCTGACGAACTATAGGAGTATCATCGTCTTGTGAAGCAGAATTTTCACTCTCCTGAGATACATCGAGTATTTCAAAAAGTTGGATTGAACCTTTGGCTTCATTCGACTTGGGTATCTATCTTCAACGAAGGTCACGTCTCGAGATTCTATCTCAATCCATCGTCCATGGTCCTCATAAACTAGAACGTATCCCTTTGAATGCATAGGGTATCTTATGAATACGCATTCAATGGTCTTACTATAAAGTTTACCTCTATGCGGAGTAGGTAGCAAAACATATCCGAAAGATCCCCAAGGGCGTAGGTTGGCTAGAGAAGGAATCCTTCCAGACCACATCTCATATGGAGTCTTAGGAATTGATTTGGATGAGACTCTATTTAGGACGTAGACGGCTATTAACAGTGCGTCTCCCCAGAATGTGATAGAGAGATTGGCTTGAGCCATCGTCGATCTAACCATGTCCAATAATGTCCTATTCCTTCTCTCTGCAACACCATTTTCACGTGATGTGTAAGCCATTGTGTAGTATCAACTATTCCAACATAAAGTTTTTCACAAGTATGATTTAAACGTTTCAGATGTATACTCGCTACCTCTATCAGATCGAAGGATTTTAATTTTTTTTCTCAAGCTGATTTTTCACCTCAGCTTTGTATTTAAGAAAACAATTAAAAGCCTCAAATTTGTGTGAGATGAGATACACATATCCATAGCGCGAGTAATCGTCACAATGAAAGTGACAGAAGTATTGACATCCATTCTATTGGCATGTACATTAAAGGGTCCACAGATATCTGAATGGATTATCTTTAGTGTGCCCTTTGACCTAGAATCGCTTTGGGAAATGGTTTCTTCGAAGTCTTCCGGACACACAATGTTCACAAAATGGCAAATCAACTTTGGATAAGGAGTTAACAGACGACAATTAACGTATAGAGTCTTGTCATACAATCCTTGCCAATGTGACCTAACCTCACGTGCCATTTTTTAGATTCAGATACTACGCTTCATTCAACATAGCAATAGACAAAGCAATAAATGCATTATCACATTCTACTACATGCTAGAATAAATAAACAAAAATGAAACAAATTAAATTACCCCATGCAAAAATGAGGTTATTTTGTCTCAAAGAAACTCTTGTTACGTTAAGGAACAAAAATCGAATATCAAAACTATCGAAAGATATAATTTGTTTAACTTAGATAAACAAAAATTAAATTACTTGCAACAATTATCTAGATGCTTTTTTACCATGTGCATATAGAATATAACGGAGTATGATTGTTAACCGCTTAGTCTTCGATCAAGTTTTTCTCTTGACCACATCCTCCATTAGAATGATTACACTCTATCTATTAATGACGTAGATGGAAAACGCTCAATCCTATGCAGATGACATGTCCTTCCGATTCTTCAAGAGCATTATTGCAATAATAATTGGTCGTCAATCAAACCACATGCTCACATAACAAATGGATGGTGTTCAAGCGATCTCAGCATAGATCTACCTCCAATTTCCTAGAGCCAAACCATACATTACACAGGAGAGAGTCTTATGTTGTAAAGGCATTGTGCATCTTCTTCTCGAACTCCAGTGGTGGCAAAAGCTATTCCTCTTTGATGTAGAGAGGGTTACAGACAGTTATATGCCCAAGATGGATCAGAAAAGGCACGATCGACAACAGAAGTGATTCGGACCATCGGACCTTAAATTAGGTGCATCTTCGGAATGAGTTCCAGAAAAGGGAAAACGCTACGGATAAAACTGTAGCTGAATTCTTATTGCTACGGTTATAGTCCGCAGAACAACCGTAGCAATTGGTGCTAAGGAAAACCTATAGCATATTAATCGCTACAGATAGAATCCATAGCTATACTTTCTGTAGGGAAACGCCATAGCATTACGGATAATATCTGTAGCTAAAAGTAGTATGAATTCCGTAGCAAAAGGCTGAATTAGCAATAGCTACGGTTTGTAGAACAACAACTACGGTAATGTCCATAGCTACTTCAAAAAACTAAAAATATTTATAACATTGGTGTCTGTTACATACCATTGTAAGAACCTACTATGATTAATCAACTCATCTAAGCTAATACAATTAATGCTGATAGGAATAGTACATAAAATGCAATCAAGAAAGAAAACGATGCATTCATATTACAAATAGCAATTAAATCATACAATGCATCCTACATTCACATAAAATGCAATTGGGAAAGATAAGTGGGGCTCACTTGGACTGCATCAGAATTTAAGCTAAACCAGAATCGAGATGACAGTGCTTGGCACTTCCTCCCAATATCAGTCCTCAAGATAAGTGGGTCTCACATGGATCAGCTGCTAATAGTGCATGAAAAGCTTAGTTTTCGGAAAAAAAAATAAGGTTATGGGATAAGAGGCAAAATACAGACATTTAATCATGCCAGTTGCAAATAATGCCGGGATTATATAAGATGGAGAAGCTAGAGATGGATGGATCATAACTGGCAGTTGGTGTAAAACCTGGTGAATACTTCAGACAAGTCATAGAGATATTCACACAAAATGTTGGGAAGGAGATTAGTACAAGCTTCTTCAACTATCTGAAAATACAACATGAACCATGTCCACAACCATCAGAATCAGGAGAACATCCAAGAGCCATATAATTCGAATACACAATCAATTGAAGCTATCAGGAACAAAGCAGGAGACAATGGCAGCCCCACAAGCTCAACAGATAAAGTATAAACACCTCCATGATGCATGTCACAGTCACTTGGAGTGTGAGAGGATGCTAAGATGCAGCACAAACTACACAAAAGGTTCCATGCAGTTCCCTCAAGCTGTACGAGGAAAACATGTTGCAATTGTGACTATTGATCTGCTGGGTTATCATTGGATCGCTACAGGCTGAAAATAGCAGTGTTTGGACAACACTGACCACCCAGTGTTGTGACCAGTGAGTTTTTTTTTTTTTTTTTTTGGGTGGGTGGGGGGACCACTGCTCCGGTCACTACATGTTTAACAAGGGTGCAACATAAATGTAAAACCTTCATATCCCCATCCAGGGCCTCTAATTTCAAGTAGTTTTGGGAGAGGATCCCTTGTCTTCCTTTCAGGCACTTCAACCCTATTCAAAGATCCTTTCAGCCTAGTACTATCCAAGCATTTGCCAAGATGCAGTGAGTCCTCATAAGCTTTCATATACAAATTACAAGTAATCAATTTAACACCAGCTTAAAAGCATGAAAAGCTGAAAATTATAGAAACCCGAATAGGCATTTATAGAAAAGAAAGCACAAGTGATGTTGCATACGAAATCATATCTATAGTCCAGATTTATGGCCACGTGAACTGGAGGACTTGCAAGCATGTGAAATAAGTATGGACTATGCAGATTCAGTCTTTCATTATGAAAAAATGGTGGTGTTCCCGTACTTACAGAAGTACCACTAACCATTCACAGACTCAGCTGTGAACTGATTTTGAAAACAAATTCGGTAATGTTTTCTCATAGTTTTAAAGGTGGAAAACTACAACAATGTTGATAAGACCAACCAAACAACAGGAGAATTTAGTCCAACCACAGATTGTCGGCTTCTAATCATTCAAATGCATGTGGTCCACCTCTTAGGATTGAAGATGCCCATAAGAACGTTAATTCATGGGAAAGCAAGTTAAACAACTCTGAATATATTTTATAGACAATGTAAACACTAACTTGCCATAAAATCGTATCATACGAGCAACTGAAATTATCCATTAATTCTATCCTGAAGTTGAGCTCGCTTTTGTAGGGCTACCCTACTCAGTCACCAATAAAAATTGAATATTGTAACAAGTTACAATACATGTAACATGGCATCAGCATCTAACATTACATATTTCATAAACTCGTTGATCCAACAAAGACAGGGATTCTACTTTTTCTTTCCTTTTGTTGATTACTCTGAAATGGACACATTTTGTGCAGCTAAAACTGAAACATATCTTATCGGTTATACTTTCAAGGAAGCAACTAAGAAAACCATACAATACTTCATGTAGGACCACAGAGGCATGTAGCTTGCTTGTTTCAATAGAATAAGAATATGGTTCTCATAGGTACATTTGTACTAGTTTAGAACTCAAGTTCAGACATGATTCCAAATCATAGGAAACAGGAAACCAGAATTCAAATTTGTTGTAATCAGTGTGGTAAACAATATTCACTTACAGTGCGATGATAAACCAATTTAGGTTTCAGCTGTCTGGGGTCGTTCCACAACACCTCAGTATCAGAACCAGCACGAATGACAAACTGGTCCCTTGTTTTTTCATCAGTGAGCCAATGCTGTAGATTTTCCTGTAACAGTGAATGGAATGCATAACATTAGCAAATATTCATAAAACAAGGTCAACATCTCCTCAATATCTCAGTTAACTTAAGACAAGAAAATAATGTGCAACACAATCCATATTTCGCTTATGAACGGTCTTTTTCGTCTTTCTGCTTCTAAACTCTCCAGGTGTCGTTATTGCCAAAGGGACTCCGGTGATGTTATCTTTTTCAAGTAGTCGCTTTTTGCACATTCAGGAGACATCAAATAAGCAGCTCTCATTTGTGCTATGGATGGGGGTGAAACATCTTATGAATCAATGCACATCTAAGAATGTATGTAACAAGGGTATATCATCGAGCACAACTTTCATGCAGAGAATTGAAGTTTCAAATAATATGGGAGCTAGACCTATTTCGGAGTGTGCAGCTAATATAGGTACATATGCATGCATGTAGGAGCTCTTCAATATTAATGAGCATACATCCAGTAAACATATTCATAGAATAATCATTAGTCATTATGGGCTGGAAGTCTATACACTAGTTTCACAACAGTATAGCAATATAATCCCAGTAATGCAGTAAACCAATAGATAAGAATGATAAGTTTCAAAAAGATCCTCACCAAGACAAAGGAGACAAAGATGAAGGTGAATAGAGTCTCACTGATGTAAGCTTTCTCTTGCCCTAGCTCCTAAAACAAAATTAGCGTAAGAAAATCAGTATGATTCAATCAATGAAATTCGTCTTGTCATAGAGCTGATGAATGCACACATTGACCAAACAGAGCTAGCAATAGAAACACGAACCAGAAGGATTAAAAACCCAACATCCTAAAGAATCGGTCCAAGTCGATCCAAGTAGTGAACTCCACGAGCAGCCAATCCATGAATATACTGCGGATGATGCAAACTTATAATGTAAGCCTCCGAATGTTTCTTACTGTGGAAGTTGGAAGAAGTAACAACCGTACCAACATATAAAAAAGACTGCAGTTGGTAGATTGGAAAACAGTTATGCATCAAAAAATGAAAATCACAGTTTGAACAGTTATACCAAGAGCTTCTGTATGTAAAGCTATGTAATTTCGTCATGGATACACATTTCGGAGTTGAACATGGACTTGATTTCTTAGAGATGGGGACCATGAAACACCTTATATGCTGCCATGTCCTTACAAATATATAATGATATTGAAAAATATCATAACCGTCATCACCATCTGTGCCTTATCCCAATTAATTTGGGTTGGCTACAGGAATTCTACTATGCCATTCCACTCTATCAAGGACCATAACTTCAGCTATAATTTGGGTTGGCTACAAAAACTTCTCACCATAGACAACTAAGAAGGTATGCATGAAATCTAAAATATTAAACATGATTGCATGTTACTCACCATTTGCAAAAGCAGAGGTAATAACACCAGTCAAAGAAGCATTGTACAATGATCTTAAACTGGTACAAAGCCTTTTTATATGCACACTACTGGTTAAATGGATGTTGTGATGTGTCCTCGAATAAATGGATGTGGTGGCTTGGAGAGGAGAAAAAGGCTTTCTGTAGGAAAGTAATATTGACAAATATGGATGTGGGGATAGGGTTTGAGATGGTGTTAGGCTTTTTAGAGGTCGCGCCATCAGTTCATGATGTTTCTTTTTTTGTGGCATTAAACAAAATGAAAACAAAAACATTATTTTGTATGCCTGTTAAAGGCTTTGGTAACATATTATCTTTGTGGTGGGAGTTGGAGTCCTAGATGATAGGCTTTGGCTTAAGAAAAGAAAAAAGAACTTTGGTGTTAGTTTGAATTTACAGGGAATCTTATGAAAGGAGAAATTGGTCATTTAGTTGATGTTTTTTGGGTAAGTCAGCTGTGTTAGAGATATGTTTCATGTTATTTCATTTTATTCTTTTTACCTGAATGAAGGATTCTTTTGACATTTGATATTTGTAACATATGGAGGGTGGTTATATTGTCTTTTTATCAATTTTTTCTACTTTTTCAATTGGTTTAGTTGTGTAGGTACAATTAGTGATCATTTTCATCATCATAGCCTTGTCCCAACCATTTGGGGTTAGCTTCATGAGTCCTGTTTCACAAATCATTTGAAAAGGAATTCTCATGATTGCTTGGTAAAAGTTCAATGACTGGTTGCTAGCATGACATCTAACCTCGTTTGAATATTTTCTTGGTAACTTACGAACCAAAACACGGAAATATTACTAGACTGTCTAGAGGGCTAAAATTTGTCTTTTGGTGCCTATGTCAGTTCCAAGTAAATGATAAACACCCTGCTGACATCCACTGGGTGTGCCTTTAGCATGTATGCATGTGAAACTCATTTTGTTAAGAAAAAGTTTCCAACAAATGAATATTCCAAGGACTACTAGTTGAGCAATAAAATAAATCCCTAACTAAAAGAAGTAATATGCATGTGAATGAATCCATTTCTTACAAGGGAAAATAAGCCATGCCTACATAAAGAAAAGATAGCAACTTACAATTTCCCCATCAGTTATGGTAACAGAACCACTAGCTTGTCTTCCAATAAGACCTGTCTCAACCACAATTTGCAATAATGAATAGGAGCCGGGTTTACATGCTTGGAATGCCCATCTGATAGTGATATGGACCAGCAGTAACAATTGAGGAATTCTAGGAATTATATACTTTCATGATTTTCCAGCAACAAAAACATAAGATACGCTTACCAGAAATAAACAACGGTTTCCAGAAAAACAAAATTTCTAATATATTTCCAAGTAAAAGGCAGTAAAATAATTGCTGCACTAGAATGTATTGCTAAAACATTTGCCCATTCAAAAAGAAATAAGGTGGAATGTGGATTGAAAAACCTCACCAGGGTACCGGCATGTCAGTATACATTGATGGCATATAAGAAGGAACTGCAAAAGGTGTGACTGGAACCATGGTGGGATTAAAGGGCATCATTCCAGGTGCATCATAGAGGTTTACAAAAGGCCTAACATGAGGTAATGAAGCACATTGCCAGTACTGCGGCCCATATGCTGAAATGCCTCCTTGAAAAACACCATCTCCTGAAAAATACCAATGTAGGAAGGAGCTCAAAGGACTGAAAACACTGCACTCAATCATTTTAAAAAAAAAAAAGGAAAATATAAAAGTAAAAGAAAACTACAACATGTCAAGGTATTTCCTTATTCCTAAATGGCTAGACTGCAAGCATAATGACATGTCAAGGTATTCAAACAAGTTAATGTCTATGTGTAGCAATCCCAAGAGAAGAAGAAGAAGAAAAAAAAAAAAAAAAAACCAGCTTAAAACTAGGGATTTAAAAAAATTGCCGTAGCAGTGGACGGTCATGTAATTGCCTGTTTCCCAAGATCAATCTACACAAAGATACTGGCTTGTGACAGATATATGCCTAAGCCCTGCGTGCATTGTTAAAGTAGTCAATAACTTGCTCCAAATTATGCCATTGGAGTACTGTAAGTTTGAAGTTCAGATAAAATATGAAAGAAACGCTCAAAAAGTACCACTGATAAAGGAAAATCCAAAAACCAAATCGTCCAAACAATCTGACATAGAGCAGGATAATCAGATAGCAACATTCACCAATAAACTAGGGACAACTTGAGACAAATGCAGACATACATAAAGGTAGGGAAATAGGCAGTAAGTACTTGCAAACACATGTTCTCGGTTCTTCCTATTTGAGTTCTCTTCAGGGCATGGTCTATCTACGGTAGGAAACATCAAATAAATGGTCTGAATGCCAGAACAACAGACCCCACCTATACAAACTGAAATACTGACAATCTTTGCATATCCTTGAATTGAGGTTCATATAATCCTTGAGAAGTAAATTTGAAATTATGAGATAAAACCAAAATTCAAAATTCTTAGCAAGTCAATCATGGTGTAAGAGTCGCATACTTTTCTGTCTGGCTTTTTTTCCCAGGTGCATCATTGTAAGCTGATACTTTGGTAGAGTTGTAATGTAGTTAGATAGATGCCCTCCCCATATAGGAACACATATTCATTGCCTTAATGGATCTCTCTTAGTTTCAACTAAGTTTTTGGTTATCCAAGAAAGAAATTGGTTCAATGGATAATAAATAAAATAACTTGCTGCTTAAAGTTCTATGATGGAACCAAAACACTCCCAATGTCACACAATTCAATTCGTATGGTAAAGATGCTAATGCTACTGGCTTCTAGGGGTTCCCAGGGTTGAAATTTAATCTTAACATCTTGGAAAGTAAACTCTAAATGCATAGCATGAGATGCCATGCCTTCTTGACCAAACAACTTCTCCAAAGATGCTTCCTTCTCAAAAACCAAAAGCAGGAGAAGCCAGGCCAGTGGTGAGAACTTTCTTCTACAAACATAAGATTTTTGGGCAACAATAATTTACATAATACAAAATCAGAAAACAGTGCACGATAAAATCTCACTAATGTGGATCTAAAATTGCTCAACAATTTACATAATACAAAAGCAGGAGAAGCCAAGCCAGTGGTGAAAAATTTCTTCTACAAACATAAGATTTTTAGGCAACAACAATATACATAATACGAAATCAGAAAACAGTGCATGATAAAATCTCACAACATGTGGCTGGGGATTTGGCTAGCACTCTAGAGTGGGCTTGGCCAGACCAGGGTCTGGATGTAAACTACCAAATAGAGTTGGGTCCGACTCTTTATAGCCAGCTCATGGACCAGCCTTAGCAAGGTAAATTCACCTCTGAAATCTATCTCATTTGACAATCTTAACCATATGATTTTGCCTAACTGTTAGAATAAGGGATCAGCCACCATTTTAACCATCATCACCAAGCAGACACTTAGGATTGTCCAATCAGCATGAATTTCGGGTTATGTTCCTATCACAATAGGGACCACATTTAGACAGTCAGGAATGAAGTTTATCCATGCCATCATATATGGTGAACATGTTGCATTATAAGTGACAGAAAACCTTGTTAACTGTTAGGTAGCAGCTCATGAAAGCTAGCAACTAATCTTTGAAATAAGTGGTTAAGAACTTCATCAAATGACTAAATTTAAAAAATTAAAAAAATAAAAAAAGGTAAAGAAAAACATCAAGAACTTAATGTGGAGCACACCCTTCTGCTGACACAATAAGTTCAATGCCCCAAAACCCTCAACCACTTTTTGTTCTTCTGTTTTTTTCACCTGTCCTAGTGTTATTGCTCTACTATGCTTATTTATGCACCAAACTCTTTCTATCCCAACCAGGTCTCAAAAAACTAGGAATGTTGATGCTTATATGACAAGTAGTAATTAAGAGTTGAGATCTACTTAAAAGAACCCATAGAACATGATTTAGGAAGAATGGATTTAATCTGCCTGGAGTGACTTTCCTCATATTCAGTAAATCAAACAACAAGAGATCCCTAGCCACTTAAAGTGCTAGTGTCTGGCCATTAACCAAATGCACATTGTGAAATGTGCAGAGACCTAGCCATGTCCCTCTTGCATTTTCTACCTCACTTTACATGCTGCAGGACATATGCATATAGCCACATCCCATGCCTATAATGACACATAACCATTGTGGATCAGCTAAGCCATATGCTTGACTGCATAAAGTATTATCTTCCATTGTGCACATCCGTGCAATACCCTATATGGAAACACAGAACATGCAACCGAAAACCAACACCGCAAATCCCTAATTCTAATATGGCAATACTTAGGAACCGAAATCAGACTCCAAAGCCCTAAATCTCCTCATGAAATTTATCAGGAAAAAAACAGGAATCCAAGAAAAACAATACCAGAGGTGGTTCATCACCGTCATCTTCATCTGCAGCACTGGAATACACTAGCACTGCTCGAATCCACCAGGGTACACGGCCAGCATCACCCCCTGTCGAGAAAATAAAAACAAACTCCCCCAACTTTGCTGATAGCCATTGTTTCTGGCAGATTTGGTGCAATCCAAACCCTCGTCTTCTTTGTCTCTCATCTCCAGTGACCACGTTTGCAGCCCGTGATTGCCGAACCCATCCACGCAGACATCATCATGAATCTATCTCCGTCCCTCTGCAATGGAGAGAGATAGAAGAGGAGCTTCACGGCGCGTGTTTCTTCACGACTGATGCATTGGAAAGAGGGAAGAGAATGAGAGAGATGGAGCAGAGATCGGGAGGGAGAGAGAGGATTAGGGAAAGAAGAGATTAGGGAATGGAGAGATTAGGGAACGGAGAGAGAGAGAGAGAGAGAGAGAGAGAGAGATAACCCTTTTTGGGCGCATCTTTGTTTTGAGCGCGCGCCCAAATTTGGGCGTAGTCTCACCAACGGACCATGGATGGTCCTGACAGAAGCTTCGTGGGACCACCATGATTTATTTGGTTTATCCATTCTAATCAATAATTTTATTAAATTATTTTAGTTCATAATCTAAGGTAAATTGAAGGCCTAAGTGGACTACACCATAAGAAACAAATGTGATTTAATATCTGTGTTTCCTACCGTGTGATCCACTTGAGCCTTCAATTCATCTGATTTTTTATTTCATGCTCTAAAGTAATATGTCCAAATACATGAACAGCTTAGAGAAAACATATATATATATTTTTTTAGTTCCCATATAGCTCCTTACAATACCATTAATTATTAATGGTGTATCAACTTTTTAGCTACGGATTAAAACCGTAGTAATTATAACTAAGGTTTATATCCAATGCAAAAAACTAACGTAGTCTGCATCTTTGCCTTTTTTTTTTTTTTTTTAAGTATTATCGGACATAAAATATATGATTTTGGGGTAGAAAGATATACTTTAGCCACCCAACCCCACTATGCTAGGTTGCACATGCCGGATTTGCAAAATACCACCAGATCGACAGTTGTTTCCCTATTTGAATTCTATTTTTATTATAAATAGTAAGTTTTAATTTGTTTATAACTCTTTATCCGTTGGGCTTTACGAGTTGCGCCCAACGTGAAAAGAGCTTAGAAAAACTAGGAGAACAGCTTGGTGAAGCCAAATAAAACACTATTTTTGGCTGAAAAACTTGCGCACTAGTAAACATCACGACCGTCTATAAATAATAAGTTTACTATTTATAGTAAGTCGCGAATTCTAGGAGTTTTAGTCATAGTTTGATTCTGATTTCTTTCTCATTGCTTGGCATCCCTATTTAAAGGGTCGTGAACTCATTTTTTTCTCATTCATCAATCAATTTTTAATTTATTAGAATTTATTTCTATTTTCTTACTTTCTTTCCTCATGGGTTTGAGAAGTCTCTGTGAGAAGTCTAGAGAAGTTCCGTGGATTTGGAATAGTTATTCTCTTGAGGAAGATGGCGCTCGACCTCACGTCCTCCCCTGCGTCAGTTTGGTATCAAAGCGAGGTTTTTTCTCAGATCGATGGCTTCTAACGACGGGTCAGGCAATAATCTCATGGGCGGTATTCCAGGGAATTTACCTTTAACGGAGACAGCTTTCGAAAAGCGCAACGAGAGAATCGGCAAACCATGCAAAGGCTACAGGCTTCCATTGACCGCATGGTGGATCTATTGGAAGAAACCCTAGGGCAACTTTGTGTTCCTGGTGGTAATCCTCCACCGCCAATTGTTGAAACTCTTAATTGTCATGATCGCAAGATAGTACCGACAATACATCCAAGGGTCATTCTTAAGGAAAGGGGATCCAGCGAGGAGGAAATTGACGACATAATCTTCTAACACCCCAGACAAGACGACGATCGAGTAGATCGAATAGATCAGAAATTCAAGATGTGGGTTGATATTCCTAGCATCAATGGCCAACTACACATTGAGGATTTTCTCGATTGGCTTTCCGAAGTTAAGCGACTCTTTGACTATATGGACATTCCTGAAGCAAAGAAGGTCAAACTTATGGCTAACAAGTTGAAAGTCGGAGCTTTAATTTGGTGAAAACAACTGCAACTCGCACGAACTAGGCAGATAAAAACACCAATCCGCACATGGTAACGGATGGAGCAACTACTATGTGTCCGGCGACTACGATCATGTATTATTCCAACAGTACCAAAAATGTCGATAGAGTAGTCGGTTGGTGAGAGAAAACATAGAAGAACTTTATCGCCTGGCGGCGCATAACGATTTGGTCAAGACTGAATCGCAGCAAGTCGCCTGATTCAACTGTGGATTGTGTATGACGATCTAGGATCGGGTCCATATGAAGTCCGTCTGGATGATGAATGATGCAATCAAGTTGGCTATCCAAGCGGAAGCTCAACTTGAACATCCTAATGCACGAACCTATTCTACCGCAAGTGTCGCTGCGGCAGGTCTGCCCCAGTGAGCTCCATAGCCCAAGGAGAAGGAGCACACACTCAACCTCTTACGTTTGAGAGCTGAGATCAGGGAAGCGGGCAAGCTAGACCCTAAGGGGGCATATCAACTGTGTTGGTCCAAGTAGACTCCCGAACCCCTATGCATGGCCAAGGCCCGATAACTGTTATCATCGTGCCCAACCGGGCCACCTATCAAATACTTGTCCCCAGTGAAAAGTGGTGAACCTTGCTATTAATGATGGTAGTGCTGATAACGCCTATGAAGATCTACATGTTGAAAAACAGGAGTACACCACAGAGGACAAGGCAGATGAGTCAGGTTGAGTTCAGCAAGATCACAGCAAGTCATTCGTCGTGAGGTAACTATTATATACGCCAAGAAAAGAAGTGCAACCACAAAAGTATAACATCTTCCGAACTAGGTGTACGGTGAATTGAAATGTTTGTGACGTGATCATTGATAGTGGGAGCAGCGAGAACATCGTCTCTAAGGTTATTGTGAAAAAATTGTAATTGAAAATGGAGCATCATCCCTCCCCATATACAATCGATTGGATCAAGAAGGTCAGTGAAACAAAGGTAATTGAACGGTGCACCATATCTTTTTCAATTGGCAAATATTATGAGGATGAAGTAGTATTCAAAGTGGTTGACATGGAAGCATGTCACATACTACTCAGTCGACCCTGTCAATCTAACTATGATGTCACTTATAAAGGGCGAGATAACATATATATATTCGTCAAAGACGGCCGGAAGACCATATTGACCCCTATAGATCCAAAGGGACCACTTGAAACTTCTAAAGTGGAGAGTCATTTTCTTTTAACCATATGGGACTTCGTGGAAGAATATAAAGAAACAGGACAGGCTTATGCATTAATTGTAAAAGGGAAAGAACTCGAGCCTACCATCATCCCTGAAAGACTGAGGCCCTTGTTATATGAATTCAAAGAAATTTGCCCCGATGACCTTCCTGATGGGTTACCTCCCATGTGGGATATCCAACACCATATCAACTTTATCCCTGAGTTCAGTTTACCCAATCATCCTCACTATCGGATGAGTCCGAATGAATGCGAGATTATGTAGGGGCAAGTAGAGGAGTTGATCCGTAAGGGTCTTATTTGAGAAAGCATGAGCCCATGTACTGTACCAGCTCTATTAACTCCCACTAAAGATGAGAGTTGGCGCATGTGTGTCGACAATCGGGCTATCAACAAAATCACCATAAAATACAGGTTTTCTATACCACAGTTGGATTATATGCTGGACATGCTAGAGGGTGTAAAAATATTCTCTAAATTAGACCTAAGGAACGGCTACCATCAGATTCGAATACGGCCGGGTGATGAGTGGAAAACGACATTTAAGACCAAGGAAGGATTGTATGAATGGATGGTCATGCCCTTCGGTCTTTCGAACGTGCCGAGCACATTCATGAGATTGATGAACCAAGTTCTGAAACCTTTCATTAGGAATTTGTTGTGGTTTATTTTGATGATATTTTGATATACAGTCAAGACGAAACCACACATTTAGAACACCTCAAGAGGGTCCTTCAAGTGCTCACTGAAAATATACTGTAGCTCAATTTTAAAAAGTGCGCTTGATGATTGATAGCCTATTGTTTCTGAATTTTGTCGTAACATCTACGGGCATTCGGGTGGATGAGGAAAAAGTGAAGGCAATTAGAGAATGGCCAGTTCTCACAAATATTCACAAAGTGCGAAGTTTTCATGGACTGTTGACATTCTATCGTCGGTTCGTGAAAAATTTCAGTACCATTGTTTCATCAACATAGATTACATAAAGAAAGGGCAGTTTTAGTGGACTAACTGATTGCTTGCCTCCAAGTGCAGAGGTTCGTAAGTAATATCATGTGAATACAAGGTCGATCCCACAGGGAGATGAATTGCGAGAAGGAGAAAATCAAATGCAAAACCAACTAAGTAATAAAAACTAAACTGATGATTTGATTTTGAGATTTTTGAATGGATGTAATTCAACTGAATAAAATAACACCCAAGCTTCAAAGTTCCACGCATAGGGTAATGTTCCAGAATCATGATGACTTGGATAATACAACTAGGATCTGAGCACTATGGTCAGCCTAATCAGAAAATAAAACAGTTTAAATATTTTAATAAGTGATATAAAATATTAGAAAATCATGGATTTGTACCATTAACATATATTCTCAAGCGTCAGTGATTTTAAGAATTCAATATCAACGAGATAATGAAAATCAAAGAAATATAACAGATTGAGAACCTCTCATATCTAGGAAATTGATTGATTTAGGATAAGCCTATCCATCAATGTGGATCTCATATGATGGAAACATATGGATCTCACAAGAGGATAAAAAATAAAACCTAAATAATAGATAACATGCATATACCATTCTTCTCATTATTAAAACAATCAATCATCATAATCTTAAAGAATTATTAAACCCATGTGCTTCCCTTCTAGCTTGGGCTAGAAGGAACTTAGAAAAACATAATTAAAATAAGAAAAAAAATAAGAAGAAAGAAATAAATACAAATAGAAAACATCTTTAAAAAAGAATAACTTATAAAACTCTAATAAAATTAAAAACTCTTTAAAAACCTTAATTCTTGCTTTAGGATGCCTTAAATGATGCTTAGGAATGCCCTAAGAAGCCCTATTTATAAGTAGGGAACTCCAATTTTCATACAAAGTTGAAAAACCCCTATAAACTACCTGAAATATATGTAGTTTTCTAAAATAGACTTATTACTACACAGTTTATTTAAAATAGATTTTCTGTTGTAAAATTTTCCAAAATAGACCTTAGAACTTCAGAATACACTTTTTCAGGACGATTTCAAGATTCTTCACTTCAAATCTTTGATTTTCTTTATTCTTCACTTGGTTTTCTTGGATCTTTGGCATGTGAATTCTTCAATCTTGGTCTCCTAAGATCCATCCCTTACCTTGGTGATTCTTGAGCATCAAATCTATGCTTTTTAGCACCATTTTTCAATCCAAGCTCTTAAATTTACCTTGTAACACATACATGAGTAAAATAGAACATTAAGCTGATTCATGTTCATAAAACCAAGATGCAAATAGGGAAAATTATGCAATATTTGAGTCTCAACACACCCCCCAACCAACATTTTTCTAGTCCCGAGCAAAATAAGCAAAGAAAAATAAAAATAAGAATAAAAAATAATTATAGAAACAAAATTAAAATGAAAACAAAAATTAATCTTGATTCCATTTAGCATATGCAACAATCCTTTAAACCCCTAGGTTTTCCCTAGTGGACGAGTTATAGTCTCGTGAGGGTTTCAAGAAATGGTACCCATAAACATTAAAAACATGAAAAATAGTTCAACACTTAGAAATTTATACAATTATGCCTCCATTCATCATATGAATTTCAAAACAAAATAATATTTACCCTAAAGCTGAAGTTAGTTAGAATCTCAATTTCCTAATTCATTACATCCTTGAGTTCAGAGACCTAATCAAAATTTAGAATAGTTATGATCCAATATCCTTAGGTACTCCGTGACACTAGTCTAACTTTGAGAAATATGCATGTTCCATATCCTAACTCCTTTCAATCATCCCAAGAATACGAAATCTCTAGTTATCTCATTTTATTCATAACATTTCTTCTTTTATCCTCATTATTATAAACCACCCTTAGATGAAGATTCTCATCGGGTTTGCTTCATAACATAAGGTATCGTACTTGTAATGGTAACAGTAATGAATACTTAGGTATCCTTACTCCGGATTACTGACATGATTACTATGGTAATTGCATTCATGCTTTATAATAATAATAATAATAAATTCATCATTTTTTTCCTTCAATATTCTCTCTTTTAAGCATATATCAATGGTACTAATTCATTCAACCTTGTTTGAATCAAAATTTGTTATTCTAGTTCACATATCATATTCCTCACTTAGTTAGCTAGGGTGTATTGTGAATTCAGTACATTAAATTACAACTCACTTTAAACTAGTGATTAGATAATTGAACTCAAGTCTATAATTTTCAGTTATCAGAATTCTGACTACTATCAACTTAGAATAAATATTAACTTTGCCTTTGGAATTCGCAAAATATCATGTTCACATTCTTGTATATAAAAATATTATTTTGAAAATGTTGAAAAAAAATTCTCCATAAACCTAAAAAAATAAGTTTAAACTTAACTGAAACCTTAAAAAAATAATAATAAAATAAACTGAAACAAAAAAAAAAACCTCACATGGATGACTATCTATACCCCCAACCTAAAATTTACATTGTCCGCAATGTAATGATAATGTAATGCAGAGAACAATAAAAATAAAAGAAAGGGTGGATAGTACCTACCATGAAAAACTCACTTGCTATGTGACACTAAAAAGAATTGAATATGATACAAATCATAGAAATGCTCCATCAGACTAGGAGCATCATTCTGAATATTCTGGCTCATGAAGAGGGAAGAACTCCTCTCCCAAATGAAAGTTTTCCACATAAGGCTTCAATCTCTGACCATTAACCTTGTACACATTACCATTACGTGGATTCTTAATTTCAACAGCCCCATGAGTATAAACATTCTTCACAATGAAGGGGCCTGTCCATCTTGATCTTAACTTTCCCGGAAAGAACTGGAGATGAGAATTGTACAATAGGACCTTTTGCTAAATTTCAAAATTCTTCCTCAGGATATTTTTGCCATGAAAAGCTTTGGTCCTCTCTTTGTAAATTTTAGAATTTTCATAGGAATCTCTCCCCAGCTCCTCTAATTCATTCAATTCTAATTTCCTTTGTCCACTTGCTTGGTCCATATCAAAGTTTAATTTCTTTATTACCCAGTAGGCTCTATGTTCAAATTCCACAGGTAAGTGGCAAGCCTTCCCATACACAAATCTGTATGGAGACATTTCAATCGGAGTCTTATAAGCAGTCCTATAAGCCCATAAAGCATCGGATAGTCTGATGGACCAATCCTTCCTATCTGGCCTTATAGTTTTCTCTAAAATGTGTTTAATTTTTCGATTAGAAATCTCAGCTTGCTCACTTGTTTGTGGGTGGTATGGGGTGCTCACTTTATGCTTGATGCCATATTTCTTCATTAAAGCCTCAAATGTTTTATTGCAAAAGTGAGACCCGCCATCACTAATGATGACCTTTAGAGTTCCAAATCTAGAAAAAATATTTTCCTTGAGGAATTGTATAACCACTTTGTTGTCATTGGTCTTACTTGGAACTGCCTCAATTCACTTTGAAACATAGTCCACACCAACGAATACATAAAGAAATCCAAAAGAAGATGGAAATGGGCCCATAAAATCAATACCCCAACAATAAAAAATCTCTAATGGTAAAATTGGGGATAAAGGCATTATGTTACGTTGGGACACTCTTCCCAACCTTTGACATCTATCACAAGCAACACTGAAAGTATGAGTATCTTTAAACATGGTGGGCTAGTAAAAACCGCACTGTAGGTTTTTTGCAGTGGTTTTCTTAGCAGAAAAATGGCCACCACATGCTTCTATATGACAAAAGGAAATAATACTCTGAACTTCATCCTGTGGGACACAACGTCTAAAAATTTGATCAGTTCCATATTTATAAAAATATGGGTCATCCCAGAAGTTTCTAACCTCGGTTTCAAAACGCTTCCTATCTTGTGACTTCTAATGATATGGCGTTTTTCCCGTTACAAAATAGTTCACTATATCCGCATACCAAGGCAATTTGGAGATCGTAAATAATTATTCATCAGGGAAAGTGTCCTGAATATGCATCTCCTCAGTGGAATCATCTAACACCAATCTAGAAAGGTGATCAACCACTACATTTTCTACTCCTTTCTTATCTTTTATCTTTAAGTCAAATTCTTGGAGTAGGAGGATCCATCTCAAAAGTCTCGGCTTTGCATCCTTTTTAGATAGCAAATATTTTAAAGTCGAGTGGTCCGTAAAAATGACCACTTTAGATCCTAGCAAGTAGGACCTAAACTTATCAAAAGCAAAAACTACTGTAAGTAACTCTTTTTCAGTTTTTGAGTAGTTCACTTGGGCCGAGTTTAGAGTTCTACTCGCATAGTGAATAATGTATGGCCGTTTTATCTTTCCTTTGGCCCAAAACAACTCCTATGACATAATTGCTTGCATCACACATTAGTTCAAAAGGAAGTGTCCAATCTGGTGGATGCATGATAGGTGAAGTGGTAAGGGATGATTTAATTTTATTAAAGACACTTGCACACTCATCTGTCTACTTAAATGGAACATCCTTTTGAAGAAGATTAGTCAAGGGTCTAGTAATGGCACTAAAGTCCTTGATGAATCTTCTATAAAAACCAGCATGCCCTATAAGTGATCTAAAATCTCTAACAGTTCGGGGGGTATGTAGATTAGCTATAATGTCGAGTTTTGAGTGATCTACCTCGATTCCATTTTTGGAGATAACATGACCCAAAACAATTCCCTTTTGAACCATGAAATGACATTTCTCCCAACTTAAGACAAGGTATTTCTCTTCACACCTAGACAAGATAAGAGATAAATTGCTAAGACATTCCTCAAAACTACTCCCAAATATAGAGAAGTCGTCCATGAAAACCTCAAGAAACTTCCCAACCATATTTGAAAAAATACTTAACATACATCGTTGGAAAGTTGCTAGGGCGTTAGACAATCCAAATGACATCTGTTTGAAAGCAAACGTGTCAAATGGACAAGTGAATGTAGTTTTCTCTTAGTCTTCTAGGGCTATCTCTATTTGGTTATATCCAGAATATCCATCAAGAAAACTATAGAAGGAGTGACCTGTTACCTTCTCTAAAACTTGATCAATGAATGGTAGAGGGAAATGGTCCTTCTTTGTGACTTGGTTCAATTTTTTATAGTCAATGCAAACACGCCAACCAGTGGTGACCCGTATTGGTATGAGTTCGTTATTAGAATTCTACACAATAGTTATTCAGAATTTCTTTGGGACTACTTGAGTTTGACTCACCCAAACACTATCGGATATTGGGTAGATGATTCCCACATCCAATAATTTGATCACCTCATTTTTTACAACTTCCATCATGTTTGGATTGAGACGCCTTTGAGGTTGTCTAATTGGTTTGGCGTCCTCATCGAGGTGGATCCGATGGGTGCATATGAAAGGGCTTATACCCTTGATGTCAGAAATGGTCCAGCCTAAGGCTCCTTTGTAGTCCCTTAGAACTTTCATCAATTTAATCTCTTGATCCTTCTCTAAAAATGAAGAGATCACTATAAGATAAGTTTTATTTTCACTCAAGTATACATACTTAAGCTCATTTGGTAGTGGTTTTAAATCAAGCTTTGGAACATTGGTTGGTGATGGCAGAGGTCGCGAATCCTCGATAGATAGGATTTGAGTGTGCGATCTCCTTTGGTACATTCCAATGTTCTGGGTGGTAGTGCTCTCATTATCATCACAAATTTCAGTAAACACTTTTTCTAAATCAGAATTTTTCAAGTCCCTAATGACTTGAATCAATTCCTCAGTTAAACTAGGTTCTAATTCCTCTTCTTCTATCAAGCAGTCCATGAAATTCAGCTCATGGATCTCATTATTATCAATGGGCTTCTTACATAGATTAAAAATATTTAGCTATAGAGTCATGTTACCAAAAGACAAGTTCATCATTCCATTCCTACAATTTATGATTGCATTTGAAGTTGCAAGGAATGGGCATCCTAAAATGATGGGAACTTAAGCGCTAGCATTTACACATGGTTCAATGTCTAGTACAATAAAATCCACGGGGAAGTAGAATTTCTCCACTTGGACTAGCATGTCCTCTAAAATTCCCCTTGGTACCTTAATAGAGCAGTTAATGAGTTGGAGTGTAATTGTAGTTGGTTTAAGCCCTCTTAACCCCATTTGTTTGTAAACCGAATAAGATACTAAGTTGACACTTGCACCCAAATCTAGCAAAGCATGCCCAATTTGAAAATTTCCAATAATACAAGGAGTAGGGGGACTTCCCGAGTCTTTGTATTTGGGTACAACCCTTTTTTGAATGATAACGCTCACTTTTTCAGTAAGGAAGACATTTTTGTGCACATTTAATTTCCTCTTTGCAGTGCACAAGTTCTTGAGATATTTAACATATGATGGAATTTGTCTAATGGCATCAAGCAGAGGAATATTGACAGTAACCTTTTGGAATACATCTAACACCTCTTGATATTTCATGGGGACAGTTGGATTCCGAAGTCTAGATGGGAATGAAACTGGAGGCTCATATGACTTAGTCTCTTTATCCTTTTGCTATTGTGGCTCTTGAACCATAGTTGGTTCATTATTTTCTTGAGACAATGGCTCATCCTCCGGTATTTCTACCGGTTGCATTATCTTGTTATCGATCTCTTTTTCACTTCTTAAGGTAATGATGGCCTTAGCTTGTTCATGATGTAGCTCACTTGGATTTGAGTCTCCAATGAAATGTGTGTTTTTAGGGTTTGACACAGGTTGAGAAGGAAGGGTGCCTTTTTTCTTAGCATTTAGTTGAGTCTCAATCCTAGCCACAACTATGTTTAATTTCTGATTTTGTTGGATTAGAGACTGATTCATTTGAGCTTGAGAGTTCATGAATGCGGTCAATGTATCCTCTATAGATGATCGCTTTGATGGGGCACATATGGTGCATTGTTAGGTGCCCCAAAGAAGTTATTTTGTGGAGGCATTTGAGGTGCATTAGGCGCATTAATTTGTGGTCCATTCCTCCAACTAAGATTAGGATGGTTACGCCAATTTGGATTATACGTGTTTCCCATTGGTTACATAACTGACCTTTGGTAGTTATTTATAGCATTTGCTTAATCATGCTCATGCATGATATTTTGTACAACTGAGATTATTGGACAGTCCTTTGTATCATGGTCTGTACCACTACAAATGCTACAAAAATTACCTAAGGAAGTGTTTGCTTTAACCATATCAACATTCATAATTTCTAAGGCTTCGACCTTTCTAGCCAATGCAACGAATTTTCCATTAAAGTCGTCTTCCTCTCTTAGGACATACATCCCCACTTTCTCTCTAGGAATGGGTCTAGTTTGGTCTGATTTAGCAGAGACATCCCATGTTTGCGTATTCTCTTTTAACATATGTAGAAAATCTCAAGCCTCATTATGATCCTTGTCAAGAAAGGTTCCACCACACATCATCTCTATGAATTGACGGGTATCCATGGTAACCCTTTCGAAAAGCATTAATCACGTGCCATGGTTCATAACCATGATGTGGATAAGTAATTAGAATGTCTTTGAAGAGCTCCCAAGCTTGAAAAAATAGTTCATTCCCCCTTTGGGAGAATGACATGATTTTTTGTTTTAGTGCATTTGTTTTGTGCTCGGGAAAACTTTTTCGAAAACTCTCTACTTAAGGCTTGTCATGAAGTGATGATATTAGGTCTTAGAGAGTTAAGTCATGCTTTGGTCCGATCCTTTAGAGAAAATGAGAATAACCTAAGCTTAAGTACATCCCAATTGCCATTGTTTACTTGTAACGTTGCAATTACTTCCTCAAAGTCTTTGAAGTGCAAGTAGGGGCTTTCAGAATCCAAGCTATGAAATTTAGGAATTAATTGAATCACACCTGGTTTAAAATCAATGTTCCCCGTGTGAGCAGGGAACACTATGCAAGATAGTAAAGTTTATCTCTCAGGGTGTAAATGTTCACGTAAAGTCCGTGGTTGGTTTTACACATTCCTATGAACTTCATTTTCATCCTCAAGAAGAGGATTAGGTTGATTTTCTCTGTTTTGATTTATAATTGGATCTGGCAGATTTGGATTTGGATTATCAACTGGGTCTGCTATGGAATCCAAGTGATGTTGAGTGCCTCTTCTAAGTGAATGATCAAGGCCTGGAACTAGTCCGCCTTCGGAGGAGAGTCGATTGTTTTGATCCCTACTCCAACGGGACATAAACCATCTACACTACACAACAAATATCACTAATTCAAATAGCAAGTATGATACTTAAAATAAAAATAAAAACTTAATCAACAACCCAGGCGGCAGGACCGACTATGAGGGTTTAATCCACAAAGTAAAATAAATTAACAACCCAGGTGGCAGGACCGACCATGAGGGTTCAGTCCACAAAGCAAAAATAAATCAACAACCTAGGTGAGAGGGCTAACCATGAGGGTTCTGTCCACAAAGCAAAATAAAAATAATAAATAAATAAATTAACAAAAGGAAAATAATACAGAAATTAAACTATGCTAATCTGGAAAATAGATTCAGCGGATGATCTTTGTGATCAAACAACAACTGTAAGACAACCATAGCACTTGGGTGATAAAATCCCAAGCAGAGCAACCTTATGTCATAGTTAGTTCTTGAAATACCCAACTGAATTTACTTTCAAAGAAAAAGAAAAAGAAAATCTACAAAAAATTTGGAGGGTTTAGAAGAGAACTTACCTTAGAAGAAAACTTACGTTAGCTATCTTGCACAGATTTGATCTATCTCAGTCTCTCCCAGCAACGGCGCCAAAAACTTGATTACTTGCCTCCAAGTGTAGAAGTTCGTAAGTAATATCCTATGAATACAGGGTCGATCTCACAGGGAGATAAATTGCGAGAAGGAGAAAATCAATTACAAAACCAACTAAGTAATAAAAACTAAACTGATGATTTGATTTTGAGATTTTTGAATGGATGTAATTCAACTGAATAAAATAACAACCAAGCTTCAAAGTTCCACACATAGGTTAATGTTCCAAAATCATGATGACTTGGATAACACAACTAGGATCTGAGCACTATGGTCAGCATAATCAAAAAATAAAACAATTTAAATATTTTAATAAGTGATATAAAATATTAGAAAATCATGAATTTGTACCATTGACATATATTCTCAAGCGTCAGTGATTTTAAGAATTCAATATCAATGAGATAATGAAAATTAAAGAAATATAATAGGTTGAGAACCTCTCCTATCTAGGAAATCTGATTGATTTAGGGTAAGCCTATCCATCAATGTGGATCTCATATGATGGAAACATATGGATCTCACAAGAGGATAAAAAACAAAACCTAAATAAAAGATAACATGCATATACCATTCTTCTCATCATTAAAACAATCAATCATCATAATCTTAAAGAATTATTAAACCCATGTGCTTCCCTTCTAGCTTGGGCTAAAAGGAACTTAGAAAAACATAATTAAAATAAGAAAGATAAAAAATAGAAGAAAAAAATAAATGCAAATAGAAAAGATCTTTTTAAAAAATAACTTATAAAACTTTAATAAAATTAAAAACTCTTTAAAAACCCTAATTCTTGCTTTGGGATGCCTCGAATGATGCTTAGGAATGCCCTAGGAAGCCCTATTTATAAGTAGGGAACTCTAATTTTTGTACAAAGTTGAAAAACCCTAGAAACCGCCTCAAATATACGCACTTTCCCAAAATAGACTTATCACTGTACAATTTATTTAAAATAGATTTCCTGTTGCACAGTTTTACAAAATAGACCTCAAAGCTTCAGAATACACTTTTTCAGGACGATTTCAGGATTCTTCACTTCAAATCTTTAATTTTCTTCATTTTTCACTTGATTTTCTTGGATCTTTGGCATGTGATTTCTTCAATCTTAGTCTCCTAAGATCCATCCCTTGCCTTGGTAATTCTTGAGCATCAAATCCATGCTTTTTAGTACCCTTTTTCAATCCAAGCTCTTAAATTTACCTTGCAACACATACATGAGTAAAATATAACATTAAGTTGATTCATGTTCATAAAACTAAGATGTAAATGGGGAAAATTATGCAATATTTGAGTCTCAACACTGACGAAACCGATAAGAGCTTTGCCGAAATTAAGCGTAGGTTATCCACGACCCCGGTTCTTGTACTTTCTAACTTCGATAAACTGTTTGAAATCGAATGTAATGCCTCATATCTCGGGATGGGGGAGTTTTGTCTCAAGAAGGTAGGCCGGTAGCCTTCTACAGTGAGAAACTTAGCGATGCACGCAAGAAGTGGTCCACATATGAGATCGAGTTGTACGCAGTGGTCTACGCACTGCGACACTGGCGACATTATTTGATTCAAAGGGAATTCATACTTTACACTAGCCATCAAGCTCTCAAATTCATTAATATCCAAGCTAACATTAACCGTGTGCAGGCTAGATGGATCTCTTTTTGCAGGAATTCACGTTCGTGGTAAAACATAAATCTGGGCAACAAAACAAAGTAGCCAATGCACTGAGTCATCGTGCAACTTTTTTAGTCACTATGAGCAATGAGGTTGTCGGGTTCGAGCGCCTCAAGGACATATATGACAACAATGACGACTTGAAGGACGCATGTGTTAGATGCCAAGAAGGTCACCTCAACAACTTACATATGCAAGACAGGTTCTTTTTTAAGAGGAATTGACTATGCATCCCCAAAACTTTGTTAAGGGAACAGATAATCCAAGAGTTACATGGAAGTGACTTTAGTGGACACCTTGGGCAAGATAAGATGTGAGCTCTTGTGGAAGAACAATATTACTAGCCGTAATTGGTACATATGTGGGAAAGGTAGCCCAACATTGTTATATTTGTTAGACCTATAAGGGGCAATCTCATAATATAGGCCTCTATACCTTGTTACTCGTGCCAGACGACCCTTGGGAGGATTTATATATGGACTTCGTGTTTGGTCTCTCACGAACACAACACCGCATGGATTTGGTGTTCGTGGTAGCAGATCGTTTCTCCAATATAACGTAATTTATTCTATACAAGAAGACTCTCGATGCAACACATGTAGCGAATCTATTCTTTAGAGAAGTTGTGCGGCTACATGTGACTCCAAAGACTATCACTTCTAATCGTGACACAAAGTTCATTAGCCACTTTTGGCGAACTTTGTAGACTCGATTCAATACACGGTTTCAATTCAGCAGCACCTACCACCCACAGACTAACGATCAGACCGAAGTTGTAAATCATACGTTGGGAAACCTCCTTTAATGTATTTCAGGAGAAAAACTGAAGTAGTGGGATTTGACCTTGTCTCAAGCGAAGTTTGCATTCAACAACATGGTGAATCGCTTAACAAGAAAATCCCCGTTCCAAGTTATTTACGGATGAGTACCTCGCCACACACTTGACTTAGGCCCTCTCCCCAAGCTCCCAGGCATGAGTATTGCAATAGAACATATGACAGACAGGATCATGGGCATTCATGTGGAGGTACATACCAAGTTACATGCCTCAAACGAAAAGTACAAGGAATAAGTGGACAAGCATCGATGATAAAGAGTGTTCGAGGTGGGCAACCAAGTAACAGTCCATCTACGCAAAGAAAGATTTTTGACCAGAACGTACAACAAGTTAAAAAATAATAAGATTGGATGAGTACCAATCATCCGAAAGATCAATGACAATGCTTACGTTGCTGATCTTCCAGATGACATGACAATCTCGCGGACTTTCAACGTCGCGGACCTGACTGAGTATCATGAACCGAAGCAAGATAAGAACTTGAGGACAAGTTCTTTTGAAGTGGAGGAGACTAATGTAGAGAGGGTTGCAGACAGTTACATGACCAAGATGGATCAGAAAATGCCCGATCAACGACAGAAGTGATCCAAACCGTCGGACCTTAACTCAGGCGTATCTCGCAATTTGGAATGAGTTATCAGACGTAAAATATATGATTTTGAGGTAGAATGAACTACTTTAGCCACCCAACCCCGCTACGCGAAATATCGCCAGATCGATGGCCGTTTCACTAATTTAATTCCATTTTTACTATAAATAGTAAGTTTTAGTTTGATTATAACTCTTTATCTGTTGGGCTTTAGGAGTTGCACCCAACACGAAAAGAGCTTAGAAAAATTGGGAGAACAGCTTGGTGAAGCCAAATATGACATGTAACACCCCGTACCTTTCAGTACTTGGGTGTTACTAGGTAGACCTCACTTAGTAACTCAAATCTAGACATTCACCTTTATCCTAGCCTAAATCGTGCTATTGCAATTAGTATTCACCCAGGGATCAAGTCATTCACACATTAACACTCTAGATAGACCATCGCATTATTAGAGAAATCTATTTTAGAATTTCAACTTCTTTGATAGATGAATTTAACTTTCCATTATTAATATTGAAGCACGAACCGTCAAATTCACCGCTCATTGGGCCCACAACCCGCAACTGAACAATTCATATACTCGATCTCCACCATTATGTCATGTGGCCCCTAAATTTACTATGGACTTCCACTCAAAGACAAATCCGAGAACACTTGACCATTGAAATTTAAAAATCAGTCATTGAATTCGAGGTCAGTTAGTAAACCGAGACCTTACATCACTTGATTAGCCATCTAATCATCCAATATGGGCCATGAAGCATCTTGACCATTGGAACAATTTCTTGAGACTTTTTTACCATTGAAGTTTAGATTGAGATTAATCCGACCGTTGGATCAATACAATTCAATGGAATAAAAAACAATAATAATAATAATATCACTTGGTATGGCCCACCTGAGTTTTGAATCTGCCTGACACTTGGTCAAAGGCTCCGGTTAAGACCTCGAAATGGAATGGTTGGAGTGGATTTGTCAATTACATCATGGTGGACCCCACATTAGTGTGCATGTGCACCAAGGGCAGTGCACCCGTGGTGCGCTAGACCGTCAACACGGTCTAATGGATGTCGACCCGCGTTCTTACTAAAAAGAGAGACTTTCTCTCTCCTTCATTTTTTGCCAACGACAAACGGTGTCTGTTCGATTAAATTGTGGCCCACCATCATGGACAATTTCAATGTTCTGAACCGTCCATCTTGACGAGCTCTCAAAACTGTCCAAAGCCCATCAATAGCACACGTTAATACACCCGTAAGTACACACTATTTTGGGTGCAAGATTGAGTGTGCGGGTGTTTTTCCTAAAATGGAATTGCTACTATTCATTACAGATTTCCGCCCAAGTGGTCAAGGCTGGTAAACCGAGCCAGCTAGACTCCTTCAATCTCGCTCGTCCATTCAAACAAATCCAAGAGCCTAGAGAGCTGGCGTTAGGGTTTTTCTTTAAACAACTACTCAGGTCGGTTGTAGCAGAGGAAACTCATGCCTTATCTAGAAAACAGTCATATCTTTCCAAAATGTGGGTCCCACAATGATTAATGAATGAATCCACACCAACCAAATGTTTCAAATCGCTGGATTTACCAACCATCTAAATTTCGTCATGATTAGAGGAGTCATCTCTTCCGTTCATCCGAGAAACCCATCACTCGGTGATGGGGCCCATTTTCTGATCAAGGTCGTCCATCTGGATGACCATGATGCCAGAAGATCATCCTTAACACCTGATTAAAGCCATGCAACCTTGATTCTATTCCATGGCCACAAAAAATCACGGATTTAACTAAAAAGAAAATGTAACTAATCCTTTGATTAGTTATGATTCGAACCCTCTAGAAGAGGATTGGTAGAACTTATAAAAGGGCCGCTTTTAGGGCATCATTTTTGAAAGTGGAAAGATAGTGAAAGAGAGAGAAATGACGCTGCTTCAATTGTCACAACCAATGGAGTCGACTCGGCTCGAGTCACTGCAAATCGGACCCAGTCCAGCCCCTATCTGGTCGTAAAATGGGATTCAGAGAAAAGAGAGGGAGAAGAAGAAGATGGAGTGAAAGAAGAGAGAATGGAAGAGGAGATCATAAGGTCTATTTCAACGATCATTGCATTTGCACCCGATAAATTTTCCAGCCAATTTTTGGGTCGAGTCATGCTGGTCCGATGTCCATTGTTGGAGCGTCAGAGAAGACGAAAGAGGATAAAAGGGAGAAGCTGAGGAAGAAGAGTAGAAGAGATGGAGGAAGAAGAGGAAACAAAGAAAGAGAAGAGAAAGGGAGACCGGCTGCCCGAGCGACTCGCTACATTCAGACGAGTCAAGCGGTGTCAGTCCAGGTCTGGTACATCTTAGCCGAGTCCTAGCCGAGTCCTGGTAGTGATGGACCTACTTGATGAACAAGGAGGAAAACAATGAGAGAGAGAGAGAGAGTCAGACTCAGACTTTAATGCACTGAGTCTAGACAGAGTTCAATCCAGTTTGGGCTGTGACTCAATGAGAGTCGTGTGTTTGGACTCGAATCTGGACTAAGTTCAGGGCATGTTTGGCTGCAAGGAATAGAAAGAAAAAGAAAGCTAGAGAGGAAGGAGGAGAAGAAATAGAAGGAAAGAAGAAGAAAGGAGAAAGGAAAAAGAGGGAAGAAGATCGAGTGAGCCATCTAAGTCGACTCACCGAGTCAGCCAGGAATCAAGGCTCTGATCTATCCGTTGTGGTACTTTAGTTCAACTCATTAGGTATTCTTTCCTCTAGTTTAAACTAGATCAATCCTGAGATATCTAGGATGGTAACTTGTGTCGAGTTGACTCAATAGAAGCACTAAGTCTTAGTTGGCTCATCTTTGACGGTTGACATTTGCCTATGGACTTACTGTTAGATTGTTGAATCATTTATACTCGGCTGTAACCAATTTGATTATGATCTGAGTTAGCTAACTGGATTAACTCCCTTACGTATGGGAGTCATCGAATTAACCAAGTCCTTGATGTTAAGATAATATAGTAGATTAGCTTATAATGCCTTTTGATTCAACAATGTAGCAAATAGGTCCTGATAATGCGGGATGATTTAGAACAGATCAATCTAAATTGGGTAAGATAAAACTAAGAACTGTGGAAATTCTCATTTCAAGAAGATTGAAACTAATGAGATTAGGCCATTTTGTTGTAATGAATCCCATTTATGTTAATCTCCATACGAGTGTTCGATTCATTGACTAATGTGCAACGACTCATTCTAACTGGGTAATCAGGGTTGAATTTGATCTTGATCAAATACTCGCATCATACAAACCACTTTTGGATGGAAATTCAACTTAAAAGGTGAGGATCACCCAACAAACTTTGCTACATCATGATAATTAGCCTTGTCCATTTATCTTTACTCATTTATATTAATTGAATTGCTTAATATAGTGTTAAATAGAAATTATGATAAATGTAGTCTTTAAATGAGTAATTATTTATAAATAGATGATGATTGGATTTAAATTCAAGTATCAGAACATGTTATGGATCTTAAATATCCCTATTTGGTTTTAAAGTGAATATTCTATATGTTTAAGTGTCATTGATATTATTCGTGGCTTGTTTAACCACTTATGATTACTTTATAGTATTTTGGAGAGTCCTCAAACTAGTGGCGAATTATGTAACGGATAAATTGAGATTATGTTGTGGACTTACCATCGTGTGGATCGCCGGTACCTTTATGGCTTTTTAGAGACAATCCCTTCTATCACATCCTTGAATGGACTATTTGCCTCCTATGGCTTTGCTTAACTATTTGCTCTTTTGTGGCTTTTATGGATTAATTTCGTATAACTTCCACTTGTAAAACTATAATTGGCCACTAGTTATGTCACGCCCCAAACTTGGAAACCAAGCTCACAAAATTCTCGATCGCCGAATCAGGCGTCGATAGCCTCCGTAGTACCCCATTCTCAACTCCCAGCGCTCATTCGCCAGGTTTCGATCCTGGGATGATAAGAGGAAGATTTTTAACATCAGTTTGATTCGTAATAAGCATAACTAAAGGCATAACCCACAAACAACAACCAAAAACTCCATCACATTTTCACTATAATAAAAAATTATAAGTACAGTGCGCGTAAAAGGGAAATACAATGATGATAGACAAAAAGCTCCAAAGTAATCTGCCACGTGCTCTAGCCTTAGCGCTACTGCGATCTAATGTCACCTGCACGTAACGGTTGTGCATAAGCTTATGGAAAGCTTAGAGGGTGGTGAAAGTATATATGCAAGGTAGTAATACAATTATAAAGTATAAGAATAATGTAGGATATGCTGATGAATCCATGTATACTATTGGCCGTACCAAGGCCATGCGATGCAAGGCATGAATGATGTCGGCCATACCAAGGCCATACGATGTGAGATGCAACTCAAGCATACGAATCCTCATCTAAGTCCACATATCAATACAGCTTAACTCTGAAATATCACTGGGGTCTAATATACTCCAAACTAGATTGTCACCCCATCGCGCGCAACAAGGTGAGTGGAAGAGACCTCACTATCCGTCTGTCAATATTGGGCTCGACTCGTTGATAGTGGACTCATTCCTCGAGCTAGTCAAACTCAGCCTAGCTTTGCCCCCTCCACTCAGGCGGCTAAGGCCGCACCCCCTTCCAACCGACCACGACACAGTGGAAAGCGCGACCTTCTAGTAAGTGGTACTCGACACTCATGCACCCACTCCATATAGATGTTGGAGCAACCTCCTGGTACCATAAGGGTTTAGGGACTTTCACCCATAGATATCTATAGTACCCCATGTAGAACAAGATTTCTGGTATATAATCCTACCAACCACGATAGGCCTGTGGCGGCTACGGCCCTAATGTCACTAGGGCAGAAAGTAATCATGTCACACAATGTGAAATGCATGAATCACATTATCCAGTCATGCAACAATCATGCGCGTACTGCTCTCTTATGTGGGCAACTCCCCTTACCAGGGAGTCCATAACAATCTATCCAATGGCATGTGCTATAATCAATCACTCAGCCCATCACAAGCATGCAGATGATGCGTATGGACATGTATCATGATGCTATGTTGTTATATACTCATAATCGGAATCGAAAATCAAAATCGAGAATCGGGATCGATAATCAGAATCGATAATTGGCCTATAAGTAAGGCGGGGTCCATATATGAACAACTGATCAAACCATAATATAAAGATCGGCCATCGGCTGTGGTTATATCAATTCTGATAGTACGAAACCATCTGTCTACGGTGAATGGGGCCCACTTATTTAGGTTAACCCATGAAGAGAATGAGCCTAACAAGGCCTAAGGGAAGGTCATAATGAGGACATCTAACCATCATTACCTATCAATGTGGACATCTAACCAACATTGCTCCCAAGGAGTGGCCCACATAAGGAATTCGTAAATAATGTAATGGCCACATACATACATTACATTGGGCCCTGCTCATGGGTCTCAAATACATCGCATCGGGCCGATCGAATGGGCCAATCAAATGGGTCGATTTGAATGGGCCGACTCAAATGGGCCGACCAAATGGGACGAATTAAATGAGCTGATTCAAATGGGCTGATTCGATGGGCCTCATGTATATCAAATCGGGTCGCACCAATGGGCCTTATGAATATCAAATCGGGCCGCACCAATGGGCCTAACCTTCATCAAGTGGGTCGCGCCATATACACCATTCATTTATTCCTAGGGATCATTTTAGAGTGTGTGTATATATATATATATATATATATATATATATATATAAATCACATGGACTGCACTCCAAATAATAGTGGTGATAATGATTCCCACCATTAGAATTCTCAAGGCCCACCATAACATTTATTTCCCATACAATCTGTTCATAAGGTCACACAGACCTGAATCAAGATGAAAACAAATTTCAAATTGATCCAGAACTGCTGTGACCCCAAGAAGGGTTTCAATGGTGGATGTTCACTTAACACTGTTTTCTGCAATGTGGTCCTCTTGATATTAGATTTGTCTGATTTGGTCTCAAGCCTTAGAGCCGGCTTACCAAATGGATGGACAGTTGGATAAACCGTACACAGCAGGTGGGGTCCACGCTTACCAAAGTGGTTTGGATGGCATATATATATATATATATATATTATGAAGGGCCCACCGTCCAGCCAACTGGACGGTGGGACACAAAACATACAGTACGGTGGGGTCCAGACCACCTACTGGTGTGCAGTATCTAGCCAATTTTGCTGGTGCAGGCGGCCCCAAAGATCAACGGATGGGCGGTTGGATAAAAAACTTACTTCATGGTGGGTACCCACAGACCTTGATGTCGTCAAAAGGCAGATGGGTCCCACCATCTGGACGGTTTGGAGGTACACATACATCACGTGGGACCTGCGGGCTCGCTACCATCCAAAGGAGCGGCTAGTAGCTATTGTACATGCAGCTTGTTGCACAGAGGGGTAGAGGTGGGTCCCACCATCATGTATGTATATATATATATAATATCTAATGTCCAGGCCATCCAGGGCCTGAATAGTTACATACATCAGGGTGTTACCCCACACGTGGGGTGGGTCCCACCGTCCAAAGATGGTGGACGGTTTGGATAAAACACATACACTGTAGTGTGGCCCATCAAAATGGATGGACGACATGGGTGGGTCCCATGGACCCCACTGTCAGTCCGCACTTCACTATCAGCACACACACCCATCGTCAGTACACCTCCACTATCAGTTAAGACTTCACTGTTAGCTATACCTCACTATCAGTGCACCCTCCACTGGTGCGTCCACTGGACAGATGGTGTGGGTATGCACCTCATCAAGGTGGATCCCACATGGCCCACCTGTTTTGGATCAGTCTAATGTTTGTGTTTCCCTTTCATCCGGGCCTGTGTGACCGCCCAATCATGCAGGCCCCAAAAAGGGATCAAGGTGGCCCACTATTTGGATGGCATGGGTAAAATACACACATCATAGGTGGGCCATGATCATAGAGAGAGAGAGATCGGAGATAATGAAGGGGCCCCGCCACTATAGGTCCCTCTTGGATACAAGCATACATCAAAGTGGGTTTCACCATATGTGGGTCCTTAGATCACAAAAAGACAATACACAAAGGAATAAAAATGTGGGTCTAAGATTACCCACCGTCCACTTCTTCTTGCTCATTTGGCTTCCTTTGCTCCTTAGCTTCGATCCTAACGGAAGAGATGCAATTTTGATGGTTGAGATGGAAGATGAAAGGGTAGGAAGTGTGCCACACACAAAGCTCTCATAGAGGCTAGAAAAATGTTTGAATGTGTGATTTTTTTTTTTTTTTTTTTGGGTTACTTGGAAAATGGTTTGAGAATGAGAGAGAGGGGGTTGTAAAGAAAGAGAGAGATGGGTGATGGGGTGATGGATGTGGTGAGTGATGGGTGTGTAAGAACTTTTTAACTTTAGGGGTAGATTGTGTAAGAAAGGTATGGGGTGTGTAAGAACTTTTTGACTTTAGGGGTTGCTTAGGGATGGGTGTGAGGTGATGGTATACTTGACATGTACATGACCCTTGATGGGATTGATTGATTGATGGATGGATGTGACATTGGGTAGAGATTCTCTTGGATTTTATAAATGCACGTCGTTTTCCTCACACTGAACGCGGGCCCACATCTCCCGGCCTGGGTATCGCCTTGGCGCGTGAGACATGGCATCGGAACTGCGACGACGATGCTGTCGCAAGGGTATAAGTATTAGTTTGAGTCGACTTAGGTTGACAGAACTTGACTTAGGATCGCGCGCAAACGTCGGATAAAGGTCAAAGGTTGCTGAAATTCGACAGAGAAGATCGCAGGAACCTATGGAATGGTACGGACTATAATGTGGGTCTTACAAGTTGAGTAGGTCACTTTTAAACATCCTATTTATTAGTCTCATGAGCCAGGGATGGTGGAATGAGAAACTATGCTTGAGCTGTCGGCATATGCTGGGTAACAAACCCCCCATAGTGACCTTTGAGCTTTCTTAAAATAGTTGTTTGAAATTGGAATAATAATGGCTAGGCTAATCATGCATTTTTATAGCATATGGACTTTATCGGGTGGTCAATATAAGATGTGAAATTTTCTTGGGTCACTACGGGCTATACTGTAGAGTATTTTACCTGGTGATCCTAAGTTTTTGTTGCGTGCATTCGACTACCATGGGTTGTCCTTTTCGCATGGACTTTTCTAGGTATCTAGTTTTTCTTGGATGTATCGTAGAATACTCTTTTAGGAAGCTAGCTTACCTTAGGTGTCCTCGTTGCATGGTCTTTTCTGGGTGGCTAGTTCTCATTGGGCGTACCTTTGAGTACTTTTCGGGTGGCTAGTTTTCCTTGGGTTAACTTTGTGCCAGTTGGATGTGCTTCCCCAAGTCTGTGAGCATGTGCATGCATTCATGCATTTAAACAAGATTATCTTGGTAGAATTTATTCAATATATGCTTATCTAATGAACCTTATCTGATTACTATGATAATCATTATGAAATATTTATTATACATTATTCTTGACAACTAAGCTTAATTATCTTGATGATATGATAAATCTTGGGGGTATACCTCACTAGGATAGCTATTGGCACTATCAAACTATATTCAAGGTGCAGGAGACGTAGATGATGCGCATGCGACTCTCTATTCCTGATTTCAGTTCTATTTAATTAATTGTAATGTCATGTTCTATAAAAGTTAGGACACTGGTTTGTATAAGTTTTTGGGTAACCACTTGAAATCTTAGTTATGTATATTTGGACTCCTTCTTATACTTGATTTGCTCATATTCCGCTAGTTTATTAACTCTGATAAGGAAAAAAATGTACGTGAAATTTGAACCACCGACAAAGGTTAGCAGTCAAGTTTTTGGAAAACGAGTAGTGTTCTCGAGTTTCGGGAACCGAAGTGTTACAAAACACTTACTATTTTTGGCCGAAAACCTTGCGCAATAGTAGACATTATGACTGTCTATAAATAGTAAGTTTACTATTTATAGTAGGTCGTGAATTCTAGGAGTTTTAGCCGTAGTTTGATTCTGATTTCTCTCACATTGCTTGATATATCTATTTAAAGGGCTGTGAACTCATTTAAAAAAAAAAAAATTCATTCATCAATCAATTTCGAATTTATTAGAATTTATTTCTATTGGGTTCGATAGGTCTTTGTGAGGAGTTCAGAGAAGTTTCATGGATTCGGAATAATTATCCTCTTGAGGAAGACGACGCTCGACCTCACGTCCTCCCCTGCATCACTCTTTCGATCTTGTTGTATGCACCCTCTATAACACCTTCCCAACCACACAAAGACCATGACTCGCTTAATCTGGACCATTTAGACCATGTTCCATCACCATGATATATAAATCCAAACCATCCATCATCTTCTCCATGATCATCCATTCATTAAGTGAATAGATTAGTCTATTCGTCTACCCGTTAAACTGAGGTATTCGAAACGGTTTTTGTTTTAATTTAAAGGCAATTTTTTTTCTTCCATATGTGCATGGATGTTTACTTAAGTTGAATGGACATGTTCGATGTAATGAAATTAAAATAAAACACCTCACATTTTTTTTTTCTTAATTCAGACCTTGAGTATCCCCATTCGAATATTCGGCATGATGGATGTAGTTTAATACATGTACTTAGCTATCATGTGCCTACACAACGGTTATATTGTCGTATTAATTAGGATGGTGGAACATAGATGCGATGGTGCTGTCAAATCACCCATGGGTGGTGTAATTCCACTAAGGTGTGAGCGACTGTGGTGTGTGTGCCTGTGTGTGTGTGTGTGTGTGTGTGTCATATATATATATATATATATATATATATATATATATATATATATATATATATATATATATATATATATAGGCATGCTCACCTACGCACCTACGCACGTGCGCACCTTTGCACACGTGTCATAGGAGTCGAATCCGAACGGTCCATAAGATGAGGAATCTCATGAAACCCATGAAGTGAGTTTTTACCCTGATCTAAGATTCTGTTGGGCCATAACAAAGAGAAATGCAAATTAAGTCATGGCTCACCGAAGTTTTAGTTCAAAGTAAAAATTGGTACCAGGGGCTTTAATGAGGCTCTGCTTCATGTGGACCATTCAGATTTTCAAGACTCATCACGTATGATGAGTTCTCAAAAAAGTTCGTAGGTAGTCCGTGCGAACTAGTTCGCAGGTGAGCGTTTCCGAAATATATATATATATATATAATAATAATAATAATAATAATAATAATAATAATAATAATAATAAAATCAATGAAATAACAAAAGCAAGGGCCAAAAAGTACAGACCAAAGTCTAGCCTATTCTATGTAATACATGTATCCAGTTTCACAAAAATTACAGGGGACTTATTTTATTTTATTTTATTTTTATTTTTTTTTTAACACACGCACACACCCCACACACACTCATGCCGTAGTGGGCTTTCACCACCTATGGATACTCTAACCCTTGACTGGGGTGTTGAAACTCCCAAGAGTCTACCACCCGAGCAAGAGCAAGGATCCAGCAAAAAAAAATTAAAAATTAAAAATTACATGGGACTGCATGGCCCAATGTTCTTGTCATGGCTTGCAAAAAGACTGTTTTAACCAAAGTCTAATCACATTCATGCGCCATTGGATTGGCGAATCCTTCCAATTTCTCTTCAGTCCTTAATCCACCGTGGGGCCCACCTGATGGATCGATCTGATCTTTGTTGGTAGCATCCGTTTGCAATGAAGAGTAAGGTGAATTACAATTTAGGGTAGAGTTGTGGGTTCATGTCAAGTGTCCAACTCAACCACTCATTACATGTGGGGCCCATCGATCACTGATCCCGACTTTTGATCCGAGAGGCTACATTGGCTGGAAACGGATTGGCCACTCCCACTGCCACCAGCCAATGGCTGCTGGTCGGTGCTATGTGGGCCCATCATGATGTATGTGTTTCATCCATTCCATCCATCTATTTTTCTAGATCATTTAATGATGTGAGACCAAAAATGAGTTATATCCTAATCTCAAGTGGGCCACATTATAGAAAACAGTGTTGAATAAACATTGACCATTAAAAACATTTCGGGGGCTATAAAAATTTTGGATCAAGCTGATATTTGTTTTTACCATTCATCTAGGTCTGTATGAATTAATCAACAGATTGGATGTCAAATAAATAGTACAGTGGGCCTTAGGAGGATTATAATGGTGGATATCCAATCACTATTGTTTTCCTGTGGTGTGGTCCACTTGAGATTTATACCCCTCCCATTTTTGGATTAAGCTAAAATGATCTGTAAAATGGACGAACGGAATCGATGAAACACATACATCATGGTGGGGCCCACATAGCACCGACCATCAGCCACCGGGCTGGTGGTAAGGGGAGTAGCCAATCCGTTTCCACATTGGCTACGGTGGATACCCTGAAAATCTCAAAATTGGAGGATCCTAACCCCATTACGGGCCCACAAATGGCCAACTTCTGAGACAAATATATATATATATATATATATATATATATATATATATATATATATATATATATATATATATATGGAGTCATGCTCCCCTACGCACCTACGCACGTGCGCACCTTTGCACACGTGCCATGACTGTCTAATCGGAACGGTCCATGTGATGCGGAATCCCATGAAACCCTATATGAGAAATTTTCACCCCGATCTAAAATTCTGATGGGCCATAGAAAAGAGAAATGCAAATCAAGGGAGGAAATAGTTTTTATATTTCATGGCCCATAGAAGTTTTAGATCAAAGTAAAACTTGGTCTTAGGGGGTTTTACGAGGTTCTGCTTCACATGAATGGTTCAGATTTTGGATCCAAATCACGTATGATGGGTTCTCAAAAAAGGTCTTACGTAGTACATACGAACTGGTTCGCAGGTGAGCGTTTCCGTGTGTGTGTGTGTGTGTGTGTGTGTGTGTGTGTGTGTGTATATATATATATATATATATATATATATATATATATATATATATATAGGCCCATATCCACCATCACGTACATCTAAAAATCAATGGAAGTATCAAGAGACATGCAAATCCAAGAAAAGAAAGTCCCTCATTTGGTTATTTTGCCACTCCCATTTCAGGGACACATAAATCCCATGCTTCAACTGGCTAGTCTCATACATTCCAAAGGATTCTCAATCACCGCAATTCACACTCAAACCAACTCTCCCAATCCATCCAACTTCCCCAACTTCAACTTCAAGCCCATACCAGATGGCTTATCTGAGGGTCAGGCCTCAACTGAAGACCCCTTAACCCTCGTCTCCATCCTCAATGACACATGCCAACTACCATTCCATGATACCTTGTCCAGATTGCTATCAGACGGTCCACATGGCCCAGTTATGTGCATCATCACTGATGAGCTTTTTCACTTCACTAAAGCCGTCGCAGACGATTTGAAGCTCCCAAGAATTTTGTTATGCACCAGCAGTCCCACATGTTCTAACATCATGTCGTCTTTGATGGTTCTACATGAAACTGGAGCCATTTCTGTTATGGGAAGATCCGAGCCTTCTCAACTTCAAGGCGTGAGGTTATTCAGAGCCGATTCAAGGTGCAAGTATAAGCTCAGTCTTATGTGAACAGGCAAAAGCATGACATCTGACCCGACATTTCTTATGCCTTTGATCCAAGGCCAGGGAGACCAACTCGGAGCTTGAAGCGATCCGGGGTCGAGGCAGTCGACCCGGAGTAATCTGAGACCGAGGCAGTCGGTTCGGGGCTCAGATCGGAATCTACTAATGATAGGGATCACGAGGTGTCCCACTACTGCACGATTAGCGACAGTTGCGCAACCACCCACGTCTACACGTCCACCAACCGCCACATAACCGCCCATGCCAACTCACCCGCAGTACGTGGTTAGTGGCAAAGGGCACGCCGAGTATTGTGGACACACCCATACTAAGTGAATGGTATAAATAGTATCTTATAAGGAGGAAACTGGTATGCAATATCTCGCATTCTCCCTCTACAAATGAACTTAGACCCAGATTCTCTTGACCCGACTTAGGCATCGGAGGGTCCCCTAACTAGACCAGGGTCTCCTTTGCTCGCTATGGTTGTGCAGGTTCAAGACGTCGAAGCGGCTCGGAGTTCAGTGATCCGAGCGGAGAGTCATCCAGATTTTGTCAGCAACATTTTTAGCACCGTCTGTGGGAACCTAATACGAAAATTCAGTTCCCTATTCTCAAGTACAATGACAAGAGGAAAGAAGAAATATACAACTATGGAGCCTGAACCAAATGAGCAGACTTGGTCTTCCTCGTTACTTCATGCTGAGTCTGCTCCAGGGCCATCTCAGCACTCCCGTAATCGGGCAAGCAAGTATCGAGCTATGCAAAGCGAGATACAAGCCCTGCACAACGAAATTAACCAGATGAAACAGCGACAGGAGCAGCAGCCTCAACCGCATGTGTCCAAGAAACAGTCAGACCAGTGGTCGAAGTCCAGTCCGCACCGCGGAGCATGAGACCCGAGGGGTCTTAACAACAATCCGCTCGAGTTCCAGCCTCAGTCCAGAACCCTCCCCTGACTCAAGACTGAGTTCCAACTCGGAACACAATGACCCGAGTTCCAACGAACGTCTCGGTCACCTTAGCTTTGCCACCGACAAATCTTCGTCACGAGATAGAAAGGAGGAGGGGAAGAAGGACCCCTGAAGTGGAAGCCATGTAAGAGATAGTAGCAGAAAATAAAGATCCATGGGAGACACGGTTTGCGGAGCTCAACGACAAGATTCTGATGCTAGAAAAGAATCAGCAGCCGTCATCAGTCCCTGCTGCCGTCCAAGCGATGATGGAAGAGACGGAACCTCCCTTCATGTAACATCCCGAATTTTCACGGCCAGAGTTTGTACTCGTGCCCGAGGAAACCGGGTGTTAATGATGTAAAACTGGGATGCTTTAGTAAAATCACACCATATTTTTTTACTTTTGGGGGTCACATCCAAATACATTCATGAAGGTAACATTCACAAGAATATAATCAACTGTATTGATTATATTTCATTAGAATAAAAGAATAATCAAATGGCCTCATAAAGGGGGAGGTTTATTACAACATTAGAGTTCATAGCGGAAGAATAAAACTACATCCTAAGTTGTCTTCTTGTTCTTTCAAGATAATCTTCCTTATGGAGAATGTTCACTAGGTCTTCGATTTGTACGTCACCTGCATAATCTGTATGGTTGGGAGAGGGTCAATACCCTACTCATAGTGAAGGTTATCATTTAAGATTAACAATAATTCAAGAGATTCATAACAAGTAAAGTAAGGGTCTGATACATCTCGTGCTCCACCAATACATGAGATATCAGCATGCGCAACCAACCTACATGAGATGCATGCCTGGCATAGTGTGTGCGGCTCATTATACGTAGTGATCATCACAATGTGGAATATAATTTATAAGAAACCCGGCTTGACCTGCATCCCATAACTACGGATATTCGCCGGCATGACCAATGCTAATGTGGATTTATGCGAACATCTCAAGGCAACACAACACGTGGTTGGGGGATTTACGTAATATGATGTGTTCATGGAGAGACTACTTGCGACATCTAATCTCGAAAAATTGATGTAACACGTATGCCGATTTACATACATCGATTGTGCACTACGCCAGCCAACCCACGGAATTACGTGCCAACCAAGAGGGCCGCTACCCGTAACGCATCACGTCTATGATAAGATATCTGAATCACTAGTTGTGATACCTCATAACACATCACTTACACTTATAGAGAATATAGCTGAATCATGAAGAATATAAACTGAATCATGGAGGTTCTGAAATAATAAGACACATGCCCATGCCTTTAAAGATAGATGGTACAAGGCCAATATAATAAAGAGAATAGTGACAATGGTCAACCAAGCAAAAGTGGCAATGACCAACATAACAAGAGAAGAGTGACAATGATCAACTCAACAGAGGAGAGTGGCAAAGCCAACTCAAGTAAAAAGATGAATGGCATAGCCAACTCAAATATAAAGACGAGTGGTAAAGCCAACTCAAATATAGAGACGAGAGCCAACTCAATAATGGATAAGGCAGGGGCAAGGCTTGTACCCATGGCCTCACATAATTTCAGAGAAATTCTCTTTTAATTTGACATCATGTCATAATCCTAAAAGGGCCAATAAATCAATTGATAGGATAATTCCCAGATGACATGTAAACATGAAATACAGGATAATTCATATCGTAAAAGGCACGAAAGAGGCCAATAATTGATGTGAAACATATAATAGCATGAAAGATTCAAAGTGAGATGTAAAAGGAATACATGTAAAGGCAATATCAAATTCATGATAGCATGTATAAAAGCCAAGATAAAATAATATGAAGACAGACAAAATACAGGAAGGCATGTAAGGGGCAGGATAAATAAATCAACTTCACTTACTGTAAGCTTAAAGGATAAAACCCTCACCTTTGAATTCGATTACATTTTAATATTGCTAGATGCGTTGCCGTTCCCCAACTCTAGCACAATCAATGTGATTCATTTAGTTAGATTACATGGGTGCATGGTTAAGATCACTCTTTAGACCCTGGAGATATGTTTAGAGTTATAATCTGAGATAGCTTAAATCTTATCAGAGCAAGGATCTGCCAACCTTATGAATTTATAAATTCGTGGCCTAATGAATTCATGCTCCGACCTAGTTTGTCTTGTCGGATAGTATCTATACTAAATCTTGAATTTTACTATTAATTCAATGTAAGAGAGTGAGAATAGGGAAGGATTGCGTAGATGTCTCACCTGTCGGGATGGCCGACCTAGATCGCCCAACTCAGACCTGACTCAGTCCAGGACTCAGTGAGTCAACTCGGACCCAACTCTTTCTTCCCCTTCCTTCTTCCTCTTTTCTTTTCTTTCTTCCTCTCTTTTTCTTCCTTTCTTCTTCCCTTTTTCTTTCTTCCTTTCTTTCTTTTCCTTTCCTTCTTCTTCCCTACTTCTCTTTCCCTCACCCTTTCTCTGTTCTTTCCTCTAAACGGCGGGGTGGGAAGGCCTTTTTATAGGCGGAGAGAGTTCTCCAGACCCTTCTACGCAAATCCAGAATTGGATTGGCTACGCCACAGCGTGCGGAAACTGTTGTTACACAGTCCCGTACGTAACAAGGATTCTTGGACCGGTCCTGTGATCACGTTGATCGTTTGCTCAACGTGGGAAGGGTCAAAATTCTCTTCCCAGCACTCTGAACGGTGCGGATCAGGCTTTCGGCCCATGCTCAGATCATTGAACTCGTCGCAGCGGCCCTGTTTCTGCATGTCTCACAACGTCCGAGTTTCGCTGCGGATGGCTTCCGTGAAAACGATGGGGTCCACGATCCTGATTCTACGAGAAATCTGCACCATCCACTGTCTTCAGCGTATGCTTTTGTCCTACGAAGAGGCGTTTCGGTGTGGCCCATCGAGTCAGACTCGCAGTGGTGGTCCGAGCGCAGATGAATGATGTGGATGATCCCTAGTCCGATCCTTGCACGGTCACATTGGATTTTGGTCGGCGGTCTCGTCCCATTCCGATGTACGGCTCTGATCGATCATCAGATCGATTTGGTGGCCCAGGGACGATGCCAGCAGGTTTCTTTTGAAACCTCTGCGGTGGGAAAGACGGACGAAGAGTCTGGTTTGTATTCTTGCGGGTCAGCACGCTTTGACCGATTTCCCGGTCGGGTACAGCGCAGGTATACCCCTGCCGTTGCGCGTGCATCGTGATGGGGCCAACAGAGGTTCCACCTGGGGAATCTACGCCGTTCATTAGTTTCTCCCTCTAGTTTAAGGCGTCGGGCTCCTGTTTAAGGTATATCCAATGATCAGGTGGGCCCCAAATCAATGGTTAACGGACGATCTATCCATTGGACTATTTTACACTGATCCAGGGTTTGAAATCCAACATGTACAGCTATTTTGTGATATAGAGACACGGCGTAGAATTTCATATTAAGTGGATGGTGGGAACCACGTGATCTAGCACTTAGGGGTTTAGACCATTGGCGTTTTCCTAATTATTGCTGATCTAAGAGTTTTTGTGAAATCTAATGGTTCTACTTGGTTCTATGTCAATTTCTAAATAATTTTGATAGAAGAACTTCCTTCTAAATCATTATGGTTAAAGAGTTATTCACTGATTTAGCTAAGGGAAGGTAATGTATCCCATTACATGATCAACGGTCGGATGACTTGATTTATGGATGAAGATCACTCTTAGTGGTTAGATTCGTGATCAAGAGTAGACGCAAGGTGAGGATAGCTAGATTGGTATCGTACCCATGTTCGTGTTACGTTAAATCTCATGGTAACGCTCGAGTACTTTCAATACTCGGGTATTGAAAAGTTCGGGGCATTACACTTCACCTCTGCGATCATGAGTGAGGTGATGCCATAGAGGTTCCGGATACCTCCTGTCATCTAATACTCTGGGTCTGGCGACCCCTCTGACCACGTGGAGGCTTATCGCTCGTGGATACAAATCCAGATAGCGATGGATGCAATGATGTGCAGGGGATTCTCGATCACACTTACAGGATCCGCTCAGAGTTAGTACCGTCAGCTTAAACCCAATTCCATTGGTTCCTTCGCAGAGCTCAACCGATTATTCCTTACCAAATTTATAAGTGGCAAGAAGAGTTAAAAACCAAACACTCATTTGTTCACCATCAAGCAAGGGCCTAAGAAGTCATTGAAGGACTACATCGCCTGTTTCAATGAAGAAGCATTATAGGTGGAAGACTATGATGACAAGATGACTCTCTCAACCATGTTATTGGTCTGAAAGAGGGGAAGTTCACTTTCTCCATTGGAAAGAATCCGCTGAAGACGTTAGCTGAGCTCGTCACTAGAGCTTAGAGGTATACTAACGCTGAGAAATTCTCCAACGCTCGCAAGAATGTTCAACTAGCAGAGTCGACTGGTAAAGGAAAGAGGCCAAGGAGCGAAGAACCTTAGCCATCCAGCAAAAGACCAGACGACCACGCTCCTTGCGATCGTCTTCCGAGCAGAAAATCAGAGGGTAAATTCCATTCCTACACTCCCCTCAACACATCTACCAAGCAAATTCTATTGGACATCAAAGGGCAGAAGCTCCTGAATTGGCCTATTTGTATGAAGGCCGACCCAGATCATCGACACAAGCGCAAGTATTGTCGTTTCCATCAAGATCACGGTCACAACACGGCCGACTGCGTGGATCTCAAGGCTGAGATCGAAACTCTTATCCATAAAGGTCATCTGCGCTGTTATACCAAGGAAGAGAGAACAGTTCGAAGAGAAGAACGAGAGAAGTTGAATAACCCTGCAGAAGAGCTGGTTGAAATCCGTACCATCGTTGGTGAATCATCCGGTGGAGGAGAATCAAACAAGGCCCGAAAAGCCCATTCTCGGAAGTCTAATCCGGAACTCTACATCCACATGACCGAACGGCCGAGCAAGGAACTCCGGGTCAGCCCGTGCAGTCTGACCTTCACAGAAGATGATGCGCGTGGAATCCAACATCCGCATGACGACGCCTTGATAGTTACTATGACCATAGCTAACCACAAGGTGTACCGCATCCTAGTTGACACCAAAAGCTCAGCAGATGTGATATAATCTGAGGCTTTTGAAAGAATAGGGATTCCAAGGTCACGCCTCAAACCTGTGAAGACCCCCTGCACGACTTTACCGAAGAAAGAGTGATCTTCGAGGGAGCCATTTCCCTCCCTGTGACCGCTGGAGAAGGACACATCAAGTCACCCTCATGGTAGACTTCCTCGTTGTCAATGTGCCATCAGTGCATAAGGTCATTCTGGACAGACCTTCTCTCAATGCAATGAAGGCAGTCGTCTCCACTTACCATTTGATGATGAAATATTCCGCCGATGATGGAACAGGCTATCTCCGAGGCTATTAGCGCTAGGTTCGGAGATGTTATGCGATAGCAGTAAAGAAAGGGTCAGTGAAGCAAGCCCTCACCGTCAACGTTCTAGATCCCTAGGGACCCACAGAGGACTCATCTATGGAAGACCTGGAGAAAATACTGCTCGACGAGGCAGATTCGAGCAAAACCGTTCAGCTCGGAACATCGCTGAATTCTGAGCAGTGGTCTGAAATGCCAGCTTTCCTGCAACAACACAGAGACATCTTTGCATGGTTATATGATGATATGCTCGGGATTTCTCCTGATGTCATGGTTCCCAGGCTGAATGTGGACCTGGATCACAAACCCGTGAAACAGAAAATGAGGCCGTTTGATGCCGAGCAGTATGAAGCTATAGCCGATGAAGTCTCTACATTGCTCGGTGCCGTCTTCATTGAGGAAGTGCATTACCCGGATTGGATCGTAAACGTGGTCCTTGTCAAGAAAGCCAACGGGAAATGGCGGGTCTGTGTGGATTACTCGGATCATTACAAGGCCGGTCCTAAGGACAACTTTCTATTACCTCGGAATGATCAGCTGGTAGACAGTATAGCGGGACATAAACTACTCTTCTTCTTTGATGCCTATTCCGGGTATAACCAGGTTGCGATGTATCCCCCAGACAGCTAGAAGACTACCTTCGTCACCGACAAGGGATTCTATTGTTACCGGGTTATGCCATTCAGCCTGAAAAACGTTGGGGCCACACATCAAAGGCTGGTGAATCAAATGTTCGCTAAGCAGATCGGGCACACTATAGAGGTTTACGTTGATGACATATATCTTGGGTTGAATTGTTGGAAAGACTTGTAGTTAAATATTAAAAATTACTATACTCACATTAATCAGTAAACATGTCCCATTTAAGTTTTGTATGAACATAAATTAAATATTTTGTATTAATTGAGATCTTCAATTAAATTATATAGAATGATAATAGGCCTGTCATTGGCTCATGACTAAGCCTTAAGAGGAAACTTTTGAAACACTTAGGCCCACCCTCATGTTTGTGGGGCTACTTACAGGTTGGAGCATAACCCACCCATATTTGGGCTTGGGTCAACAACTAATGGGCCCACCTTGCCCTTGCCATGGCATTTTGTCATTATGGCATGATAGATTAGGGTAAGAAAGATCACATTGCGTGTGGGTTTAACAAAAAAGATCAACACTCCACGAGCCATTAATCAGATGGTTGGGATCATTCTCTTGTTGTGAATTTTATCAGAAAAGATTTGGAATCCGACCAGCTCAGTAATGATCCAAATACAAATTGGCTAGGGATGTAAATGGGCCAGGTCTGGGATAATTTCCGTGCGTAGAGCTGATCGGGTGGGCCCATATAAGCACATATTATTCAAAATATCGATTCTGTTGGGGCCCAAAACCAGCACTTAAAACACTATAAATTAAAGAACTACAAAATGATGGATTATAATACTAATAATGTAATTAAGCTTAACCAAAAATACATATCACATGTTCCATTAAAGCTCTTCATCAATTCAAACAAAAACATGTTTATTTCTCTTAAATCGACGCCGTTTGAGCTCGATTTTTGGATCAACGATAAGTGAAATGGGTATAGATAAAGATCGGGCTCCTGACTTTGTGTTTGCCATCAGACCACACAAGCGAACCAGACGCCGTAACATCCGTCGGTAATTCTCCAACGACCGTCACAACGAAATCTTGCTTCTCAATTGACAACTTGAAAGATAGAACAGTTGGAACAACAGTGATCTTTATAGCTTTCAATTTGGACGTAACAGTCGCTTTGTATGTGGAATTCGCCGGGCCAACGTTCGTGACCGTTCTTGAAAATTTTATAGTGAATGGCTAGCCATCTTTCATGAATGCCGTCATCAAAGGGTAGTTGAAATCTCTCACAGTGATGTTGGCTACACTAGGACAATGGCTATTATCGCCCGATATGAGTTTGATTTTAGCTGAGTTGTAGCCTTGAGCACATAACATTTTTATGTAGTCGGCATCTTAAACTAGACCGGGATCAACGGCCCTCGGTGGATTGATCTGGCTTGCCCCGTAGGTGATTTCGCCATCTGGGTTTTTAGTAGAATTCAAGGGAGAAGCTATGGAAGCAAGAACAAAAATAATGTAGCTTAGAATAACAATGTAAAAGCATTAAGATTTTAAGACAATGTGACTCGGACTGACTCATCTGGTCATAAGTCGAGTCGTAACGCAACTGAGTCGATGTGTAGCTCAACCTTACTCATGGGTCTGAGCTAGATCAGACTCGACTGATTCCGAGTCGACGCCGGATCATCCAAACCGTTTGATCATTGTAGCACATTCGCATCCACGTCCCGAATCCTATAACTCAATACAATAAGGATTTATAGCTAATGGGCCATCAGAATGATCACCTGTAGTCATTAGAGCAGATCGAATAGCATCAGGAGACCATTTTGGATGAAACGATTTTACATTGGCAGCTACACCAGTTGCATGTGCACAAGCGACGGACGACCCGGATGCCATGTTATACTGCATTGAGCATGTATCAAGGCCGTATTCTGACATCGGTGCTTTCGGGGACCATGCTGCCAACATGTCGACCCCTGAAGCGCGGTTAGATCTGGCTGCAATGTAGGGACCGAAACGAACATCAATGTATTGTACATGAATCGAAGTATGTCCTTATGTATATTATCAGCAGTTGATGGGCCATGCTATCCTATCATGGGCTAGGCCCAGCTCGCTATGAACTAGGCTTTCTCTATTTTCAAGCCTGTTGAACCAGAATTTTAGGCCCAAATACTAAATGATTCAAAGAGCACTCTTAGCTAGAGCTGGGCACGGAATGACTCGACTTGTTAGACTTGACTCGGCAGACTCATTTAGACCTGACTTACCCTGAACCGAGTGGGTGAGTCGATCCAAACCGAGTAGACTTCGTCCAATCCGAACTCAAACCAGGTCAAGTTCGGGTCACCCTGTAATCAACTCGACTCAATCTGAAACCCAACCCGTGTGTATGTAGCCAACTCAACCCGAACCGAGTGGGTGAGTCAATCTGAACCGAGTAGACTTTGTCCAATCCGAACTCAAAACAGGCCGAGTTCAAGTCACCCAGTAACTTGACTCAACTTGATCCAAAACCTGACCCACGTGTGTGTGTAACCACATATTTGATGTTTCAGATTTGAGATGCCGTGTAGGTGATGAAGAGGTTGCAATTCCGACAAGTGCACCTAGGCTTTGAATTGTGATTTCAGCCCGTGGATGCTCGCTGCACTTAACGTGACTTGAAGCGGGCTTGACCTGACTTGGTACTTGTGACTAGCTTGGACTTAGTCCAGATTAGTCCAAGCTAGACCCGGACTTGGATCAGGTCAGGCATGATACTCTGTACCGTGTTGGGTCAAGTTTGGGTTAGGTCTGTTTCAAAGCCTGATCGAATCGGATCAGCCCTAATTCGGTCCTGACTCGACTCCATGCCTAGCTCTACTCTTAGCTTAGTGTGCTCGATTAATAAAGGCTTAACATGTAGGCATGGGCTCAACCCTCAGACCTAGTAGTCTAGCCCAAGAAGTGGACAGGCCAGGCCTGAATACTAGATACGCCAGCCCGGTCCATTGACTACCCTACCAGGACATGGGCCTGCATACTATACCTGATTAATAAATGGGCCATGCATGGGACTGTTGTAAGGCCTATCTATATGTGTGAACTTTCAAATTTCAATAGATAGGTGTGGCCCATCTCTACCTTGAGAATGTCCGGCGTGACAAAGTTGGGTCCTAGGATCGAAAGCCCATTTAGATCATGTGCTGATCTTGGCCACCGGATTTCTATTCAAAATCCATAAACAAGATGATATTATCATTATTATGAATAAAATAAAATAAAATAAACGAGTGTCGGATGCACACACATCTCCCATTTGTCCAAATCCAGATAGCGGGAATCCCGTTGCATATTTTGAAATGGGATTTCAAAATCTTCTTCTGTAATATGTTTTGGAAGGTTTGCTAAGCCCACACGCGTGTGCAATAAAGCTCATGTACGCGCCACGCATGTGGGATATGTTGAGATCCAATTCATCCATTAGAACCGCACCAATATATTGATTATTTCATTAAGAGATCAGATGGGCCACAAGTTTCAATAAAATGTACGGCTCTAAAAACTTGGCTGAAGTTTTCTAACCCATCCATCTGTTTCGATATTGGGGCCCACATGCTGATTGGTTCAGATTTAATTTTTTGAAAAACATGTAGAATGTCGAACCATCTTGATGGATGGATTAGATCTTGTACGTATGTGCCATGCTGGCACGTGGGGCGTGTAGACGACCTTTATTGCAAACGCGTGAGCTCTTAGCAAAGCTTATGGACGTCGAAGGAAGCGGATCCTGTGCCCCTGTTGTCGTAAGCTGTGGGGCCCACAGAGATGCCTGTGACAAATCCACTCCGTCCACCAGTTTTTCAAGGCCACAATACGACAGGATTCTAAAAACATGCAGATCCAAAACTCATGTGAGCCATTCCACATGAAACAGAAGGGATTGAACAACCACCATTAGAAACTTTGTGTGGGCCAGATAATTTGTTTTTTTACGATTAAATTTGTTTATGAAGTTTATCTGTGTGTTAAGAACCCTATGAACAGTTTGGATGGCATATGAAGATTATGGTCAGCTCCGATAAGGTTTTAACGATGGACCTTTCCGTTCCCAATATCTCGTTTGGTGTGTCCCACATGAGATTTAGATCTTCCTGAAATTTATTTTCTTTATTTATGTGGTCTTTCAAAACTGATGGTCGGAGTGGATTTGTCAAGGGAATCTCTGTGGGCCAAACACCGTCCATCAGTTTGGAAAACCTTCCAGTAAATGACCATGATGTTTATATGCCATCTAACGCGATCATAGCGTTATTACCGTCAGATAAACTGTATGCACAAATATCATCTTGATACGAAACTTTCGTGGCCCCACAAAGTTTCTAACGGTGGGCGTTCAATCCCTGATGACTTGTTTGGCCCCACCTGAGTTTTGGATCCCCTGATTTTCAGATCCTGTTCTATTGTGATCTTGAAAAACTGATGGACGGAGTGGATTTTTCACGGGGCTTTCTTTGAGCCCTACACAGCTTCCGACAACAAGGAGCACAGTCAATCCGCGTCGGATAGGGATATGGTGTATACACACTCACTACAAAAACTATCCGTCCAATAGATTGAAAATAAACCTTCAATCTCAATTCTAAACTTGGTAAAATATTGGAAATCGGGACCGTTCATCAGGTGGGGCCCACTACAAACATTTACTGGCCTAAGAACGAGTCGTCCCAATCATCTTAATTAGCAAGCCCTCCACATCTAAAGTGGAGAATTGGCCATTTCATTTCACATTGTTCATTTTCTCTTGTAACATACGCGGCCCACCTTTGGTTGGTGGATCGGCATCATTCTGGGATTATTTATGATGGACCCCACCTTATATATGAACGGACCTGATCTCAGAGAAAAATCTGGAAAAGGCTCAATCTAGAATTTAGAAGCTTACTTGGTCCTCATCATGTACTGCTTGACCTTATGGTTGTCCTCCTCGCTGATCTGGGCCGTTGGGAGAGGAAAAGAGAAGGCAACATCAGGGAAGAAATTGTTCATCATCACCGATCCTTGGGCCTCGGCGAGCATCGGGATATCGCCTTTGACGGCATGATCACAGACGAGGATCTTGCCCTTTACCAGTTTTCTTTCCAACGGTACGACACAATACCTGATAATCCACAATTCAAATCCAGTACTAGGAGAAATCAAATTTTATTTATTCAATATTGGACGGACCGGATCAAATTTTATTTATTCAATATTCGACATCCCGAAGCCTCAATCTGGACCATCCATTCATAGAATTATCATTCTATTTTTCGTTTACCTGACGAACGGGTCCAATTTATTTGTAGCATTTGATGCGTAGATGAGAGGGAAGGCCGTTTCCTCTGACTTGACAGTATTATTTGTAGCATTTGATGCGTAGATGAGAGGGAAGGCCGTTTCCTCTGATGGTTCCATAAATGAAATTTGAATCAGCTTTCTGCATGTTAAATAGTTAATATGCAAAGGTTAAAAATATCAGTTACATTCAGTACATCGACAATGAAGACAAGATGGAAGGTGGACCCCACATGGCTCTATGGTTGAATTTTTAAACCGTTCATCTGGTGGGCCATATAATGCATACGTAGATCAAAATTGATGGACAATCTTAGCCATCTGATCACGGTGCAAAGTTCCTTGTTCAGTCCTATAGGTTACCGTTGCATTGCGGTTATTGCTACGGTTATAAACCGTAGCAATAGGGACCCAACTTTCCACAATCAATAAGCTGAAAAAGCGGGGACATTTTCGACCTGAGATATGGGGCCGTACAGCTGGGGCTTAGTTTTGGAACCTAAAAGGTAAGTAGGCTTTAAAAGGTTGGTAGGTCGTACAGTAGGAAATTTCTCTTTTTTTTGACAGCCATATGCCTTCTCGAACTCTGCTAAGTGCACATGCGTGTGTAATAAAGCCCATCTGCACGCTACACGTGTGCTAGCATGGCACATAGGGATGATATCCAATCCATCCATCAGTCTGACAGTGAAAATTCATCTGATTCGTCCAAGTTCTACATGTTTTCGAAAATACCAATCTGGTACGCTCAAAAGGTGGGCTCCAATGGGTTAGAAAACTTCAGCCGAGTTTTTTAGATTGTGGCCAATATGAACAATGGATCAATCTCATTCTTGGATATGATCATCAGGACACTGCTTCCTTCCTGATGGGTGGATTGGATCTCGTAAAAACCGTGCCATGCTGGCACATGTGTGGTCGTCTGCATGAGCGTTAGCCCACACACGTGTAGACTTAACATAGCTCTTGCTTTTTGAGCCGTTCATTCAAAATGGTCAGCCCAAGAATATCAGCTAACATTCATACATCATCTAGGAATGCCTACATATATGTAAACCGCCATTGAGAATGTTGTGGGCAATGAGAGAGAGAGAGGAGTCTAAGGGCAGTACATGAAGAGGTAGAAAGTGTTATGCAGCCAAGGATGACTTGCCGACGTCGATCAACCGTCCATCATCTTCCAGATCAACGACCAGGAATGCACGGGTTGCAAGCCGTTGGCGGGTTGTCCTTGGCTGCACTAGGCTCTCTTCTTCTCATGTACGGCCTGGATGACACAACAGCTTCGGCAGTCATCGAGCAGGTGAGCTTTGAGCAGAGAAATTTCCAACTGTACGACCAGTATATGGCCCATTTCCGAGACGAAGCCCACCTGATTTTACCTTCCAAGAATATGGCCCAGCTGTACGGACGCCTTCCCAAATGTCGAAAATGCCCCTGCATTTCCTTCCGCAGGAGAATCGGACGCTGACGCTCATCGAACTTCGAGTTGTACGAACGGTTGAAAAGATATCAAAGTTACATGGGCCCCACAGTTATGTATTTATTATATCCGCAACGTTCATCCAAATTTTGAGATCAGTTTGGAGCATTATCAAAAAGAAAAAAATCATATCCAACGATCAATTGGACCACACCACAAAGAGCAGCCGAAAAATTGATTTTAACCGTTAAAAATTTTATAAGGCCCACCATAACATTTATTTTCCATCCAATCCATTCATAAGGTCACAAAGACCTAGATGAAGAGGAAAAACAAGTTTCATAATGATCCAAAACTTCGGTGACCCCTAAAAGGGTTTCAATGGTAGACGTTCAATCCTCCACAGCCTTTAACTGTGTGGTCCACTTGACAGCTAGATCTGTCTTATTTTTCGTCTCAAGCCTTAATAAGAGTTTGTCAAAAAGATGGACGGTTTGGATATAACACATACCTCGTAATAGGACCCACAAAAAGCAGTGGGACTACGACAGCAAAAAATAAAATAATAATAATAAATAAATAAATAAATCAAGAACTTATGGCTACGGTGCTTTCTATGGCTACCGATAATAACCGTAGCCATAGACCTTGCCCCAGCCATTTCAATATGCCCTTTTATATGTATCAAAGGTCTTTCGATTAATCGAAAAGGGTCCAGAACTGTCCAACGAGTTTGCCTAAAAAATCCTGCAATTTTCAATTAATCGAAGGTCTTTCGATTAATCGAAGAAGGTATAACCGTAGCCATAACTGTAGTCTGTGCCAATCTATGAATTTTTTATTTATTTTTATTTTTTTACATGGGGAACTTCATTCTACCTACAATTTTCTCTAATACATATTTATATAAATATGTATATATAAGCATATAAAAAAAATTCTCTCTTTTTTTTTTTTTTTCATTTCTTTCTTTATTCATTTAACAACAATATCTTCTAAACCAAAATTAGTTACTTGACGTACCCTATATAATTTTGGGGTAGGAGAAGCTACTTTAGCCAACCAACCTGGTTAATTTTCAAGATTCCATCAGCTCAATGGTCGAAAATCCATTTCATTCACTTCAAGGTCAATTCACTTCACTTCACGGGTATTTCCACGCACTTCGCGGTTAATTCACTTCACTTCACCATCATTTCCATGCATTTCACGGCCATTCCTGCCGATTTCGTATTCATTCACGGTCAATTCGACGCACTTCACGGTCAATTCACTTCACTTCACGGCCATTTCCATGCACTTCGCGGTCAATTCACTTCACTTCACCATCATTTCCATCCATTCCACGATCATTCTCAGTGATTCCGTGTTCATTCACAGTCAATACGACGTACTTCACGGTCAATTCACTTCACTTCACGGCCATTTCCACGCACTTCGTGGTCAATTCCCTTCACTTCACCGTCATTTTCATGCATTTCACGGTCTTTCCCAGCGATTCCATGTAGATTCATGGTCAATTCGATGCACTTCACGGTAATTCACTTCACTTCACTTCAAGGCCATTTCCACGCACTTCGCGGTCAATTCACTTAACTTCACCATCATTTCCATGCATTTGACGGTCACTCCTAGCGATTCCATGTTCATTCACGGTCAATTCGACGCACTTCACAATCAAATCACTTCACTTCACGGCCATTTCCACGCACTTCGCGGTCAATTCCCTTCACTTCACCGTCATTTCCATGCATTTCACGGACTTTCCCAGCGATTCCATGTAGATTCACGGTCAATTCGACACACTTCACGGGCAATTCACTTCACTTCACGGCCATTTCCACGCACTTCGTGGTCAATTCACTTAACTTCACCGTCATTTCCATGCATTTGACGGTCATTCCCGGTGATTCCATGTTGATTCACAGTCAATTCGACCCACTTCACGGTCAATTCACTTCACTTCACGGCCATTTCCATGCACTTCGCGGTCAATTCACTTCACTTCACGCCCATTTCCATGCATTTCACGGTCATTCCCAGCAATTCCGTGTTGATTCACGGTCAATTCGACGCACTTCACGGTCAATTCACTTCACTTCACGGCCATTTCCACGCACTTCGCGATCATTTCACTTCACTTCACCGTTATTTCCATGCATTTGACGGTCATTCCCGGTGATTTCGTGTTGATTCACGGTCAATTCGACGCACTTCACGGTCAATTCACTTCACTTAACGGTCATTTTCATGCAATTCGTGGTCAATTCACTTCACTTCACTGTCATTTCCATGCATTTCACGGTCATTCCCGGCAATTCCGTGTTCATTCACGGTCAATTCGACGAAGTTCACAGTCAATTCACTTCACTTCACGGCCATTTCCATGCACTTCGTGGTCATTTCACTTCACTTCACCGTCATTTCCATGCATTTCATGGTCATTCCTGGCGATTCCATGTTGATTCACAGTCAATTCATCGCACTTCACGGTCAATTCACTTCACTTCACGACCATTTCCACGCACTTCACGGTCAATTGACTTAACTTCACCGTCATTTCTATGCATTTCACGGTCATTCCCGGCAATTCCGTGTTCATTCACGGTCAATACGACACACTTCACGGCCATTTCCACGCACTTTGCGGTCAATTCCCTTCACTTCACCGTCATTTCCATGCATTTCACGGTCTTTCCCGACGATTCTGTGTTCATTCACGGTCAATTCGATGCACTTCATGGTCAATTCACTTCACTCACGGCCATTTCCACGCACTTCGCGATCAATTCACTTTACTTCACTGTCATTTCCATGCATTTGCCAGTCATTCCTGGCGATTCCGTGTTGATTCACGGTCAATTTGACGCACTTCATGGTCAATTCAATTCACTTCACGGCCATTTTCACGCACTTCACGATCAATTCACTTCACTTCATGCCCATTTGCGTGCATTTCACGGTCATTCCAAGCAATTCCGTGTTGATTCACGGTCAATTCGACGCACTTCAAGCTCAATTCACTTCACTTCACGGCCATTTTCATGCACTTTGCGGTCAATTCACTTCACTGCATGCCCATTTCCATGCATTTCACAGTCATTCCCGGCAATTCCGTGTTGATTCATGGTCAATTCAACGCACTTCTAGGTCAATTCACTTCACTTCACAGCCATTTTCACGCACTTCGCGGTCAATTCATTTCACTTCACGCCCATTTCCATGCATTTCACGGTCATTCCCAACAATTCCGTGTTGATCACGGTCAATTCACTTCACTTCACGGCCATTTCCACGCACTTTGCGGTCAATTCACTTAACTTCACCGTCATTTCCATACATTTGACGGTCATTCCCGGTGATTCCGTGTTCATTCACGATCAATTCGATGCACCTAACGGTCAATTCACTTCACTTCACGGCCATTTCCATACACTTCGTGGTCATTTCACTTCACTTCACCATCATTTCCATGCATTTCACGGTCATTCCTGGCGATTCCGTGTTGATTCACGGTCAATTCGACGCACTTCACGGTTAATTCACTTCACTTCACGCCCATTTCCATGCACTTCGCGATCAATTCACTTCACTTCATGCCCATTTCCATGCATTTCGCGGTCATACACAGTAATTCCGTGTTGATTCACGGTCAATTCGATGCACTTCACAGTCAATTCACTTCACTTCACGGCCATTTCCACACACTTCGTGGTCAATTCACTTAACTTCACCGTCATTTCCATGCATTTCACGGTCATTCTCGGCGATTCCGTGTTCATTCACGGTCAATTCGACGCACTTCACGGTCAATTCACTTCACTTCACGACCATTTTCATGCACTTCGCGGTCAATTCACTTTACTTCACCATCATTTCCATGCATTTCACGATCATTCCTGTCGATTCCGTGTTCATTCACGGTCAATTTGACGCACTTTACGGTCAATTCGCTTCACTTCATGACCATTTCCATGCACTTCATGGTCATTTCACTTCACTGTACCATCATTTCCATGCAATTCACGGTAATTCCCGGCGATTCCGTGTTGATTCACGGTCAGTTCGATGCACTTCATGGTCAATTCACTTCACTTCACGGCCATTTTCACGCACTTCGCAGTCAATTCACTTCACTTCATGCCCATTTCCATGCATTTCACGGTCATTCCTGGCAATTCCACGTTGATTCACGGTCAATTCGACTCACTTCACGGTCAATTCACTTCACTTCACGGCCATTTCCATGCACTTCGCGATCATTTCACTTCACTTCACCGTCATTTCCATGTATTTGACGGTCATTCCCGGCGATTCCGTGTTGATTCACGGTCAATTCGACGCACTTCATGATCAATTCACGTCACTTCACGGCCATTTTCACGCACTTCGCGGTCAATTCACTTCCCTTCACGCCCATTTCCATGCATTTCACGGTCATTCCCGGCAATTCCGTGTTGATTCACGGTCAATTCGACGGACTTCACGGTCAATTCACATCACTTCATGGCCATTTCCACGCACTTTGTGATCACTTCACTTCACTTCACCGTCATTTCCATGCATTTGACGGTCATTCCCGGTGATTCCGTGTTGATTCACAGTCAATTCGACGCACTTCACGGTCAATTCACTTCACTTCACGGCCATTTTCACGCACTTCGTGGTCAATTGACTTCACTTCACCATCATTTCCATGCATTTCAAGGTCATTCCGGGCGATTCCGTGTTCATTCATGGTCAATTCGACGCACTTCACAGTCAATTCACTTCACTTCACGGCCATTTCCATGCACTTCGTGGTCATTTCACTTCACTTCACCGTCATTTCCATGGATTTCACGATTGTTCCCGGCAATTCCGTGTTGATTCACGGTCAATTTGACGCACGTCACGGTCAATTCACTTTACTTCACGACCATTTCGACGCACTTCGCGGTCAATTCACTTAACTTCACCGTCATTTCTATGCATTACACGGTCATTCCGGGCGATTCCATGTTCATTCATGGTTAATTCGATGCACTTCCCGGTCAATTCACTTCACTTCATGGCCATTTCTATGCACTTCGTGGTCATTTCACTTCACTTCACCGTCATTTCCATGCATTTCACGGTCATTCCCGGTGATTCCGTGTTGATTCATGGTCAATTCGACACACTTCACCTTCAATTCACTTCACTTCACTCCCATTTCCGCGCACTTCGCGGTCAATTCACATAACTTCACCATCATTTCCATGCACGGTCATTCCCGGCGATTCCGTGTTCATTCACGGTCAATTCGACGCACTTCACGGTCAATTCACTTCACTTCACGGCCATTTCCATGCACTTCGTGGTCATTTCACTTCACTTCACGGCCATTTTCACGCACTTCGCGGTCAATTCACTTCACTTCATGCCCATTTCCATGCATTTCACGGTCATTCCCGGCAATTCCGTGTTGATTCACGGTCAATTCGACTCACTTCACGGTCAATTCACTTCACTTCACGGCCATTTCCATGCACTTTGTGATCATTTCACTTCACTTCACCATCATTTCCATGCATTTGACAGTCATTCCCAGTGATTCCGTGTTGATTCACAGTCAATTCGACGCACTTCATGGTTAATTCACTTCACTTCACGGCCATTTTCATGCAGTTCGCGGTCAATGCACTTCACTTCACCGTCATTTCCATGCATTTCACGGTCATTCCCGGCGATTCCGTGTTCATTCACGGTCAATTCGACGTACTTCACGGTCAATTCAATTCACTTCACGGCCATTTCCATGCACTTCGTGGTCATTTCACTTCACTTCACCGTCATTTCCATGCATTTCGCGGTCATTCCCGGCGATTCCGTGTTGATTCACGGTCAATTCGACACACTTCACGGTCAATTCACTTCACTTCAAGGCCATTTCCTCACATTGAAGTGAAGTGAATTGACTGTGAAGTGCATGGAAATGGCCATGAAGTGAAGTGAATTGACCGTGCAGTGCGTCGAAATGACCGTGAATGAACACGGAATCACCGGGAATGACCGTGAAATGCATGGAAATGACGATGAAGTGAAGGGATTGACCGCGAAGTGCGTGGAAATGGCCGTGAAGTGAAGTGAATTGACCATGAAGTGCATCGTATTGACCGTGAATGAACACGGAATCGCAGGGAATGACCGTGAAATGCATAGAAATGATGGTGAAGTTAAGTGAATTGACCGCGAAGTGCGTGAAAATAGTCGTGAAGTGAAGTGAATTGACCGTGAAGTGCGTCGAATTGACCGTGAATCAACACAGAATCGCCGGGAATGACCGTGAAATACATGGAAATGATGGTGAAGTGAAGTGAAATGACCACGAAGTGCATGGAAATGGTCATGAAGTGAAGCGAATTGACCGTGAAGTGCGTGCAAATGGCCGTGAATGAACACGGAATGCCGAGAATGACCGTGAAATGCATGAAAATGGGCGTGAAGTGAAGTGAATTGACCGCGAAGTGCGTGAAAATGGCCGTGAAGTGAAGTGAATTGACCATGAAGTGCGTTGAATTGACCTTGAATCAACACGGAATCGCCAGGAATGACCGTGAAATGCATGGAAATAGGCGTGAAGTGAATTGAATTGACTGTGAAGTGCGTGCAAATGGCCGTGACGTGAATTGAATTGACCGTGCAATGCGTCAAATTGATCGTGAATCAACACGGAATCGCCGGGAATGACCGGCAAATGCATTGAAATGATGGTGAAGTTAAGTGAATTGACCACGAAGTGCATGGAAATAGCCGTGAAGTGAAGTGAATTGACTGTGAAGTGCGTCGAATTGACCGTGAATCAACACGAAATCGCTGGGAAAGACCGTGAAATGCATGGAAATGACGGCGAAGTGAAGGGAATTGACCGCGAAGTGCGTGGAATTGGCCGTGAAGTGAAGTGAATTGACTGTGAAGTGTGTTGAATTGACCGTGAATCAACACAGAATCGCCGGGAATGACCGTGAATTGCATGGTAATGATGGTGAAGTGAAGTGAATTGACCACGAAGTGCATGAAAATGGCCGTGAAGTGAAGTGAATTGACCATGAAGTGCGTCAAATTGACCGTGAATGAACACAGAATCGCCGGGAATGGCCGTGAAATGCATGGTAATGATGGTGAAGTGAAGTGAATTGACCGTGAAGTGCGTGGAAATGTCCGTGAAGTGAAGTGAATGAAATGGATTTTCGACCATTGACCTAATGGAATCTTGAAAATTAACCAGGTTTGTTGTCTAAAGTAGCTTATCCTACCCCAAAATCATATAGGGAATGTCAAGTAACTAATTTTGGTTTAGAAGATATTGTTGTTAAATTAATAAAGAAAGAAATGAAAAAAAAAAAAGAGAGAAAAATTTTATATGCTTATATATACATATTTATATAAATATGTATTAGAGAAAATTGTAGGTAGAATGAAGTTCTCCACGTAAAAAAATAAAAATAAATAAAATAAATAAATAATTCATAGATTGGCACAGACTACAGTTATGGCTACGGTTATAATCCGTAGCTAAAAGTAAAGTACCTTCTTTGTTTAATCGGAAGACCTTCGATTAATCGAAAATTGCAGGATTTTTAGGCAAACTCGCTAGACAGTTCTGGACCTTTTTCGATTAATCGAAAGACCTTCGATATATCGAAGTACGTATCGAAAGACCTTCGGTACATATAAAAGGACATATCGAAATGGCTGGGGTGAGGTCTATCGCTACGGTTATTATCCATAGCCATAAGTTCCTAATGTTTTTATTTATTATTATTATTATTATTTTATTTTTTGTTGTTGTAATCCCCACCGCTTTTTGTGGGTCCTATTACGAGGTATGTGTTATATCCAAACCGTCCATCTTTTTGACGAACTCTTATTAAGGCTTGAGACCAAAAATAAGACAGATCTAGCTATCAAGTGGACCACATTGTTAAAGACTGTGGAGGATTGAACGTCTACCATTAAAACCCTTTTAGCGGTCACAGAAGTTTTGGATCATTATGAAACTTGTTTTTCCTCTTCATCCTAGTCTTTGTGACTTTATGAATAGATTGGATGAAAAATAAATGTTATGGTGGGCCCTACAAAAATTTTAACGGTGAAAATCAATTTTCCCGCTGCTCTTTGTGGTGTGGTCCAGTTGATCTTTGGATATGATTTTTTTTTTTTTTTGACAATGCTCCGAAAAGATATCAAAATATGGATGAACGTTGTGGATATAATAAATACATAACTGTGGGGCCCATGTAACTTTGATATCTTTTAAACCGTTCGTACACCTCGGAGTTCGAGGACCGTCCGCGCTCGTCTTCGAGCACCAGCCGATCCGCTTAAAGGAAAAAGCAGGGGCATTTTCGACCTTTGGGTAGGCATCCGTACAGCTGGGGCTTATTCTTGGAATGTAAAATGAGGTGAGCTTTGTCTCGGAAATGGGCCATAAATGGGTCCTATAGTCGGAATTTTCTCCTTTGAGCATGTTCCGAAACAATACAGGTGTATCTATATATTCTGTACACATGCATGTATCTGCATGGATGCATGTATGTAGGAAATTTAGGTACGCATGCACGTTCACGAATGGTTCTTAAAAGAGAAATTTCCAACTGTACGACCCATATATGGCCCATCAACCTTTTGAAGCCCACTCGCTTTTCACCTCCCAAGAATAAGCCCCAGCTGTACGACCCCATTTCTCAGGTCAAAAATGCCCCTGCTTTTCCGCTTTTCGTGAGAGCTAGGGCTACCTTTGGCTTCAGATTATAACCGTAGCTATAGTCATAGCTATAGCCGCAACAGCGATGTACTTCGATATATCGAAGTTCTTTTGATTAATTGAAAAAGGTCCAAAACACTCCAGCGAGTTTGCCTAAAAAATCCTGCAATTTTCGATTAATTGAAAAGGATTTTATCTTTAGCTATGGATTATAACGATGAGTCATTTGTAGTGTGTCCTATGCAATCTATGAAATTTTTTATTTTTTTATTTTTATTTTATTTTTTACATGGAGAACTTTATTCTACCTACAATTTTCACAAATACATATTTATATAAATATGCATATATAAGCATATAAAAAAAATTCTCTCTTTTTTTCATTTCTTTCTTTATTCATTTAACAAGAATATCTTCTAAACCAAACTTAGTTACTTGATGTACCCTATATGATTTTGGGGTAAGAGAAGCTACTTTAGACAACTAACCTAGTTATTTTCTAAGATTCCATTAGGTCGATGGTCGAAAATCCATTTCATTCACTTTGTAGTCAATTTCTTTCACAGAAATTCACGGTCATTTTCGTGCATTTCACTTCACGGTCACTTCCGTGCATTTCACGGTCTAATCGCTTCACTTCACCCCCATTTCCATGCATATCACGGTCATTCCCGCATATTCCGTGTTGATTCACGGTCATTTCGACGCATTTCGTGGTCCCGCGTCTTCACTTCACAGTCATTTTCGTACATTTCGCGGTCCAATCGCTTCACTTCACCCCCATTTCCATGTATATCATGGTCATTCCCGCATATTTCGTGTTGATTCACGGTCATTTTGACACATTTCGTGGTCCCACGTCTTCACTTCATGGTAATTTTCGTGCATTTCGCAGTTCAATCGCTTCACTTCACGCCCATTTCCATGCATATCACAGTCATTCCCGCATATTCCGTGTTGATTCATGGTCATTTCGACACATTTCGTGGTCCCGCGTCTTCACTTCACGGTCACTTCCGTGCATTTCTCGGTCCAATTGCTTCCCTTCACCCCCATTTCCATGCATATCACGGTCATTCCCACATATTCCGTATTGATTCACGGTCATTTCGACGCATTTTCGCGGTCCCATGTCTTCACTTCACGGTCATTTTCATGCATTTCGTGGTCCAATCGCTTCACTTCACCCCCATTTCCATGTATATCACAGTCATTCCCACATATTCTGTAATGATTCATGGTCATTTCGATGCATTTCGCGGTCCCGCATCTTCACTTCACGGTCATTTTCGTGCATTTCGAGGTCTAATCGCTTCACTTCACCCCCATTTCCATGCATATCACGGTCATTCCCGTATATTCCGTGTTGATTCACGGTCATTTCGACGCATTTCGCTGTCTCGCGTCTTCACTTCAAGGTCATTTTCGTGCATTTCGTGGTCTAATCGCTTCACTTCACCCCCATTTTCATGTTTATTACAGTCATTCCCGCATATTCTGTGTTGATTCACGGTCATTTCGACGCACTTTACGGTCAACTCACTTCACTTCATGGCCATTTCCACGCACTTCGTAGTCAATTCACTTCACTTCACTGTCATTTTCATGCATTTCACGGTCATTCCCGGCGATTCCGTGTTGATTCACGGTCGATTCGACGCACTTCACGGTCAATTCACTTCCCTTCACGGCCATTTCCACGCACTTCGCGGTCAATTCACTTCACTTCACCATCATTTCCATGCATTTCACGGTCATTCCCGACAATTCTGTCTTCATTCACGGTCAATTCGATGCACTTCATGATCAATTCACTTCACTTCACTCTCATTTCCACGCACTTCGTGGTCAATTCACTTCACTTCACGATCATTTCCATGCATTTTACGGTCATTCCTGGCAATTCCGTGTTGATTTATAGCCATTTCCATGCATTTCATGGCCAATTCCCTTCACTTCACAGTCATTTCCACGCATTTCATGGTCAATTCGCTTCGCTTCACGGTCATTTCCATTCATTTCACGGTCATTCCCAGCGATCCCATATTGATTCACTGTCATTTCCATGCATTTCACGGTCATTCCCAGCGATCCCATATTGAGTCACTGTCATTTCCATGCATTTCACGGTCATTTCCATTCACTTCACGGCCATTTCCACGCATTTCACAGTCAATTCGCTTCACTTCACCATGAAGTGAAGGGAAATGACCGTGAATCAACACGGAATCGCTGGGAATGATCGTGAAATGCATGGAAATGACGTTAAAGTTAAGTGAATTGACCGCGAAGTGCGTGGAAATGGGCGTGAAGTGAAGTGAATTGACCGTGAAGTGCGTCGAATTGACCGTGAATCAACACGGAATCGCCGGGAATGACCGTGAAATGCATGGAAATGACGGTGAAGTGAAGTGAATTGACCGCGAAGTGCGTGGAAATGGCCTTGAAGTGAAGTGAATTGACCATGAAGTGCGTCGTTCCTGCCTATTCCGTGTTGATTCATGGTCATTTCGACGCATTTCACGGTCATGCCCCTTCACTTCATGGTCATTTCCGCGCATTTAACGGTCAATTCGCCTCACTTCACGGTCATTTCCATGCATTTCATGGTCATTCCCGCCTATTCTGTGTTGATTCATGGTCATTTCGGCGCATTTCACGATCATGCCCCTTCACTTCACAGTAATTTTCGCGCATTTCTTGGTCCATTCGCCTTCACTTCACGGTCATTTCCATGCATTTCACGGTCACTTCACCGCGAAATGCATCGAAATGACCGTGAATCAACACGGAATATGCAGGAATGACCATGATATGCATGGAAATGGGGGTGAAGTGAAGCGATTGGACCGCGAAATGTACGAAAATGACGGTGAAGTGAAGATGCGGGACCGCGAAATGCGTCGAAATGACCGTGAATCAACACGGCATATGCAGGAATGACCGTGATATGCATGGAAATGGGAGTGAAGTGAAGCGATTGGACTGTGAAATGCACGAAAATGACCGTGAAGTGAAGACGCGGGACCGTAAAATGCATCGAAATGACCGTAAATCAACACAGAATATGCAGGAATGACTGTGATATGCCTGGAAATGGGGGTGAAGTGAAGCGATTGGACCGCAAAATACATGAAAATGACTGTGAAGTGAAGACGCGAGATCGCGAAATGCGTCGAAATGACCGTGAATCAACACGGAATATGCGGGAATGACCGTGATATGCATGGAAATGGGGTGAAGTGAAGAGATTGGACCGCGAAATGGACGGAAGTGACCGTGAAGTGAAGACGCGGGACCGCAAAATGCGTCGAAATGACCGTGAATCAACACGAAATATGCGAGAATGACCGTAATATGCATGGAAATTGGGGTGAAGTGAAGCGATTGGACTGCGAAATGCACGAAAATGACCGTGAATTGAAGATGCGGGACCGCGAAATGCGTCGAAATGACCGTGAATCAACACAGAATATGCGGGAATGACTGTGATATACATGGAAATGGGGGTGAAGTGAAGCGATTGGATCGCGAAATGCACGAAAATGACCGTGAAGTGAAGACGAGGGATCACGAAATGCGTCGAAATGATCGTGAATCAACACGGAATATGCAGGAATGACCATGATATGCATGGAAATGGGGGTGAAGTGAAGCGATTGGACCGCGAAATGCACGGAAGTGACCGTGAAGTAAAATTCACGGAAATGACCGTGAATTTCCGTGAATGAAATTGAACGCAAAGTGAATGAAATGGATTTTCGACCATCGACCTGATGGAATCTTGGAAAATAACTAGGTTATTTGGCTAAAGTAGCTTCTCCTACCCCAAAATCATATAGGGTACATCAAGTAACTAAGTTTGTTTTAGAAGATATTCTTGTTAAATGAATAAAGAAATAAATGAAAAAAAGAGAGAAATTTTTTTTATATGCTTATATATACATATTTATATAAATATGTATTTGAGAAAATTATAGGTAGAATAAAGTTCTCCATGTAAAAAGTAAAATAAAAATAAAAAAAATAAAAAATTTCATAGATTAGCATAGACTACAGTTATGGATATAGTTATAATTCGTAGCTAAAGATAAAATACCTTTTTCAGTTAATCGAAAGACAATCGATTAATCGAAAATTGCAAGATTTTTGAGGCAAACTCGCTGGACAGTTTTGGACCTTTTTCGATTAATCGAAAGACCTTCAATACATATAAAAGGACGTATAAAAATGGCATGGGCGAGGGATATGGCTATGGTTATTATCCGTAGCTATAGAATGACCTGTAGCGAAAAGTTCCTGGTTTATTATTATTATTATTTTTTTATTTTTATTTTTTGCCGTTGTTATCCCACCGCTAATTTTGGGTCCTATTATGAGGTATGTGTTATATCCAAACCGTCCATCTTTTTGGCGAACTTGTATTAAGGCTTGAGACGAAAAATTAGACAGATCTAGCTATCAAGTGGACCACACTGTTAAAGGCTGTGGAGGATTGAACGTCTACCATTGAAACCGTTTTAGGGGTCACAAAAGTTTTGGATCATTATGAAATTTGTTTTTCCTCTTCATACAGGTCTTTGTTACGATGGGCCTACAAAATTTTTAACGGTGAAAATCAATTTTCCCGCTGCTCTTTGTGGCGTGGTCCAGTTGATCTTTGGATATGATTTTTTTTTGGATAATGCTCCGAAATGATCTCGAAATATGGATGAACGTTGTAGATATAATAAATACCTAACTGTGTGGAGTGCTCGATCCGCCTCAGGAAGGAAAGCAGGGCATTTTCGACCTGAGAAATGGGGCCGTACAGCTGGGGAGTATTCTTGGAAGGTAAAAAGCGAGTGGGCTTAAAAAGGTTGTGGGCCATAAACTGGTCGTACAGTTGGAAATTTCTCTTTTTAAAATGCGGTACCATCATGCATTGGGGCGTATATGTATGTGAACCGTATGTGAGTCGTATATCGAATGTACGTGATGGGTAAACCACATCATGCCCCCCACATGATGACTTATGGCTAATGGTGGCGATGGGACGGGTAGCCAGCCCAGCGTGGCAGGTGAAGTATTCTAGCCCTATAGTAGGTGGGCCCGAGTGTGCATGTGTTCTTGTCAATAAAACCAGTCCATTCAAAAGATGGGCCACGTCATATAGTACCCTTCTGATGGATGGGCATGATTTTGAGCTTTTGCGTCTTGCTGGCACATGTGTGGCGTTTGCACGAGCTGTGTTATACACACATGTTGGCCTGACAGGTAAGTAGGGCTGGCAATGTGTCGAATTTGGGTCTGGTCCTAGAGTGGTACGGGCCCTGGTCTTATTTTACGGCCTGGACCGATAAAAAAAAAAACCCAGGCTCAGGACCATTCGGGTACCATAAGGTCTTTGGGCCTTGGTTTCGAGTCGTGTTGGGATCAGGTCCACATCAAATAAGACATCTATATGGTGGGGCCCACTTGAATGGATGAACTAGATTACACACAAGTGTGCCACTTCCCACACATGAAGCTTGTTTTTTCTAAAATAAATAATTAATATAAGCTAGATCCTATCTAGACCATATCCAAACCCAGCTGGACTCATGTTTTTATCTGGGTCCAAAATGGTGGACCCAGGTCTGACCCTATTTATAAATGGTTAAAAGGAACGGGACCCGGATCCGTTTAAAACGGGTCTACTCCATTCGGTACTCCCGCATCCAGGTACCCGTTCATAACCCTGAATGCAGGCCTCGCAATGGGTTGGATTCAGGTCAGGTCAAGGTCAGCCCAATCTTGGTCCATTAAAAAAGTGGGCCATGAATTCCGGCCCAAGCTTAAATGGGCCACATTTGCCAAGACCGCCTACTATATATTTTGTTTGGCCGGAGCTGGTCTCATAAGTGGGCCGGATCCTTTGACCCTTCGGCCCACCTCATCCATTACCCCACCCTACTTTCACTTTCACCTACAGCCGTCTCTCACGTACAATGTGCCATGTGAAAAGGACATCTAAGCCGTGCAAAATATGGTTCACACCATATAGATTACCTACAGTGAAAATAGGGCCAATCCTCCCATTAGTAGGCCACATCTGTACGTTGAATAAGACCATTCGTTGTCAATTGATTTCATAGGTGTGGCCTTCCCTATGAATGGACGTGCCCGATTTACGGCCTCAGAGGACGGATCAGATGCTCCACACAAGTGGCACATCGGTCTGTTTGGGCTACTCTCAGGACTGAGTTGATCTGCCTAAAGGCCTCCGCCTGATGGTAGACAAACCTGATTCCTGGGCCAGTGCATTATACAGTGGGGTCCACCTAATGGAGGACTTGGATCTCGCACGTGCTACAATGGCACGTGTAGGCACCTTTAAGGTGGGCTGTACGTGTGGTGGGTTAGCAACTGGTTAGAATGTCTCCTAAGGTTTGTCAATAGTCAGGCCTGGCCCATCGATTCTGGGTGAGGCCCAATAACTGTTGATCCAGTGTCTAGTAGAAGCCCATATGCGGGTCCGGGCCTAGGATTTGAAGATCAAAGCAGGCCAGGCCCGTTTAAGTTATTAGTGGTTGGGTATGGGCCTAAAATCCAGGCCTGGTTGCATGAACCTCTTATTTAGGCACAACTAATCGGGTATGGCCCAGCTTGGCACACGTGCCAGAGGATCTTGCTTTGTTTATAGAATGGGACCCACATGGACTGGGTACAGCTTCTATTTGTCCTCTCAAGTGGGTATATGGAGATTTGAATGGATAGCCTACCGCTATTAGAGATGGGCCTGCCACTTAGATTGAACAACTTTCAAACATGTAAACCATTTTTAATAATGGCTCATTAGCTAATCAATTTCCACCATGTCATGCATGCACTGACTTTAGTGTCGGAAGTCGTACTTAATTCACGTCATATCATGCCTCGTTTTGCTTTGACTTGGATTAGGTCTCGCGGTTGTATAGCTCAATAGCATAGATATAAGATAGTATGATTTGATTGAATAACAGGCTGTTGTCAGAAATATAACACACACGAAGCATGTTTGAAATTTATTATTTGACCAACTTTCAAATGTTATTATTTATAATAGATCTTAAAGCAAACTAACTTATCTAAAATAAGTTACTGTAAGTAGAAAAAATAACTTATTTAGTGGTATCCAAACGTGCCCTCGGTGCCATGTAAACATTGGGTCCAACCATGAAGACCACCCTTCATGAAAATCAGATCAATCCATTGGCCACGCATGTACATAGAGTCAGAGCATCGGTCATCCTTTTCATTTTGACCATGTGGGCTATAGGGTTGTACAAGAAGTGAGCTAGCTCGGTCAACTCACTCGACTCGGCTCGAAAAAGCTCAAATCAACTCAGTTCGAAGCTAAGTTCGATCAACGTAGAGCTAGTTTTTAGAGCTCGAAAATGAGTTCGAGCCAAGTTTGAGCTAGCCCGAGCTTGACTTGAATCAGTTTGATATATAGCTCAAACCCTGCTCAACTCAGATCGACTCGGGTATTCTCTGATATTGCTCACCAAGTGTTTGATGAAATGACTCAACGAAGTGTGACCGGTGAAAGAAAGGTATATTTCATCAAACAAATCTCACTTTTTCTTGATTTTGATGTTGCCTACAAGGTGTTTGATGAAATACCTGTAAAATTCGCTGCTAGTGTTTTACATTCAATGAAATTTTGAATGTGCAATCCACGTGTACATGAAAATGCCGCATATGAGAACTCGGCTCAATCTTGGCTCAAATTGGCCCGAGCTGCCGATCAAACTGAGGTGAGCTGGCTAGTCAAGCTCAAGGACCGAGCCAAGCTCAGTTCAAGCTGAGGTCAGCTAGTGGCCGAGCCCAGTCGAGCTAAGGCCAGCTTGACTCAGTTTGACTCATACACCCCTAGTGCGCTATATGACGACTGGATCAGCCCGATTCCTTTGCCAGATGATCTACATCGTGGGGCCCATCATTTGCATCGATTGGATGGTGGACGGAAATTTTCATAGGAAACATTAAGCTGCATGCTAAGTTACGGTACAAGCGGCTGCATGCATCAGTTCTCATGTCCATTGATCTAGACCGTCCAGTTAACGGTCACCTCTTTGATGGGCATAGCCCAGAACAGAAAGCGTTGAGTTGATTGGATACTAAGACCGTTTGATCTATGCGGTTTCCAGCTACAGCATGAGGCTTGAGGGGCCCATCGATGGCACGTGCACCGAATTTAGGCCTGAGACTGTATAATCCCTGAGTTGCAATATATACAGTTCATTGCAAGGCTGTCTTTGAGCTCTCACTAATGTTTTTTCAAGGTCACACGTCTGGATTATCATATCCGCACCATCCATGTGACGGGCCACACTGTGGATGGTCCGTTATCCAAAAATCACTCGAGTGGATATTGTGAGCCATTGATTATTCTAGCTTTTACCGTCAACGGTCAGTTTCAAGGCCGAGGTATTATACAGTGTCCGGGCTAGGGGTGTACACGGGTCGGGCCGAGTCGAACTGGCCTTAGCCCATTCAGGCCCGTTCAACAGCCATACAAGGCCCGAACCCGACCGGGCCTGGTCACCGGGCCAACATCTCCAGCTCGAACCGGGCCTGGCGCGAGTTCGGGCCGAGTTCGGGCCAGTTTCGAACCTTCGAGTTCGGGCCAGTTTCGAACCTGAGTTCGAGCCAGTTTCGAACCTTACAGCAAGTTCATGGGAAGGGCTTTGGTAGGTAATCCGCGTCCCATTACAAGGCCCTCGATCAACGATTTAGATAATTGAACTATAGACTCCACAAAAAATCTAACTAGTCAGGACATTTACATACATTTGACAAAGCATAAAATAAAACATTTTATACAAATTAAATACAGTCATACACGGGTCGGGCCGGGCCGGGTCGGGTCGGGTCGGGGCGAGTCGGATTTCGGACCGAGTCGGGCCGAACTGGGAGGTATCCGAACTCGGCCTGAACTCACTTTTGAGCCTAGAAAATTGGCCCATCCTGACCCGAACTCAGTTTCGGGTCAGGCCGAGTCGGGCTTTTTCGGGCCGGGTCGAGCGAGCTAATCGGGCTAGCCTGGTTTGTGTACACCCCTAGTCCGGGCAAATGGTTGTATAGTGCTGTTTGGGTTGTTTTTGTAGGGGCAAGTGGGCTTATGGTTCAACGATTCAGATAATCTATATTACTGGGCCCACTTTGGATGGCCCATGCACTAAAAAAATGCCTCAATTTGAAAGAATCCCAACCATTGAATAGGTGGCCAACAAATAAACGGTTAGAAAAGAAAATAGAGGAATAGTCATCTTCATCCAAGAAAAAGGCCAGATATTATATAGCAAAATGGCTCGAATCTGGGGGAGTTTTCGTGAATGGGCCATCTATATAAGGCCCATCATATAAGCGGTTTGGATCACTATTTAAATACAGTCGAGTTGTGCTGAGTCATGTTTTGGCCGAGTTCTGACCAGAATGATCAGGACCATCAATCTGCTTAAATTTCTGGATCATGGTCCGAAGTGGGTCCCACCAGATGAATGATTAGAGTCATCCAGCCATGTCAGGGTCACCACGCAACTCAGGGCGGCTGCAGTGCATCTCCAACTGTGGGGTCATCATGATTTCCGCTTTATCGGTGTGTGTTGAAAACTCATTTTGGAGCATGATCTAAAAAATAAGCAAATTCAAGTCTTTTCTGGACCACAAAAACAGTTGTGATTGAATACCCACCGTTAAAACATCTTGGGACCCATCAGAATGTTTATTTGCCATCCGACCTGTTGATAAGGTCACAAAGACTAAGATGAAGGACCATTAATATATCAGCTTGCTCCAAAACTTTTGTAACTGGCAAAAAGCTTTTAATGGTCAATCACCACTGCTTCCCATGGTGTGGTCTACTTGAGATTTGGATCTACTTTATTTTTGGGATCATGCCCTAAAATAATCTTTCAAATCGGATGAGCGTGGATGTGATGAAGATACATCACAGTGGGCCCCACAGTCAGCTATACACCCACCCGGATCCACCGTATAGCCTCCTAGAACACCAAGATACTGACATGACCCTCCGGGCCTTGGGAAAGCACTGGACAAGTGATTCTCAAATCTCACCTGATATCCTTGCCATACAAAATTACATGTAACTCATCTAGACACTGGAATTTTCTATGGCATACCGATCTTGACCAGTTTTATTTTAATTGTCCATCTTAAAACCACAACTATTATAGATATATTATGTCCCAATTTAATGTGATTCCTACTGTCCATTAATTTAATGCCATTAGATCATCCCCACAAGTAGCTACGTAGTTAGAAAATGCATGTCTTAAAAAATGTACTGAGAACCGTGGTAGCATCCAAACAATAGGCAAAGTGGATCTAACCTTCAAAATGTTTATCTTAAAAATAAAAAAAAAAAAAAAATTTAAAAAGAAAAGAAAGAAGCTAATCCACTCATCAGGTGATGCCAATTCTTGTAATATCAAGTGGGCCTCGATGCTTGAAACTGTGGGGATAATGACACCCATCTTTCAAAACTTCCTTAGCATCTAACCAGCTCTTAAGGTCACATAGACCTGAAGACAAATATCAACTTGATAAAATGTTGAAATTAGGTGCCTTTAATTTATGCTGAAATGGGGGTCCTTGATCAATCGACTACCTAGTTCGATTGAACGAATTCTTCAAATTTTCTAGTTTTTTCATTGGACACTTAATTTCAAGCATGTTCGATGGAGGCTGATGGAGGCTCGATTAATCGATTGATGCTTAGATCGACGACACACATGTTTTTGTGTAATTACATGATTTGTTTCCTATTTCAAATGTAACACTATCTATGTATGAGTATAACACGAGATTAGGGTCAAACGAATGAGAGAAAAATCGTTTCTTGGGTTTTGAAGAGAGAAAATTAAGGTTTTCGCATCTGTAAGTTGATCTAATCTCATGTACTTTCGTTTTCACAGTGGATTACTCGACGCTTTGTGCTGTGGATTTTTCCTGCGAGGGTATTTCCATGTAAAATTATGTGTTTTTTTATATTGCTTTATTTGCGTTTATCTTTTGCATGTGTGATTCTACTTGGGGCTAGCTTCCACGACTCCTAACAAGTAGTATCAGAGCAAACTAGAAAATTCGATATACATGGGTCAAAGAATAAGGTTTGCAGGTTGAGAAGGTCGTTGTATGACCTAAAACAGTCGCCTAAGTAATGGTATAAAAGATTTGATTCTTTCATGGTAAGCCTAAGATTTACTGAAAGTGAATATAATTATTATATATACTTCAAGGCACTAAATGATGGAGAATTCATTATACTGATATTATATGTTGATAACATGCTTATCTCCAGCCATAACATGTCTAAGATCAATATATTGAAGACTAAGTTATTAGGGACATTCGAGATAAAAGATTTGAGTGTTGCAAATAAGATTCTCGACATTAATATACAAGGATATAGGGAGATGAGCATGTACAGCTATCTCAGGAAGAATACTTTAAGAAGGTGTTGGTCATTTTCATGTACACCAAACCAAACTATCAATTGATTGAAGGTGCCGATTTTTACCTGTTTTTTAACCGTTGCAAACTTGCTTATTATAAAATGACATTCAAATTTTGGACATTTTCATGAATTTTTACTGCTATTAGAGCTTAAGTGATTTCCCACTCTTAATCTCACTCCTAAGGCTCTAAACATAAGAGATTCAGGTCATATTTCTCGAGAGTACCATTCTAATGAGGATTCTAACATTCATTATGAAGATGCACTCGATCTCTATCATTTTATAGAGAATAGACTCAATTCCATAGATAAATCCTTAGCCTATTGACCTCTAAAACATCCATCTAGGTGAATTTCCATGGAAAAAAATATCCCTTTAGTCGTAGAAAATTCCACCTACTCCCGTCACCTTGGTCACCTCATAGGTATATTGCATGTAACATGTTTAATCATGGAGTTGAACCATCTCCATGAATGATCGCGTAAACAATTGAGAATTTGATTGAAACATGGGAGAACATCGACCAAGCATCTCGAGCAAGGCACTATAATGAGGCTCAATCCAACAAGTAATGTTGTCATTTGTTCGAATCCATTTTATACTCTTTCCTTACGTATAATTGAGTATAGAGTTTGTGATCCAAACTCGAATAAGTTCTTATGGGGGACCTACGTCCTTGTGTATGACCAAAGTTACCAGACATAGTTGCGTACGCGTTAGTATCTGTGGGAGCATCTGGCTAGAGTAAACATAGGTATTTGGGTTAAGACTACTAGCTAGCGGTTATTAGTTAGCTAATAGAAAACCAACTTAGTATCTATGGGAGCCACCGACATGGGTGAAAAATGTGTTCCTCTAACACAGGAATAAGACCATCACTGACACGGATGTGTTCGTGATCCACTAGTATGGGTGTGTACGTGAACCTAGCAGAAACCATTATAAAGGTTAGAAGTGAAACCGATTAAAAACCTTCGAGATAGTGAAATCTGGTACACTCGAGGAGAGTGCATCCCTGGAGTGGAGTAGACAAGTAGCTGAACCACTATATATGCTTGTTTTTGTGATTGTCATTTATGCACACTTCTATTCATGCTTATGAGTATAATTGGTTGAATTAAATAAATGCTTGAATGGATTGTGTGTTAGTCATTTAATTGATTGCACACACATACACACACAAGATATCTATCTCTAACCTATAGATTAGTTCTGTGTATTGTTGCATCTATTGTATTCTATGTAATTAGACCCACTTAGCTTGGAAGCTTAAGTGTTACTTACTTTATTAGTTTAATTAGTAAATTGTTTTAACTAGATAATAAATTTGGATCCTTACTCTTGCTTCGATGGTAGACTCAAAAGGAGTTTCAACACCCGGTCAAGGGTTTGAGTATCCATAGGTGGTGAAAACCCACTACGGCGTGAGTGTGTGTGCTTGTGTTAAAAATTAAAAAATAATAATAATAATAATAAATAAATAAATAAATAAAAACCTAGATAATAAATTTTTAAGTGGTCCTATTTACCCTCCCTCAATGACTTAACCGTAATTCTAAGCTCCGTTAAGCTTCCGCGTATCGTGGTGGACAATCCACACAATTTCAGCAACATTGGGTGGCAATGAAATAACTACTTCAATATAGACGAGGTACAAAGGAATACGTCTTGACATTCAAAAAATTAGAGGGAAAACTTGTAGGTTATGTGGATTTGGATTACATTGGAAACGTGGATAATAGAAGGTTGACTTTTAATTACTCGTTTATACTAGTAGGTGGAGCAATTAGTTTGATGTCAAAACTTGAGTCTGTGGTTATACTTTCTGTTATGGGAAAATATGGGCCAACCTCGGAAGAGACGGACTTAGCTCGGCCGATTAAGTTAACTCACCATAACAGGCCAGACAACTAAGGCCAATGAACCGAACTTTGGCTCATCAGTGACAACTCGTCTAAACCTGGCCCATTAATAACCAAAGTTCAGCCTCCAAGTTCTTTTGTAGAACTTTTACATCAACATGGAACCTAGAAGAAACCATTACACATCCCCACCGTCGGCTTTGACCCGATCCTTGCCGACCAACGGTTAGGCTTGACCTGTGATGGGTTCAGACTGTTAGAAGACAGATCTAGACTATAGGGTTGGCTCGAACGGAAATGGAGCCTATGATCATACTCAGAGATCGGCTCCAATAACACACACATGGAGTAAGATCCGATGCACGATCTTCGAGTAACTGCCAACATCAGAGTGTGTGTCGCTCCCTCCTATTGTCAGAGATCATGCCAAGAATGACGGGCACAGTTACTTCAATCAAAAGGTATAAATAAGAGACATATCTATAGGAACAGGTACGCAAGATCTCACATCCTAAGCCCTAACAACACTACTTAAACCCAGATTCTTAGACTGACTTTGGCATCGGAGGGTCCCCTGCTCTACCCAAGGTCTCCTTTGTCCTTCTCCTGTGCAGGCTTACAGGGCTTGGCATGAGTGTTTGGAGCTCGGCGAGGGTAATCCAGATTCTAGCATCAACATTTTGGCATCGTCTGTGGAAAATACGTAATAAAAAAGTCTTAGTAACTTTACCCAAAATGGTGAGGGGAAAGAAGAAGGCACTTCCAGTATCAACGGCTTAACCTGAGCCTACTGGACAACGACGCTCGTCTTCAATACTTAATGCTGAATCAACTCCAACGAGGCCATCTCAACGAACTCGGAGCTGAGGAGGCAAGTATCGTGCATTGCAAAACCAAGTACATGCGCTGGTCAACGAGATCAACCGGATGAAGTAGCAGCAAGCAGCAGAACAACACCACCCCCTAATTAAGGGGAGGTCGCTCCAACGGGAATAGAGCGGCTCGTTCTCGTAAGTTCATTAGCTGGGACATCCGGAAGCATGTCGGCTCGGGCACCAAATCATGTATGAAATGCAGCAACTCGGGCGCCGACTTATGTGTCTGAGACCTCGGCATTAGCCCTAATTGACCTTCGACATGAATTTGAGAAGAGAAGAAGGGCAAGACGCCCAAGGTTGAGGTTCCTCGTGAAACTATCACTGAGAACAGAGACCCATAAGAGGCCCAGCTTGACGAACTTTGAAACCAAATTAAGAGCCTACAGCGGGATCATCAGGTGCCGACCCCAACTGCAGTGGAAGTAATGATGGAGGAGACTGAGCCTCCATTTACTAGTGACATCATGGGCGCGCCAATGCCTCCGAGGTTCAAAATGCCCCCCATAATTCAATACTCGGGTTCTAGGGACCTAATAGAGCACATGGAGTCATATCGCTCTTGGATGCAAATCCAGTCGGCATTAAAAGCGATGATGTGAAGAGCATTCTCGATAACCCTTACAGGGGCTGCGAGAAGTTGGTACCGACAATTAAGCCGAGGTCAATCAGCACGTTCGCCGAGCTCAATAGGGCATTCTTGACGCAGTTCATTGTCGAAAAAAGAATCGTAAGTCGTTGACTCATCTACTCACCCTGAAGCAAAAAATGGAGAATCATTAAAAGATTACATCTCTCGTTTCAACGAGGATCTGCAGGCTAATGACTACTCCGACAAAATGGCTCTGACCGTGATGATCAGCGGGCTCAAAGACGGAAGGTTCCTCTTCTTGATAGGGAAGAATCTGCCGACTACCCTTGGAGAGCTCATAAGTCGGGCTCAGAAGTATACAAACGCCAAAGAGTTCTTCAGCTCGCGGAAGAATAACTAAAGTTCAGAACATTCATCCAAAGAAAGGATGCGAAAGGATGAAGCCCCACCGCAAGCAAATAAAAGGAGGCCGAACAACATTACCTCCCGTGATCGGAGGTCGAGTAGAAGACCGGAAAGCAAATTCAACTCGTATACTCCCCTCAACACGTCTCCAGAGCAGATCTTGTTAGTTATCCGGGACAAAAGGTTGCTGCATTGACCAAGTTGTATGAAGACAAAAGCAAGCCAATGGGACAAGAGTAGATATTGTTGTCTTCATCGCGATCATGGGCACAACACCAGCGATTGTGTTGACTTGAAAGAAGAAATCAAAACTCTCATTCGCAAAGGACATCTACAACAGTATGTGGAAGAAGAGAAACAACTTCGGAAGGGCGAATCGTCGACTTGAGCAGCGGACGATGCTGTCGAGATCTGAATGATATATGGGGGGCCATCAGGAGTTGGGGATTCGAATCAAGCTCGGAAAGCCCACGCTCGTAGTACTGACCCCGAGCATTACATCTATCTTGCTGACAGGACGAGCAAAGAGCCTCGAATGAGCCCATGCAGTTTTACATTCACAGAAGACGATGCATGAGGGATTCAATACCCCCACGATGATGCGCTAGTGGTCGCGATGATTATAACCAATCGAAAAGTGTATCGAATTCTGGTCGACACTGGAAGCTCGGCCGACATCTTGTATTCCAAAGCATTCGACAGAATGAGGATCGACAGATCATGCCTCCGACCTATCCGGACCTCGTTGCATGGCTTTGCTGGTGATAAAGTAATTTTAGAAGGAGCGACCTCTCTCCCAGTCACAACAGGAGAAGGTCAAAACTAGGTCACCCTATTGGTCGACTTCCTGGTAGTAAACACGCCCTCGACGTACAATGTCATCCTCTGGCAACGTTCCCTCAACTCTATGAGAGCGATAGTGTCTACATACCATTTAATGATGAAATTCCTCATGTTGGGGGGAATTGGGTACCTCCGAGGAGATCAATGGGAAGTGTGACAATGTACTCTGTGGCAGTCAGGAAGGGCACGACAAAACAGGCCCTAATAGTTAACATGTTTGACCCTAGAGAGGTTACCTCAAAGAGCTCCTCCATGGAGGACCTTGTGGTCCTTCCTCTCGATGACACAAATCCGGCCAAGACAGTTCAGCTAGATCATTACTATCTGACAGCCAGCAGACACTGATGCTCAACTTCCTTAAGCAGCACAGAGATGTCTTTCTTTGGTCTCATCACGATATGTCAGGTATCCCTCCTGAGGTGATGGTCCACAAGCTAAACGTGGAACCAGAGCAAATGCCAATGAAACAGAAGAGAAGAACCTTTGAGCTTGAGAGGTATTCTGCAATTGCCGACGAGGTCTCTAAACTCTTCGGCGCTGGCTTCATTGAAGAAATCCATTACCCAGATTGGATCGCGAACGTAGTGCTTATGAAGAAGGCTAATGGGAAATGACGGGTCTGCGTGGATTACTCCACTACCAAAAAATTGAGTAAAGGCTACGGACTGTGGTAGCTTTTTGCTACGAATATAAATCGTAGCTATATCTAATACGGATTTAATCCGTAGCTAAAAATTTATCATACCATTAATAATTAACGGTCGTGTAAGGGGCTTTATAGGGCCCACTAAAATATATGTATTCTATCTAGGCTGTCTATCTATCTTGAAATACAATTTAGGGCATGAAACAAAAAATCAGGTAGATCAAATGCTCAAGTGGACCAGACGGTAGGAAACATAGAGATTAAATCACATGTGCGTCCCATGGTGTGGTTTACTTGGTTCATCAATCTACCTAAGTTTTGGGGTCATGAACTAAAAAATATTATTAAAATTAACGAACGGCATAGATACACACATACACCATGGTGGGCCCCACGGAGCCCCTAACAGGACCATCCATACTGCTATCTTTAAATTCAACACCTGTCTAGGATCTCCATGCTTTGCCGCTACGACGCCTGTCTAGGATCTCCTGTACGCATTAATTGTGCATAAGCTTATAGAAGCTTAGAGGGTGGTGAAAGTGTGTGACAATAGTATGCAGAAGAATAATAGGAGGTACATGAAGGGAAACAAGCTCAATGACAATATCACCAGGCTTAGTGAGGCTTGTCATGAATACGATGTAATGAGTATTGAGCGCCTTACCAAGGCAATGCATGAAGGGGCTTATATAGCTGATGTGAATGCGATGCAAAGTAATGTCAGTGCTCATAATTAATTCACGTATTAAGTACATTTCCAATTATAAGAAAATCATCGGGGTCCATTACACTGCTTGATGACCGCCGCTCTTCAGACCCCTCAGTCAAATGAGCGTAAGAGACCTTACTACCCGCCTGTGGACAGCCAATCACCAGCAAGGCCTGATAGTAGCGGACCCACTTACGAGCTAGTCAGATTCAACCTAGCAATGCCTCCTCACACCAAGTAGGTAATGTCACACCCTTACCCAATCGACTACATGACAGTGGGAGTCGCGGCCTAGCGGTATAAGGCCTTCGTGCGCTCATAGTTTCCACTCGATCACGGCATTGGGGCATATCCTTGGTACCATAGAAGTTTTGAGAATTTCACCCATGAGCATCCTATGCACCCGGTATGCGCAAGTAATATTTCCGGTGTCCACACATACGGTCATACACAAATGTCCATATGGAGGTAAGAGGTGAAGCAATGGCAGTATCATCATGAAATGTGATGCGAATACATAAGTCACACATACAGATCATGCTCAAGCTTTAGGCACTGAATGTGCACAAGGGGAGAAACTTCATCCCTCTATGACCACTACACAAAGCAATCAATTCACACAGATGATGCACATGGGTCATAATGATGTAAGTAAGCTATCTGTAGAATATATTTCTCCTTCCCAAGGAGGGACAAGGTCTAGATACATAGACAGGTATTCTAAGGAGAATTAAAGTCTTCTAGTGGGGGCCCAGTACTTTGGGATAGCCCACAATCTAAGAGAGTCATAATCCCAAGGAAGAAACAGTCCTAATCAAGGGCTCAAGGTGGAACTTCAACCATCTATAGGAACCCTATGGGCCTACCTTAGGGTTACCAGAGAGGACATTCAACCTCAACTGGGTCCCAAAAGGTAGCCCGCTACACATATAAAGTAAAGTCCAAGGCCCAAGCAATCCATGGTCTGGTGGGCCATACATTAAGCCCAATACATAGGCAACATGGTGGGCCCTTAAACAAAGCTTGGGCTCAACCATAAAAGTCATGAATCCACTCATTGTGGTGGGCCTAATGGGCAGCCCATTATTTCAAACATATGGGTGATCCTTATATTTAAAATAAGTAAGTTGGGCCTCACATCTCGGCCCAAGTATGAATTTATTTTAATGGGCAAGCAAAGGCCTAACTACTTGAGTATTTGGCTCATAAAACCCATCACAATGGCATGATAATATAGGCCCCAAAGGTCTAATGGGCCTATAAAAAAGTTCAAGACAATGGGCCTAGGAAAAATTAATAAATAACTAAGAAGACTAGTCCAATAAAACCCAATTAGAATGGGCCTTAAATATGCACTAATTAAGCCTAAAATATAATAAAAAATAGGGCAAGATATGTGTAATAATATTCCCAAATTTGGTGGATCATGCTGCCCTAAAACATCCATTTATGGGCAGCAACCATAGGCCTATTGCTGAAATTTCAGCCCCCCACAATCTGACATTACAGGAAATTCAAAAATTAATTAAATTATATGTTTATTTTAGTTCCTAGTGGCCCATACATGTCACAGGGGGGTCTAACAGATGAAGGGAGTGGACTTAACAGATAAATCAAATGGGTCATGTTATTGGACTAGACGTCCAGCAGCAGCCCAATGGGTTGGGTGTCCCATGTGTAGGCAACTCTATGAGTCTGGATATTTGGCCTAGAAACTTACCCAATGGGCTCCAATTGAAAGCTACTAAAGGTGAGGATGATCAAGTCCCTTATGGACCTCATATGGATGAATGGTGGGATATAAAGTACATTAAGGTGGGCCCACAAAGTGGCCTGACCGGCCAGCCAAGGCTGGACACCCTAGCTTGGGTGTCCCAGCTTGGGGGGCCACTCCAGGCCGTACCACGGATGGTACAGGGGCCCGTTGGCCCTGAAATTTTTCAGGTTGGTACTTCCATAAGTAGACCACACCTCTAAAAAATTTCATAAATTTTTGATACGTAAAAGTATTTTAATTTATTTAAAGAAAACAATGTCCAGAAAATCTAGTTGTCCTGGACGTCCCAATGTGGTGGGCCGGTCCGGCCCTTGCTACGGTGTGCACAGGGGTCCGTTGACCTCAAAAATTGGTAGGTGGGTCCTACCATGTGTGGAGCACCTCCTTGTAAATTTTCATAATTTTTGGATACGTGAAAGTATTTTAATTAAATTCGGAATTACAGTTTGTCCTGGGTGAAATGTTACTGGAATGATAACTGTCTCTATGTTTGGGACCACATGGGGTGGGCCTAGACCCATCCAAACCCTTGGAAAATTAGAGAAAAAGGTGGCCCTACATCTGGACAACAAGTGGGGCCTACTGGGGTGGCCCACTTGTTCCAGAAATTCAGGTAAAAATGCTCATTTCTAACTTGCAGTGTTGGTGAACTGTCTAGAAATTTCTGGACAGTTAGCCCACTTTGGCCCATCCCTTGGGCCTCAATCATGGGAGAAATGGTGTGGGCCTCAATCCACATCAAAGTGGGGGTCCACGCACTACAAAATCCCTAAATTTTGGGAGAAAAGGGCATGCAAACAAATCCAACCATTAGCTCAAAAGTCATGCTCCAACTAGGCCTAAAATCTGGACAACAACATATGTTGTTCATATTTCGTCCCATATAAACTAATCCAAGGGTTCATTGCCCTGATCCATCAAGTGGGGTCTACCTTGATGGGTCGGCAAGATTTCAGATCTATTAGTGCATTAAAATCTCCATGAAAAAAAAATCAAGTTTGGAGGCCACCCAACTCATGCATGCATGGTGGGCCTGGACGTCCAACAAGGTGGGCTTGGACGTCCCATCTCCCTGATGGATCTGAGATGTTGCTAACCTTCTTAGTGAGCCACATATCATCAGAGATAAATAAAAGAAAAATGAGAGAAAGGGAGAGAGAAGGAGAGTGATCCGACCATTGGTGGAAGGTCCCACCACTAATGGACCTTCCACACTACAATGCATGCCATCCATTATGTACATATGTTACATGCAGCTACTATACATCAAGAAAAGTTGCTAGAGGGTGGGAACACCTTTCCCCACTATGCATGAAAAGGCCAAAATGGCCTATGAGATGCTAGAATGAAGAGGAAGTACATCATGCTGGGTCCATGGAGAATGGCCCACCATGGAAGGAATGAGTAAGATCTAGGCTCATGGCCTCCATTGTAGGAGCCATGTAGGGCCTCCACCATAGATTGGTAGGCCCTACATGTTTCTATGCATGTAGCAAAAAGGAAAGGGAGAAAGGATGGATGGAGAAGCACCCACCTTAAAATATGTCTTCCAAACTCTAAGATCCAAGTACTAGGCTTCAAGAGGAAGATGATTGAAGGTTGTAGATGGGTTGCTAATAGCTAGATGGAGAGGAAATTAAGGAAGAAAGGGCCAGAATAGGGAGAGAGAAAGCTTGGACTTTCTTGCTAGGAGGAGAGGATAATGAGAGAATGAGAGGGAGAAAGAGAGAGTAGGGAGGGTATATCCATGCAATGATTTCTCTCCTTGCTAGGGAAGAGAAACTCATGATGGAGGCTTGGGGGTTAGAACCAAAGCAAATGATAACCTATCGGCTTATGATGGAGTAGCTAGGTTAGGTAGAGGCTAGGTGTAGGTTTTCTAGGAAATTACAACTAGGTGGGACTCACCATAAAAAAATGTGTAAGCCTTAGCAAGTGGGTCCCACACATGATGAAGGGTCAAGAAATGCTCGGGTCGATATCACAAGATGCATATGTCGAAATCATGCATGAGACGCGGCTTTGGAATCGTGGCGACGATGTGGATGCAATGACATAGGTTTCGGTCCGATCCGAGTCGAGTCAACGTGATCGAATTCAAGGATGACCGCAAACACTATTCGAAGGTCGCGGGTTGCCGCGATTCAACCGGTAGGACCGCGAGATTAAGACGAACGAGATGCATACTCACACACACATGCACACATGCGAACTCGAGTCGAGTCTCACATTTTAAGACA